>OY748301.1:12251254-12851254 GCA_963556515.1 Nudaria mundana
CCGCCGCCGGACGAGCCCAGTAGCTCCCGTGCAATGTGCTGTCATCTGCATAACAATGAATGTTCCCGAGGGATAGCATATCATTGATATGCAGAAGGAAGAGTGTTGGTGACAGCACGGACCCCTGCCAAAGCCACCACATGGGTACCGTAATATACGAACCTCGTCCGTTAATCAGCAGGTGCGCCACTAGCAGGTGAGGTCGCTGGGGCCCGATAGATGTAAGAAGGGCCCTTTTGCACCCAAATATTTATATTCGGATATTTTGAAATATTTGGAATAACTTGGTGAGATTTTATTTATTTATTAATTTATGTACAACACACAGAGAAAAATAAAACAATCAGAAGAATACAAAGAGAACAGTGAGCAGTTAGTACAAAGGCACTACTTAAGTATTCCTAAAGGAATCTCTTCCAGCAGACCAGAGATGACATGTAAAGGATGACAAGGCAACGTGTGTGCAGTGCAATAAAAATAAACTTACATAAACTAAAGGTGCATTATAATATATACATAAATAAATACATACTGTACTATAATATACTTTTTTTTTTTTCAATTACGCGGCCCAAGGCCGCGGCCGCTCTAACGTCCGTTGCCGGGCGTCTCTGGTTACTAGCAGAGGGTATGTCCAGTGGCACCCGGCGGACTTTGACCACCTCTGTGGTCTCTTCGGGTGTTGGATCGGGACGAGATTCCCGCGTCGTTGGAGGAAGGGTTTTATCCCGCGTCAGTGAGTGAATCTGGTTGCGTGCTATGGGGAAAAGGCCCCGCAGCACGCAACCCTTCTAGCCTGCTTCTGTAAGGACGGCGGATGGCGATCCCGCCGTCCTCAGGCCCCGATCATGGAGGTCGATAGTCTTGGGCGTAGTCGCGGAGTCTGGGGCGCCCTGGCTGCTGACTACGGAACTCGGCGGGGAGGGTACGCTCCCTCTCCCTCCCGGCCGCCTCCTTCGCGAGCATGACTTGCTCGCAGAAGGACACGGCTGCGTTCCACCTACTCCGGCTGGAGACCATGGCTTGAAGCATGGTCTCCAGCGAGAGGGTATCCACGCCCAGACCCACTACGAGGTCCCGGCGCTGGCTCACCCACGCTGAGCACTCCACCAACGTGTGGAGTGCTGTGTCGTCGTCGGAAACCTCGCAGTGTTGACACCGGGGTGTGACCTCACGATGCATGCGAAACAGATAGCTACCGAAGCATCCATGCCCGGCAACGATCTGCGTCGCACGATACGTGAGGTCACCATGCTGCCTCTGCAGCCAATCGTCCATGATCGGTGTCACCGCCGCGATGATGGTGGTACCCCACATGGGTTGCTCAAGTCGCACCCTCCATGACTCCATGAGATCCTGGCGGAGTTGGGACCGCTGGTCCTCGATTTCTCGAGACGCAGGCCTGTGGTCCCGCTCCAGCGCCTCATTGCGCCATTGGAACAATGACGCAAGGGCTCTCGCTTCTAGGTCCCATGGAGGGGTCCCGGCTAGGAGACATGCAGCCTCTCCGGAGATCGTGCGGTACCCCCGTATGGTTCTGACGGCCAAGGTTCGAAGTGGTCTGTTTAACAGAGTCACGTTCCCCTTGACCGCCAACCTATCCGCCCATACGGGAGCCCCGTATAGGGCCATACTCCGCACGATCCCCAGGTACAGTCTCCTGCAGGAAGCGTTGGGTCCCTTTAGGTTGGGCATCAGTCGCGAAAGCGCGACCGATGCCTGCGGACCAAACTTCGGAAATGTGGTCCGAAGTTCCATCGGCTATCAAGTACGATCCCTAGGTACTTCATCGAGGGCTTGATGCCGATGCTAACGCCTCCCACATTTATGCTGGAACCTTCGGGTAGACCGTTCCGAGGTCTGTGAAAACACAGAACCTCGGACTTGTGCAAGGCCACCTCCAGTCCCAGCTGCCGTATCCGACCCACGACTCGAGCAACACCCGTCGTGACCTTGAGTGCTGCCTCCTGGTACGTTGCACCCCGCGCCGTGACGAGGGTATCGTCGGCGTAGCACGTTACGCCGACGCCCCTAGGCAACGCACCCCGCAGCACCCAGTCGTAGCCGATGTTCCACAGAAGCGGCCCCAGGACCGACCCCTGTGGAACACCGCACGACACATCTCGCCGAGCTGGCCCGAGCCAGCTGGGGAAAGCTATGGCCCTCTCCGAGAGATAGGCCCCGACAAGACGACGGAGGTAGAGAGGCGTCAGTGGGGGCGCCCTAGGTCGGAGTTTCTCCCTGACCTGTAGGTACGGGCGCCCCCATGGGTTCTGCTGCAGGGTCTCCAGGAGCTCCTCGCGGGCCGCCGTCTTGGCCCGCTTTATCGTCTCCTGGAGAATACCTTGGGCCTCCCTGTATGCCTGATAAAGCTCCGCCTCTCGGGCTGCCGCGTCGTCTGGGCGGCGATGCCTCCGGCGAAACCTGGTGTACCGGCGGCGGGCGGAGATGCATGCTGCGCGCAGCTCTGCAATCTCCGGCGACCACCAGTACACATGCTTCCTGGCCGGTCTGGGTGTAACCCTACTATAATATACTTAAATATTTAAGAGACTACAATATAATATCTATTATACCCAATATAACTAGGATAAAGAGGAGTGGTAGTGTGCTTTTACTTTCTTTTTAAATAGAGTAAAAGTTCTACAGCTTTGTATGTCAGGGGGGAGTGAGTTCCACAGCCTGACCGCATGAACGGAAAAGGAATAGGGATAAAAATCAGTTTTGTGGGAGGGATATTTTATCTTCTTTAAACTTTCGCGTTTTGTACACATTATAAACTTAAGACTAACGAGTCTTTTACGCGGTTATTGAGATATATACATACCTCTTTATTACCCAACGTTTCGGCCCTGTTACAAGAGCCGTGGTCACGGGGGGACTGCCTTCAGTTCATCGTAGTCTTCGTGAAGTGCGGGTTTGTTCAACTACCCTCACTTCGTCGTCACTAACTATTGTGTTCGGAGAGCCACTACGGCATACAACACTGATAGTATCAGCAAGCGAGCGTTCGGTGAGGTGGCGAGTACATTTGCTGATCACCGGATTCCACGATGTAGATAGTCGATATCACCATCTTCCCGGTTAAAGTTGGGATACTTTTTAATTTCGACGGCTTCCCGCACTATCCTGGAGTAATAGTGTCCGTCAGTGGATAGGACCTGTGGCTTGTGGAGTTCAATCCAGTGGTTGGGACCCGATTCCAACAAATGCTCGGCAATCGCAAACTTGTTTATTTGGCGGTTTTTTTACAGCTGTGATGTGTTCTTTGACCCTCTCAGCGATAGTACGTTTGGTCTGTCCGATGTATGAACTACCACAGCTGCAGTCTATCAGAAATTTTAAAATCGTAAAAAATCATCGCTCTAAAATCTTTTCGACTTAATTCCATTTTCGTTGCATACGTAGAACTTTGATGTGTAATAAAAAACAATTGACAAATGATTTCCCGCCAATTGTATTTATTTATTATTAAGAAGGTTGCAACGTTTAAAAAAATATAACATTCGAAATTCAAATAGTTCCGATTAGCTAGAAGTGCAAAACTTTTAGTGTGCCCCATGTATATCTCAATAATCGCGTCAAAGACCTGTTAGTCTTAAGTTAGGGATAAATATCCCTTGTGTACCCAGGTGGTACTTGAGGTGGGACCTACACAGGGTACCAGGTGCGTTCATATATGAGAAGCATTTTATATAAAGTAGGTACCTAACAGGTTTTACAAAGGACTGCCTATACGAGTATAATATAGGTATGCTTAAGCACGTAATAAGACCATACTAATACAGGCCAGATAATATGTGGAACGGGCCACGTAATTGTTATCCCTCCTTTGTGGTAAGAGTGAAAAATAAGTGGTCCATTAAATGTTCTTCTCAATGTTTGTCCTCGTGTCCCTAATTAATAGCAAAGAGGTCAGCATTGCGTTGAGGTTTCTTACAATATTTTTTTGTATGTCTCTGGGTGTGACATCATTTTATTTTTGTTTTAATTGATATTTATTTGTGTCGTATACGGCGACAGCGTATACGACGACCGCGTTGGTCTATGTTATTTGTAGAACGTCTCTCTTTGAATTAAGAGAGATGCTGTTTAAGTTAGTAAACGAAATACCTACCATGTTTTCCTTGTCAAATTATTTGTTAAATACGTCTCCAAAATTAATCACATTTTTGTGTCTTTACGCTCAGACTGGACCATTTGTGATAACATCATTTTGAATCGACGTAACTCATGCTCAACCCTACCTATATCACCGACTGTGTTCAGTACCGGAGCAACTAACATTCTATCTACGTAATGTTCGCATCATTCCGTACAGTGTGCGTACTTAACGTATTTAATGCAACAAAATTTCATTGTAGTTTTGAGAAATTAAGACTGTTTTCTAACCCTTTGTGTTCATGTGAAGTGTGCCTAAACCTTGATTAACTACAATTTTATTACAATGGGCGTCTGAAATAACAAGTACACCAAAAAGTACGGACTACTTTAGTCCAGCCGGATACACATGAATCGCGTGATGCTGTAAGCCGTCTGTAAGTGTGATTAACTTAAAATAGTGATTCATTGTTATATTAAATGTATTTAGTTTATTAATAAAGATCAATGAATTAATTAAATATGGACCTATATATTTATGTCGTGGTGATTTAATTTGGTACAGAATAGGAAACCATTTAATTCACTGGCCCGCGAGTGGAGTAAACCACCCCTCGAACCTCCCTCCTTTCACAGGATATCCTCGAGCTCTAATTTAAAGTCTGTGATTGTGTTCTGTCATAATTAAAGTTAGTATTGGAAATAAAACGAATGCTGTAGAAAATAAAAATGGTCGTTATGAGCAAAATGCTGTCTCTGTATACTTTTGCCACTTTCGCCCTTGTAATATACTAGTAGGAGACTTTATACTACTAATATTATGGGATAGTAGTATTCTAGTCTGAGTAGTAGTAGTAGAGTTCTAGTTCTAGTACGAGTCCGAGATGACTAGGACTTTAGCCATAGCGGCTGGCACGTAAGATGTAGTTGCCTTTTTAATTAATACAACGCAACGGGTTTTTTTTTTTTTTTTTCAAAATTATGACATAGCTGTTACTCTTTCAAATAAATATAATTATATACTAAAATATTTACATTACAAAATATCGTTTAAATTACAAAATAGCTGTTACTATTTACTGAGCGAAGCGAGCGGAGCTCCTTATCCGGTGACTCAAATGCAACTCGATGTGAAATTGTTTCTCGACAACTACCCAACCGATATTCATGAATTTTTTCAGTCAAAAATCAAGCATTCTCAGGAGCAGGTTTTGTTCGAGACCGAATTTTGATTTAGGACCCTCAAAAAAAGTTATTTACCAAAAATATGTCAACAACCGATTTTCATGATTTTTTCTCTCAAAAATCAAGCATTCTCAGGAGCAGGTTTTGTTCGAGACCGAATTTTGATTTAGGACCCTCAAAAAAACTTATTGACATATTTTTGGTCTATAACTTTTTTTGAAAACCTGCTCCATATAAATTGATAAATGCGTTAATAAAAATAGTCGCTTCGCTCAATTGCATGCTGCAACGCAGTACCACGGCAGCGACCGCAGCTCCTAGTTAATAAACTCATTCGGCCGTTTTGGACATAAACTATTATATAAAACCCAAAAAAATACTTTCTCTGGTGCCCGGTTACAGCAATAGGCTGGCCCCCTATTACGTGGGACCAAAAAAATACTGGCAAAGAGTGGGTGTGTAATGCACCTCTGCCAACCCCTTCGGGGATATAGGCGTGATATATGTATGTAGTAGTATAGGCACAGAATAGGGAATAGTATGTAAGTGTATATGTACACGTGGTACTTATATTTCAATAACCCAGTTATTCAAAAGTCGATCCTTGAAACCTAAATTATTTTTTTGAACATTCTAAATACTGGTAGGTACAGTTCGCGAAGGATACGCGGAGCTTTGCATTTATGTGAGTGCAGTGTACGTGAACGATTATGTGACCTCTTTTACACACACATGTGTTGTACACACAACTACAAAAAGAGTTTTTACTCTACTTTTTGTGGTCAATCACACAAATGCAAAGCTCCGCTTGTTTCTCGCATACTGTACCTACTTAAAAAGTAATAAATCGACGATGCGAAAAATGTCTGCCTGCCTTTACATGAAACGTTTTTGTTTTATACAGAATATTGTAATGCGAATATCAATTTTGTCGAAAGTAATTTTATCAAAAGGTAATAAACTTTCGTAGGTATGACGACTGATGCCATTTACATTTCACAGGGCCAATATTAATGTTCCTGTTTGGGTGCAAAGGGGCTCTACCAACATCTATAGGGCCCCAGCGACCTCACCTGCTAGTGGCGCACCTGCTGATAAACGGACGAGGCTCGTTAATTTACGGTACCTATGGAGTGGCTTCGGCCCCTACGTGGGTACCAGGTGGTACAACAGTGTTGGTCCGGGGGGGTACCACCGTGCAGCTGTGCTAAAGCCCCCCAAGTAACCCAGCCCAGGCTGGGTTGCGTTAGGGGTTCAGCAGCTGCACCGCCGGGCCCGGGGCGATGTATGGTGCAGCAGGCATGGGACCAGTGGGGGCGAAACGGAGTCTAGTGTGGGTGGTGTGGGTCGATTCGCCGGCCAGGGAGACCCTTAGCAACGGCGTTGCCGCGGCCGCCCGCAACACAGTCATGGGGCCCGCCTGGGGCCAACCACCCCAGGAGGCTGCCCCACATGTTGCGCATAATCCTGATGTGGGATCGCCGCTCCGGGTGGTAACCGGTGTGGGGTAGCGGCGGCCTTGCATCAGGGGGGTTTGGGAGCCCTTCCGTCCGGCGGGTCGGCTCCGACCTAACCACACGGTTCTAGACAAAGCTAGCCCCTGCGCTTTGTCACTTACTGCTGCACCAAATGTCGCCCTGTCTTCACGCTTCTTCTTCAAAATCTACAATGGCAGTGCAACAAAAAAGAAATAAACGTTACACAGCGGCCCTAGGAAACCCCACAACTTCACATTTCGAGGTGGAGTTCACTAACGTCCGTGGACTCCATGCGAACCTCGATACCGTCCACCACCACCTTGAGACGGCACGGCCCGCTGTGATGTTCCTCACGGAGACACAAATACGCCGCCCTGACGACACGTCTTACCTGTGTTACCCCGGCTATGTCATCGAGGAACAATTTCGAGACAAAGCCGGGGTGTGCGTGTTCGTTAGGGCGGATGTTTGCTGCCGCCGGTTGCGCTGCCTAGAGAACCCCTCCAATTCCGTCCTTTGGCTGCACGTAGACCATGGCTCTATGAGCCAGATCTACGTGTGCGTCTACCGATCCCACACAGGGGATTCTGAGACAACAAAGCTCTTCCAGTACCTCAGCGAGACGGCTGATGAAGCGCAGGTGCGGTTCCCGAACGCTGACCTAGTGTTTCTGGGGGACTTCAATGGCCATCACATTGAATGGCTGGGGTCCCTCAAGACTGATCATGCGGGTAGAGCCGCCCATGCGTTCGCTCTCTCCCACGGTCTGACCCAGATGGTATGCGGGATCACCCGGATACCAGACAGGTCAGATCACGCGCCCGCTCTGCTGGATCTACTGCTGACGAGTCGCCCAGCCCAGTACAGTGTTTCGGTAGGAGCCCCACTGGGTAGTTCCGACCACTGTGTTGTTCACGCTGGCATGAAGGTGTCACCTCCTGCACGTCCTGTGCAAACGTCACGACGACTATGGCACTACTCGTCAGCGGATTGGGACGGTCTACGCGATTATTTTGCGTCCGTCCCCTGGAGCCAGCGCTGCTTTGTAGGAAAGGCTCCTTCGGATAGTGCTTCTGCTATTGCTGGCGAGATCAGTTTAGGGATGGATTATTACATCCCTTTCACTGATGTCGCCAGTATCCGCAGAGCCCGTCCCTGGTTCGGGCGAGATTGTGCCAAAGCTGTTCGACAAAAACAGTCGGCATATCGCGCCTGGATCAGGGCCCGGGCTGTGCGCGACCCAAACGTGGGCCACCTCAAAGCAGCGTACAACCGGGCCACAAAGTCGAGTAAGAGGGCCTTTAAGAGAGCGGATGCCCAGCGCGTCGCGCGGCTTGGTCAGGAGCTCACTTCCCATCCCACGGGCAGCCGTGGATTCTGGCAACTGGCCAAAGCCGTGCAATCTAACTTTTGTCAGCCCTCGCTGCCACCGCTGCGTTACCCAGATGGAACACTGGCTCACAAAGCCCAAGAGAAAGCGGATATGCTCGCAGACCTCTTTGCGGCTAATTCCCGGGTCGACGACCGTGGCCTGCAGCCCCCCGCCATCGCCAACTGTGGCCACACAATGCCTGATATTGTTATCAGGCAATGTGATGTACGGGCAGTGCTGCGGTCACTCGACACGCGGAAAGCCAGTGGCCCTGACGGCATTCCGGCGGTGGTGCTACGAAAATGTGCAGCTGAGTTGTCTCCAGTATTAACGCGTCTGTACCGCCTGTCATACTCTTCAGGGCTCGTGCCGGAGGTCTGGAAGGAGGCGAACGTACAACCGATCCCCAAGAAAGGGGATCGGTCCGATCCAGGCAACTATCGACCCATAGCTGTCACCTCAGTCATTTGCAAGGTGCTTGAGCTCCTTATAAATAAGCAGCTCATGCAATTCCTAGAGGATCACTCGCTAATCAATGATCGACAATACGGCTTCAGGCCAAAGCGATCAACGGGTGATCTTCTGGCATTCGTAACGCATGTCTGGGGTGGGGCTATGGAAAGGCACGGCGAGTCCTTGGCTATTAGCCTGGACATCGCCAAAGCCTTCGATAGGGTCTGGCATGCTTCGCTCCTTTCCAAGCTTCCGGCATATGGTCTACCTCCTCAACTGTGCAGCTGGATTGCCAGCTTTTTAAACGAGCGCCGAGTGCGGGTCCTCTGCGATGGCCAGGCTTCTCGCTTCTTGCAAGTGAATGCCGGGGTACCGCAGGGGTCCGTACTATCACCAACTCTCTTTCTTCTGCATATCAATGATATGCTATCCCTCGGGAACATTCATTGCTATGCAGATGACAGCACACTGCACGGGAGTTACTCGGTTCGTCCGACGGCGGGGCGATCTGAGATTGAGGAGGAGAGACGACGACTCGTGGCTGATCTCGACCGTAACCTCGACAGTATCTCTCAATGGGGTACCGAGAACCTGGTCGAGTTCAATGCCCGCAAAACACAGGCGTGTGCATTTACTGCGAAGAAATCCCCTTTCCTTCCCCTACCCTCTCTTCAGAATGCATTATTACCAATGAAGGACAACCTTGATATCCTTGGCATAGACGTTCGTCGAGAGCTCAATAATAAAAACTACATCGAAAGATGTATAGGGCTAGCTTCGCGGAAACTAGGAATACTGAATAAGGTAAAGAGATTCTTTACACCGGACCAGAGGTGTCTGCTGTACAAGACGCAGATTAGACCCTGCGTCGAATACTGCTCTCACCTCTGGGACGGCTCCGCGAAGTATCTGCTGGACGCTCTCGACGCTATGCAGCGACGGGCTATCCGTATTATTGGTTGTCCGGAGGTAACGGGAAGCCTTGAGCCGCTAGCTCAGCGCCGAACAATAGCTTCCTTGGCCGCATTCTACCGTATTTACCACGGCGAGTGTTCTGAAGAGCTCTTCAATCTGATCCCACCCTCTTCCTTCCGATCCCGAACGACTCGTGCCGGGCAGAGATGCCACCCCCACACAGTGGATAGCATGTTCGCGAGAACCGAACGTTTTAAACGTTCGTTTCTCTGCCGAACGATAGTGGCCTGGAACGCCCTGCCTGTGCACGTGTTTCCTCCCACATATAATCCTGGGTTCTTTAAGCGGAGCGTGAAGAGG
Source organism: Nudaria mundana (assembly GCA_963556515.1). Classification (NCBI taxonomy): domain Eukaryota; kingdom Metazoa; phylum Arthropoda; class Insecta; order Lepidoptera; family Erebidae; genus Nudaria; species Nudaria mundana. Next base: position 12,261,119 of record OY748301.1, read on the forward strand.
CACATCAGTAGGTCGTCAAGTTGAGGGCCACTCTCAATAGTAATGTGTGCTGTGAGAGTGGCCCACAATCGCTAGACGTCGTCACGACTTACCACCAGGCGGGCGGCGTCAATTTGGCGAACCAAATATAAAAAAAAAAAAAAAAAAAAAAAAGGTACGCGGTAAGTTATGAGTTTATTATAGGATGTGTAGCAAACTTTACCTATTTTGAAACAAAAAGTATTGTTACAATCCTAAAATATATTAAATAGATACAGACGTGGCTGGGAACATCCCGATTCAGAGCAGTAGCTATAAATCTCTCGATTTCTGGGTAATTAAAAAAAATAACCACGAAGGATAAGGCGGGATGAAATTCTAACATAACCTATCTTTTCCTAACTATTATGTTTGCATTTGATAAAGAAATCATTAGTAAATCAACTAGGTATGCCTCGAAGAAGTCTAAATTACAGAATGCCGTGTCATTGTCATAGTTAGCAATTTGTTAATGATAGGGTGCGCTGCTAATAGGTACCGACCTCAGATCAACCATCTATAGATAGATGGCGAGTATCACCCGTTTTCTTCGTGACAGTATATGTTTGCGTTCCACTAGGGGTGCCACATTACATTGAAACACGTCAAAACCAAGTTCTCCGAACAATAACTACAAACAATAATTAGTTCCATTTTGTGCCATACAACAACTTAAACTAGGAAGCAGTATTTATTTTTATTCCGCGGCCCACGACCGCGGCCGCTCTTACGTCCGTTGCCGAACGTCTCTGGCTCACACGCAGAAGGTATTTCCAGTGGCGCCCGGCGGGGTGGCGTGGGCGCTCGGCGGTAGGAAGCTATAGTGACGTTACGTCCTCCTCGACTGTTTGACAGTTAAGACGTGCAGAGTGGGTGTTCGTGGTTCAGACCGGTTATCACCGCTCTATATATGTGTAGTATAGAGATAGTTGCCCTGAGGTACCGACTGTGGTAATCAGGTTAATTGAAAAACCACGAAGTCCTTGAAGTCATAAATTGTAAATAAATTGGTCAAAATAAGAAAGATGAACGCTGAGAGCTTACTGAAAGTATGCATTAAGTACATGTATCTGGCAAATTATCTAAAGTGCCGGAAAACGGGAACAGGCTTGCGTGGGAGCTTGCGTCTATTACGTGGGATCAACAAGGTGATAGGTGAAATATGGGCATATCAAGTGCCTTTGTCTATCCCTTCGCGTATAAAGCGTTTTGCATTTGTACCTAAATTATCCCCATGTAAAAAAAATCAAACTAGTAGGTACCTACTTAGTTTAGGAGAACAATGGCAAAATGGATTTGAACAAACAAACATCCTCTCAATTCCTCTCACACCAAACGCATATTATACTGTCTCTGTTCCGTCGTCTATACTAATATACTAGTAGTTCTGCGAACAGTAGACCTCACGTTATTTTCGGGTCCCTAACATCCTAACATTTTGGGACGTGGTCTGGTGGCTGACTTTCCATGCGCACCAAAGAAAGAAGAAATAGAAAAAAAGAGACGGAAAGAAATAGCAACAATTTTTGTACTTCCCAATTTTCCTCCCATTTCTCCCCCATTTTCCACACAATCGAAAAATCGACAAAAGTTGCGCCTTGCAACAAAGAACACTTGTGTCAAATTTCGTGAAAATCGGCTGAAAAATGCGGCCTGTAGACCAGAAGTTGAAACTTGAAACTTGAACTCGAGTTGAAACTGAGACGCTTCGCTCGCTCGGTCAATTATGAAGAGGAAAAATTTGATTGTTGTTTGTTGGAAGTGAATAGGCTTTACCGTGGCCTTTGCCCCCCAGCACGCAACCGGAATCACTCACCGACGCGGGATAAAACCCAACCCAACGACGCGGGGTTTTCATTCCAACCAAACCCCCGAAGAGGCCACACAGGTGGCCAAAGTCCGCCGGGCGCCACTGTAAATACCTTCTGGTGTCACCAGAGACGCCCGCAGCAATGGACATGGGAGAGGCAGCAGTCTCGCGGAATTAAAAAAAAAATATCACGTCATTCATGTTCTATGTTCGAGTAACATAATATAGGCTACTTTTTACCCCGATACCTAATGTGTTTTCCCATGGAAACGATAAAACCATATCACCCGGTGATCAGCTGTGGGTAACAAATAGGAACATGGCTTTTTACAATATTCCATGGGTATCCGTTTTAACGATCAACGGTTGAATCATTCCATTTGATAGCATTTTGAGTCAGTTAGTCATTTTAGCTGTAAAATGTCGTACGTGCATTGAAACATTAAATCGTCTTGCATTACTCATAGGCCAGTGTGGCGTGTGAATTACTCTGACCTTCAAGTTTTCGTGAGAAGTGATGAGAAAACGGGAATTACTTAGTTCATAGGGTGTGTTATTATACCAACTAGCAAAAAAGTCAGAGATTTATGAGGTTTAAAATAATACCCTTGTAGTGAAGATATAGAAGCCTATATGACCGAATTTTAGCGCAAATTATAAAGGTGATATCCTTAAAATGGATTCAATGTATAATATAATTCCTTTCCTTATTATTTATTTATTATTTCCTACTTATAATTATCATATAAATGCATTTAGGATGCTACTTAGACATATACAAGCAAGGAATATCCTTCTAAATATCATTCACCGAGCCTTTTCCCAACGCAATTGGGGTCGGCTTTCCGGTCTAACTGCGATTCGGCTGAACTTCGATATTTTCCGTGAAGCGACTGCCATCTGACCTCCACTACCCATGGGCGATATTGAAGTTCTGTAGTTAGACCAGTCGGATTTTTGATTTAGGGCGCCAACTACCCCTAACGACTGCCAGAGATGTTCGTATGACAACCGAGACCGACGGCTTAACGTGCTCTCCAAGGCACGGAGGGGTCTCAGTGTCTTAATATATGGTCACCCATCCTAATACCGGCCTGACTAGATGTTGCTTAACCTTTGTAATGTGTTAACATTGTCGGTTACCACTAGACCAGGAACGCCTCAATGTTAGCATTTAATATATTTTCGTTTAATTCATGGCACATAGAAAATTAATTTCGAAAATTGTTATGTTTGAATATATTAAAGTAATTAATTTGGTGTTTTATTACATGACATTGACTTCGGAAAGTGTCTTGGTAGTAAATGGCTTTCAATTCTTTACTTTTAAGATTGTGTGAAATTATATAATTATATTGATTGATTGACTGTATGATTAATTATATTGACTGCTTCGGTGGCGTGATCGGTAGTGCATCCGCTTTAGACGCCGGAGTCTCGGGTTCAATTCCCGGTCGGGACAAACTTTGTGTGAAGACATATACGTTTGTACCGAAGTCTGGATGTTTCCTTGTATTTTGTATGTATTTACAAAAAAATATATTATAAAAGTATTTATATCAGTTTATCTAGTACCTACTCATATCACAAGCTCTGCTTAGTTTGAGACGAGATGGCGTTGTGTGAATTGTCCTAACATATTTATCTATTTATATATTTCTTAAGTAACTTCCGTTATAAGTACAATTAGCATTTCTATTGCTTTTATGTTGCATTTAAAAGAAGTTTGATAGAATATTATTTAAATATTTACCTAATCTGATATCGATTCAAGACTAAATCAAACATTCGAATTCGAAGAGCATTCTCTTTGGTTTTAATTTGGAAATTTAGGCCGATTCCATTAAATACCACTTGAAGCTATTCTGAAGTCTCAAGAACACCCGTTTTCGTGTTAATATATCGCCCTATTAACAAAGAAGTTCAATCAGTTTTTGCAGTTTTTTTTTGTTCCTCGAGACCGTGGTCGCTCCCATGTCCATTGCTGCGGGCGTCTCTGACGACACCAGAAGGTATTCCCAGTGGCGTAGATACGTACCTATAATAATTGTACTTAAATTGTGTATTCAAAACACAACTTACGATTTTAAATTTCCCGGTCAAATTTAAACCGGTCAAGGGGATTACACACACACACATATCACGCCTATACCCCCGAACGGGTAGGCAGAGGTGCATTACACACCCACAATTTGCCAGTATTATTAGTCCCACGTAATAGGGGGCAAGCCTATTGCCGTCACCGGCGCAATTATAACGGGTTATGTCCAAAATAACCTCATAAATTTAATGAAAAGTAGCAGCTATATTGTAATTTTGAAAACATTTAAACCCGTTGCCTTGCGATAAAATGTTGATTATAGAATGGTTATTAGTTTAAATATTGTTGGTAGGTGCTAGCTGTCTCGGCGAATTTAGGGAAGATTTAAAAGGCGGTAGTTAGTACCGCTGAACTTCCTGTTTTGGGGTTAAGACTGGGAAAATAGGTGCAGCCGTTCTCGAGTTTTAACGAGACAAACGAACGGCGATTCCTTTTTTATTTATATAGAAGATAAGAAGAAGAGAAGATATTTATCAGTTGTCTAGATCCCACAACACAATTTTAGGCTAGATGCTGTTGTGTGAGAATGTCTCAAAATATTTATTATAAGAGAAGAAGAGAAGAAGAAGAAGATATATATATAGAAATACAAGTTAGAAGATAAGATATAGTGCTCTGTAAAGACAATAGGCTTACCTCCTGAGACCAATAACTGGCAAAATATGGATATGTAATATAACTGTGCCTACCCCCTCGGGGTATTGTGTGTCTCACAAACGAGGACTTGTGTTAAAACTAGAAACAATTCAAATTAACACCTGTAAATGACGTCGCCTCGAATAAGTTAAAGCCATATTGGCCCAAAAGCCTAAAATTGCATTATCTCTTACTGTCATTGATTTCGCAACTTTGAATTGGTAAAAGTTAAAACTCATATTAAAAAAAAACATTAGAGATTAGATTGTTCAAACATTCAGACAAACAGACACACAGACAAACAGACAAAAATTCTAAAAACCATTGTATTGGGTACTATTGCGTTCATAAAGCCCCCCTACAACAGTTTCTCTATTATATCTTCGATGTACAGACATCGACCACTTACAATTTTATTATATATTATTTTTTGTTAATACAATTTTTTTTATTAAAAAAAAATATTTTGGACATTCTCACACAACGTCATCCAACCCAAACTAAGCTATAAGCTTGTGTTATGGGATCTAGACAACTGATAAACATACGAGTACTTATATATTTCTAAATACATACAATAGCAAACACCCAAACTCCGAAACAAACATTTGTGGATCACACAAATATTTGATTCGACCCGGGAATCGAACCCGAGACTCCGGAGTCGAAAGCCGATGCACTACCGACCACGCCACCGAAGCAGTGAATATGTATTGATGATATACGTACTTACCTAATAAACGTCAAAATACCTACCATGACGTGTTTGCCTAGTTTGGTTCACCTTGCTTCATTAATTAAAGAAACGGCATAAAACTGTGTCGACGACAGGTAAGACTGGTAAAGTCCAAGTTCCGTTCATGTCCCAATAAACTCTTAAGTTGGTCAGAGATCGGATTCTCTCTGATAACCGTGAGTGCTGACTTAACGTTATCCAATCTAGATTCAAACAATCGTTTTTGTGCTGCATTCTTCTGTGTACAGTCGCGTGTTGGTAATCCGATGGCTTTATACTAATTGGATGTGGGTTTCGGATGTTTCTAGCTCAGACTAAAAGAATAACATAGACGGAACGAATAGAACTAGCGAGTGAAGCCGCCAAAAGGGATACTATATAGCAATGGGATACCATTTCGCTCGCCACTCCTTTGTGAGCAGCGAGTGTGTACGCACGTGCGATCACGGTTGAACAAAATATTATAAATATGCCGTATTGTGTGGTGAAAAGGTGTAAAAACACTTCAATTATTCATAGAAAGAATGCTGGATTATCGTTTCATAAGTAATTAACTATTTCTTATTAGATTTCATAACATTTTTCTAAATATTTTAGTTGCACAAACTAGGAACACAAAACCTCCGCCATATCATACAGAGTTGCCATAATTTTTTCATCATATATTTAGCAGTATTTATGGGAATTTATAAAGTACTGAGTAAAAAAAATCAGTGTCATCAATGTTGACAACCTCGATGTATCTAATAATCATCATCATCATTCGTGCGTTAGTCCCGAACTCCCGATCACATCTGTGTCCGGGATCTACTTAATACGTGGCTTGGTTATTTCGGCAATCTTGGAATGGACCGCTGTCTGACCTCCCAGCCTGTGTTCTGATCCAATATATTTATGTTACTGTGTCAGTAGTTTAATTTCAGTCTAACACTACAAAGGCCTCAGTCTTAACCTAACGACTATTGATATCTACTTCATGTATAGTCAACGACAAAAGTAGCTTAACCAATAATTCTTATCTGTTGATCACTAATAGCTGTTAAACCGATCGCAAAATCATAAACAAAACACGAAATATATTAACTTTGTCCTTGGGGATTCTAAAATTACTTGTACATTGCTGTGGCACATGCATTGGGATGTAAAAAAGAATAATAAATATTTTTGTGCTAATCAACTTTTGTTGTTGACTGTACTTTGTACTTACACTGGAATGAAGCTTTGTTCATTCATCTCAAAAAGGATTATTTTAATTATGAGAATTTTTTTGAAAGCTAGTAATTAAAGTGTGTTGTTTACTCAGTGTTTATCACGTTTTTATTTATTTTAACACTTCCCCATTTTAGGCACTTATCATAATAATCATTTGTGAAAATGACAAAATAATTGCAGATAACATTTACTATAACAAATATTAATTTTCCATATGTCCACTATATAGAGATTTTTAGGAGATTTTTTCATTTGCTGGCAACATTACGCACACGCCGTTAGTGGTATCGGTACACGGAAATCGGAGTCACACGCACACATTGAAAGTGTCATTTGGCTTCACGTGTTTATTCTACATGTTCCGTCTATGTTATTCTTTTAGTCTGAGGTTTCTAGATGGTTTTTTTGTGACAATATATACTGTTTTAAAGGAAGATGAATATAGTAAGTAGGTACCTACATATATAACTTTAATTTACGACTGTCATACTGAACTTCGAAGTTTGAAATACCGATGTACTGTATTCATAAAGTTCATGAGTACGAATAACGTTAGTATGAAAGTATGCTATGACGAACAACCTTATTAAGAATGTTTACTATCGCGATGCACGGAACTTCGAAAATTTGCTTTGACGAATAACGTTAATGAGAATGATTACTACTGCGATGCACGGAACTTCGAAAGCCTACTATGGTGAATATCTTAATTACCTATGTATGTATGTAATGCTACTATGTACGTAATCGTGAGGTACGGAACTTTAAAAGCTTAATAAGATGAATTTCTAAATTAAACTTTTAACGGAAATAATAAAATATGTAAATTAATCAGTAATTTAATAAATTCAAAATGTGCCATTATAGGTATAGTTATCGCTCAGGAGCAGTTCACCAGATTCTCGATTCACCAGATTCGCAACTTACCAGATTCTCAACTAACCAGATTCGCAGTTAACCAGAAGTATAGTGGGAAAAAAAGTTCCCAGTATATAATGCAATTAGCTACGAGTGTGTCGATAGTATAAGATCACAATACTGTTTTACGGAAGTGTCCGGTGCACTTAACTCGGGGTCCACAGTCGACGGCAATTGTGGTAGCTGACGAGTTGCTCGGGGTCGAAGGCCACAGGAGCGACAGCGCAGCGTCTGGTTGCTCAGCAATTGTACTTTTCTCAAATATGGCTTATACTAAGCCCCAAGGTAGTTCTGGAAAGGACACAAGCAACGGATTAGATTCCGGCTCGGCACCGCTTGCCGTAGGCCCCACATGTAAATCACCGTACAGGTTCCCTAATGGTCGGATGCACTGCACAATTATTCACATGAGGGTATATGACAAGGTTACACATTACACAGGATTATACAAACATGGGAACAGGGAAACACAGACAGGTATTTGGCTCGTCCCTATATATCGGTCTCCAACCGTGGCGGCAGAAAGTCTCAACGAAAGAATTCAAATAATAATTCGATAATAAAATGCGTACATAGGCCCAACTCAAATGTGGGTACATTTCAAAAGATTATTTTTCTATCTATTCCGTATCGGAGACTAAGTTCCTTTAAACAATTTTCATAATGGAAGGTCATACATTATAACAAAGATTTTGCTGGTTTACAGCTTTAAATATTGAAGTTCAGCCGCATCGCAATTAGACTGTGGAATGCTGACCGCAACTAGGTTGGTAAAGAGTCTGCGTTATGTGTATTTCCCATCAAACAATTAAAACTTTACAATGGTTCACTAATTTAGGGAACCCTAAAATGACAGTCCTTCAGTGGCCGTCTAGATACTAAAATGTTACTGAAAAGAATCTCACAATGGTTCACCAATTTAGGGAACCCTAAAATGACAGCCCTTCTATGGTCATCTCGATACTAAAATATTAAATAATAGTGAATATTCCAGATAGGTGGAATATGATCTAGGTATTTGAATTTACGTTAAATACAATATAAATTTAGAAAATTAACGGTTCTCCGTCTAAGGCCGCGACCCAAATGGTACGGCTTCACAACAAAATATGTCGGGTAAATGAATTACATTAACCTGGTTTCTCTTTCTTGGTATTCGCAATCTAAAATTATAAAACTATGGTTTACTGCTTAAGGCCGTAGGTGGTTTTTTTTTTTTTTTTTTTACGTGGTCGGTGATGCATTTATGCACTTCACGTTCCTGAGTTTTAATTTTAGGACCGCCACCCCCAGTTCGACGTCAGATACGGGCGGGACGGCCTCGCCATCCGATATATCCCGGCCTGGTGCCATACGGGGAGGGACCCACTCTTCCCGCACGGGGAAGAGGAACTGACCACTTCTTCTACAAAAGGTGGCTCGAGAGAGGTGGTGAGAGGGGGAGCCCAAAGCTTGAGTTTTCCACTCACAACCTTGTAAGGCTGCCCCCACGGATCCTCATTCAGTCTCTCGAGCCACTCCTTCCAGGCCGCATCCTTGGCGGCCCGGATTGAGCAAAAGGCCGCTCGAGCGGCCCGGTACGCGGCAAGCAGCACCTCCTCCTGGGCAAGGTCTCTTTGGCGTCTCCCGCGACTGCGGGTGTACCGTCGCTGAGCTGCGTGACAGAGTTTCCGCAGCCCAGCGAGGTGGGGACGCCACCAGTAAACCCGCCCAGATAATTTTAGGTAGAAATAATTTTAAAAATTTATTATTATATTCGATAGGGCAATGTTACTATAGGTCCTAACATTCCCTACGAGTTTATAAATAGGTAATTACATAGACAACATATATAGATAGGTAATACATTTATAATTATAGCATTTAGGGGTGGAGTAATTTAACCTCACCGTCCTAAATATTTTCTTGTATATTTTGTGGCAAGAAATTCAGCACTGCCTGATCTTGATATTTAATTCGATAATATATTAATTACTTTACACACGATTGAAACTACAATAACCGTGGCTCAATTCACCTCGGAGTCTAAACAACTATAGGTTTACTTTAACTTCATCATCATATCAGCCACACATAGTCCACTGCTGAAAATAGGCCTCTCCCATAGACTTCCAGAATGACCGATCTAAAGCAGCGCGCATCCAGCGCTTCCCGGCGACCTTGATGAGGTCGTCCTTCCACCTGGCCGTTGGGCGTCCTACACTACGTTTGCCCGTACGCGGTCGCCATTCCAGAACTTTTTTGCTCCATCGGCCATCTGTTCTGCGCGCTATGTGTCCCGCCCACTGCCACTTCAACGAGCTAATCCGCTGGGCTACGTCGGTTACTTTTGTTCTCCTACGGATATCATCATTTCTGACGCGATCACGTAGGGAAATACCGAGCATAGCCCTCTCCATAGCTCGTTGAGCGATTTTGAGCTTGTTTAGGAGACCTATAGTGAGGGACCACGTTTCAGATCCGTAAGTCATCACTGGTAACACACACTGGTTAAAGACTTTCGTCTTCAGGCACTGAGGTATGTCGGACGAGAAGCCATCTCGTAGCTTCCCGAACGCTACCCAGCCGAGTCGGATTCGTCGATGTACCTCGTCTTCGAAGCTGGAATTGCCTACCTGGATCAGTTGACCCAAGTAGACGTACTCGTCAACAGTTTCTAAGACTGAGTCCCCAACATGCACCGGTAGAGGCGCAACATGGACATTTGACATAACCTTTATCTTGTCCATATTCATCTTAAGGCCCACCTGTTGGGATACTCTATTGAGGTCTTCGAGCATGGTGTTTAAGTATTCCAGCGATTCTGCCATAATGACAATATCATCGGCAAACCGAAGGTGAGTGATATATTCGCCGTTTATGTTGATGCCACGTCCTTTCCAGTTCAGTAGCTTGAAGACGTCTTCCAAGGCAGCGGTAAACAGAAACAGTTTCGGAGAGATAACGTCTCCCTGTCTAACGCCCCTTTTCAGTGGGATTGGCTTCGTGCTCTGTTCCTGTACTCGGACCGACATAGTGGCGTTCTGGTATAAACACTTCATCACCTCGATATACCGGTGATCTATCCGGCACCGCTGGAAAGACTGTATCACGGCCCATATTTCGATCGAATCAAAGGCTTTCTCATAGTCCACGAATCCTAAGCAGAGAGGCCGGTTATACTCTTTGGTCTTCTGTATAACCTGTCGCAGCGTGTGGATGTGGTCTATGGTACTGTAGCCTTTTCGGAATCCGGCTTGTTCGGGAGGTTGGAAGTCATCGAGCCTGTTGGCGAGACGGTTCGTAATAACCCTCGAAAACAGCTTGTAAATATGACTCAGGAGCGTGATGGGCCTATAATTCTTCAACAAAGTATTATCGCCTTTCTTGAAGAAAAGGGCCACCACGCCCCCGTTCCACGCTTCCGGCGTTATGCCTTCGTGTAGGACGGAATTAAAGAGCCTCTGAAGAACCTTTAGTACCAGCGTTCCGCCCGCTTTCAGGAGCTCTGCTGTAATTCCGTCCTCACCCGCCGCTTTGTTATTTTTTAGCTGTTTGAGGGCCATCCTAATCTCGTACAGGCTGATGTCCGGGATGTCTTCGGTGTAATGTCGAGTAAGCTTGGATCTTGGATCTTTAACCATGCCCGCGGGCAGTTTTAATCCGATCTCCACGAAACTTAGCACAAGTATTCCTTTACTTCAAACAATTTATTCATCGTGAGTTTTTTTTACTAGGATGAGGATGGGGGAACATCCCAAAAAATATTTTTAATGTTGTGAGTTCTACTGTTCGACCATAGTCCATGACCATAGATATAAGATCGACCATAGACTATCGACGACTAAAAGTATTTATGTATATTTAAGTAAGTTTAGAAAGTAAAGTAGGTAAAATATACTTAAATATTGTATTAATATTGTAGGTAGTACTATGTTAACTGTATATTTTAGTGATCTCTTTCATCAAGTAGAAAAAGAGGTAATGATCTTCTCATAGACTTTCGAACAAAAATTGGTCCATCCGTTCGGTTGCTAGGAGGCTCCATCACTCCACCGACAGTAGAAAGACTTATAATACCTACTACTTGCGGACATTCGCGGCTTCGCGCGCTTGATAAATTATCATAAAAACCTTCCTCGGGAACCACTCCATGCATTGGTGAAAACATTATCAAAATCCATGTTTTAAAGATTTATGCATACAAAGGGGACGGAAGCGACTTTGTTTCATACTATGTTATGATAGTAACTTCATTTTCACTATCTATTTTAAATTGAGTCATTCCTAAAGTCTAGTATCTACCTACCTAAACTCCTTAACTTATTTCATTTAGGTAGGTTGTTACATTTCCAACAATAAAAACTTTATTGACAGCAAAACCATTACAAGAGAGATAGAACTGGTTATGATATTGAAGGACTTCTCAAATAATAAACCTTTATGAGACCGTGTTTGAGACTGACGCTGGATAATGGTCTATGAAATCGGTATTATATCCTTTTCAGAGATATAGGATATATTTCTTTTGTGTAATTTTACAACGATCGTGTGTCAAAGGGTCAGTAGGTTTCTTTTGAGTAGGTAAGTTCAAAATGGTGTGATATGAGCCCGAAGTTAGTAGTCGTAAACTGCACCTACGCAGCATTCGATCGTATTGTTACGAAACATTGAGACAGTACCTACCGAATACACACATATACGACTAATCAGGCACTGAAGGGCCTAGGAAAGGCATATCATAAAAAGCTTAGTTTATTAATATAACGCTAAAGGTAGGTAAGATATCGAAAGCCGGTCAGAGTACGTAATCCATACCTAATAATTAAAAAAAAATATTTCGTAATCATTGTTCAATAAAAATTACATTGAATCTTATTCACCTAGGTAGGTCTACCTGCCGGGCGCCACTAGAAATACGTTCTGCCTGTAACCAGAGACGCCCGGCAACGGACGGTAGAGCGGCCGCGGCCCGCGGAAATAAAATAAAAATTATTACCTACCTACATTAAACTAACTGAACACGTGTCGATTTGGCTAATTTTGATCTTAAAATATCAGCAGAAGTTCTGTGAAGGTTTAAATAGTAGATTGTTAACCAAGGGATGAAAGCATCCCATTTCTGACGAGATATTATGGCACTCCAACGTAGTGAGAGCGCCAATAGTTCGAGGCAGAAATGGGTGTTCTCACCCGAGTTAAACACTCTACTTTTCATTTCGAATACGAGGAAAGCAAATAAATAATCAGATAAAAAATTATAAAGCGCTGTACACATCGTTCGGATGTCCGGGCATAGACAAGAAAACTCTGTCCGACAGATGTGAACGGACTATCGGACTGTCCGATCAGGACCGATTGAATGAATGGGTGAACTAACAGTGTGACCAAGTTCTTCAAGAGTGTGACCAACCTAAATAATTTGTGGTTGGATGAAAATTGGCTGGGGATCCCAAAAAAAAGCTTTTCTAAATTGTTATACACTGAATATGGAGTTGTCGCATGGACCAAAATACTTATTTGTCCTCCATACAGGTGTAAATAAACGATTTACTGAATAAAACACCCAAACTCCAACTACTTGTATTTAAAGGTGGGTTTAGACTTTTAGACCAAACGAACGAGTGCTCATTTTATCGGTACAAAGTAGAATTTCAAATTTTGGAAATTCCTTCGCTATTCTATCTTCGCTTGTATAGATTCTGTGAAAGAGATGAAACAGAGAAGGAATGTTTGAAATTTAAATGATACGTTGATTAGTGCCCAAAACACCTACAGATGAACGGATAAGGCTAGGACTAACATAAAAACTAGGTAAGTACTAGTTTTTTTATTTTTAATTGTACAAATTTACAAAACACATAACAAACAAGAACAATATGTACAAAGGCGTGCTTAAGCCAGTAATGGCTTTTAATGCTACGAGCCATGATCTCTAGCGAGAGCCAGTGGAACGCGGCCGTTTCCTTCTGCGAGCAGGTTATGCTCGTGAAGGAGGCGGCCGGTAGGGTGAGGGAGCGTATCCTCCCCGCTGAGTTCCGAAGTGTGCGGCGGGGGCGCCGCAGACGTGACTACACCCAGGACCATCGACCTCAATGATCGGGGCGTGAGGTCGATGAATTAGCAACCCACCGTCCTTACAGAAGCAGGCTAGAAGGGCTGCGTGATGTGGGGTTTCACCCCACACACGCCTACACTCACCGACGAGGGATAAAACCCGACCCAAAAGATGCGGGGTAACACCCCACCACAACGCAGTGGCCACGCAGGTGACCAAGGTCCGCCGGGTGCCACTGGGAATTGTCTCAGTGTCTACCGGAGGCACTTGGCAATGGACGTAGGTGGGGCCGCGGCCCAGGGCAGCGGATTAAAAAAATACATTATTTCATTATTATCGATTAATTTACAACAGTGAGAAAGAAAACACAGTACAAGTACTGGCACTATGCATGCAACATGCATTGTCACATTAATCTCTCTAATTTCTGATGCTGGAAAATAATGTATGTATTCTATACTGTCACAAAAGACTACTATGTACGTCAGTACGTGATAAATTTGTATAAACGCCTATTTCACGCCAAAACTGCTCTTTCAATGCATTATTTTTTGTAATCTTCGCATGTTTGGTCGTATGTTCTTCGAGTTCGACATCTACCATAGTCAATGATATTTCAGTCCTCTTTTTTACTATAACATCATTGACCATAGTGATTTAATTTTTTCAATACTTTTATCTGTCTACAATTCTTCATACGTCACTGGACACTGACTGACAGATTATTGTTTTTGGTTGTGTGGAGCCTAGCCAATACTAACCAACCAATAAAGAAATAAAATAGACATAAAGACTTGTACCTAACTTATAAATCAGAGAATGAATGATTTCTGGGCTTAAAAGACTTGTTTCAATCATTTAAAAAGTTTTACCGTGATCGCCATCGGACTTCCATAGACTACAAGTCATTCGGTCTAAAGTTGTCCGACAGGTGTGAACGGAACAATGCAATTCCCTACACTGGATCCAGATTTCTATAGTCTTTATAATAATAATAATAATAACCTGGCAACTCTCGACATCTGTTAACACGTCATTTTTATCCGTAAAATATTTTAAATTTTTTATCAACATATCTTACCGAAATTTATACAATTACTTACAGATTTTTAAATAATAGAACCAATAAGTTTATAAATAAAATACTACAACAGTTACTACAACAATAAACCAATTTTATAAAAATGAAACAGCGATCTGACATGTGTCAATCGGCAAAAACAACAAAAATAATATTACAACAAATGAAATTGGATATAAATGATGAATAACGATGCAAACAAGAGCCAGGAGCAAACAACATGCGCAACTACCACCCCCGGACTCATCACATAGCTCCGCCTCGCAAGCACCGGACCGCACACCTGCGACACAAGTGCTTGCTGAGGCGTCGAGCTCATCATCAAGTGATAAGTATTTTTCTCCGCCGACGTCGCCAATCCCGTACGTCGACGAGGAAGAGGCCGGCCGCCGACCAGTTTGGGTCCCCGAAGTGTACCAGCTTCGAGTAGGGTCCCCACTACCGGCGGTATTGTGCACCGCATGCGATGGACCTCATCCATCAATGTAAACGTCATGCGGGCATATTATGAGGCTACAGATGGGGAAACCAACCTGACTGTGTACCGTTCAAGGATGCTTCCTTTGTTTCAGGCTCTTGAACCAGCAATGACCGTTGCCGTCCAACGACTATCGGATCAAGTGCGGGCTATCCAACGATGTAAGTTGCTGGATCAATCTGTTCTTGATCGACTACGCCTGGAAGTATTATCTACTCGTACAGCTCCAGTGTCAACGAGAGCACCGTCACCTGAGATACAGACGGTTGCAACAAGTGCAATCTTAGCCGAGCCCGCACCCGACACGGGAGATGACACGAGTGATATATCTATCCAGGTAAGCGAGCAAATAAGGAGTACTTTGGAGGATGCGATCTCGCAGTATAGGTTTGCAACTAACTCTAGACCACGGCTACCACGCTTGCCCATGCATAAGCGAAATCTGGCGTTGATGGGAGCCCTGAATGCATTGCTAGCTCCGTATTTACGGACTAGTAATGATTTGCTCGATACTCACTCGATTCTTTACTGTGGAGCTATTGCCGCTTGTCGTGTTGCACGCGTTAAGTTCCCCGAAGTTAACCGTGCACCACGACCGGATGGTGTTCCCGTATTGCAGGCAAGAATCGAGCGACGTATCGGCACATTTAGGACTCTCATTGCAAAGCTTATCTGTTTCAGTCGGGGAAATAACCGTCCCCGGGTCATGCGTTTCGTGACTCAGGCATTTGCTGGGACTGGTATTGGCCCCCAGCAATACGTAGCCAATGTCACGGAACGTATTGACTTTCTGAAACAGAAAGTGTATGCATGGGCGGGCCGTATCCGGCGTTACAGAGAGCGTGTGGACAGATACTGGCAGAATCGTATCTTCCAAAGTGATCAAAGGAAGGTGTATCGAGAGTGGGAGGGAACTAGACAACGTTTGAGTGACGGGCAGCTGCCAGATTCTCACACCATGAATAAATTTTGGCGTGACATATGGTCGGTGCCCGTCGAACATTCGGAGGGCGATTGGATCCGTGTCGTCGAGGGTGAATGCAATACTATTGAACCCATGGAGTCTATCACCATAGACTCCGAAGACGTTAGTTGTGCAATTCGTACGGCCCCGAACTGGAAAAGTGCTGGGCCGGATGGATTGCACAACTTTTGGATAAAGTGGGTCCAGAGCTCGCATGAACGCTTGGCTACACAGTATCAAGAAACCCTCGAGTCTGGTTCCTTACTCGCTTTTATGACCACTGGCATCACCTTCCTGCTCCACAAATCAGGTAGTACCACGGAACCTAAAAACTATAGACCTATCACTTGCTTACCTACCATCTACAAGCTCCTTACATCTATTCTGAGAAGTAAATTAAATTCACATATAATATCGAACAACATTTTAGATAGCGCTCAGAATGGATGTAGGGCTGGGTCACGTGGTACTAAGGAGCTACTCCTTATAGACATGGCCATTAGCCAACAGGTCAAGCGTAGTAGGGGCACCCTCTCTACTGCCTGGATTGACTACAAGAAGGCCTATGATTCGGTGCCTCATTCATGGCTGAGGAGGATTTTAGAGTTGTATAAAATTAATCCGACTCTTAAATCCTTCTTAGTCTCGTGCATGGGGCAGTGGGCCACAGTCCTTCGTCAACCAGGTAGTGGTGAGTGCGCTTCTGGTCCGCATGACTTGATAAGGATTGAGCGTGGTATATTCCAGGGCGACAGTTTGAGTCCATTGTGGTTTTGTCTAGCACTGAATCCACTTAGCACATTGCTGAAGGATTCAGGGCTAGGCTATCGGTTTCGTAGAGGGGGTGAGGTTATTTCTCACCTGACGTATATGGATGACCTCAAACTCTTCACACTAAAGCACCAAGATTTAGTGACATTATTAAAAACTACGGAAGTTTTTAGTAATACCATTAAGATGGAGTTCGGTGTTGAAAAGTGTGCGGTTATGCATGTACAGCGGGGGAAGGTTGTAAATTCACCGAATTTACAACTTTCTGAGATAATAACTCTCAGATCTCTCACTGAGACCGAAACATACAGATACCTAGGTATGTCAGAGTCATTGGGTATAGCGGTAGAGGATATTAAGAAATCGGTGAAAGAACGTTTTTTTGGCCGCCTGACAAAAGTTCTTAACAGCTCTTTGTCCGGTGGTAACAAAATGCGGGCTTTCAATGGTTGGGTGATACCTTTATTGTTATACTCCTTTGGCATACTTAGGTGGACTCAAACGGAACTAGACGCCCTGGATAGGCGAGTCCGTCAACAACTGACATTACATCGAATGTTACACCCACGATCATCTGTCATGAGACTGTACATTCCGCGGAAGTGTGGGGGTCGAGGCTTTTTAAATGCCAAGAACCTCCACAACCGTGAAGTGTGCAGTCTGAGAGATTACTTTCTACAGAACGGGTGTGACATTCATTGCGATGTCGTGAAGGTTGACAAGGGCCTGACACCTCTTTCCTTGGCTAACGAGAACTGGCGTAAACCAAAGGTGTTAAGTACCGAAGACCGTAAGGACGTATGGAAGAGCAAGGAGCTACACGGGCGGTTCTACCGAGTCTTAACAGGACCCGATGTAGACCTGCTCGCATCGGTGAACTGGCTGCGTTTTGGGGACCTCTTTGGGGAAACTGAAGGTTTTGCCTGTGCAATTGCAGATGAGGTTATCAAGACGAACAACTATCGGAAATACATTATGAAGGACGGTACGGTCGACATTTGTCGAGCATGCCACCGTCCTGGTGAATCACTTCGCCATATTATTTCCGGTTGTTCGTATCTTGCTAACACCGAGTACTTGCATAGGCACAATCAAGTAGCCAGGATCATCCACCAGCAACTTGCTCTTCAATATGGCCTTATTGAGTTTGAAGTACCGTACTATAAATACACACCAGTGCCAGTTCTTGAGAATGGTCGTGCATTGCTCTACTGGGACCGATCAATCATCATGGACAGGACTATTGTTGCCAATAGGCCCGATATCGTGTTGGTTGATCGGACCCAGCGTCGGGCAGTGCTCATCGATATCGCCGTCCCCCATGACGATAATCTCGTGAAGGCAGAGAAGGACAAACTTAGTAAGTATCTTGATCTGTCCTTCGAGATAACCGCCATGTGGGACGTAAACTCGACGATCATTGTCCCGGTGGTCGTTTCGGCAAACGGATTAATAGCGAAGAGTCTCGATCAACATCTCAAGAGACTCTCGTTAGATTGTTGGATCAAGAGTCAGATTCAGAAGGCTGTTATCCTCGACACGTGCCGTATTGTTAGGAGGTTTCTCACTCTGTAGCCTCCACCGCCGGTAGTTTGGGTCCTACTCCGCTACTGGTGGGTCACTATTTTTTATATTTTTAAATGTATTTGTGTTTTTTATAAATCTATTTAAAAATGTATAAAATAAGAATGTAAGTGAATAAACGAAATAATAATAATAATAACCTGGCAACCCTTGAAATCATCTAACATCATTTTTCATCTTAAAATTATTTTAATATTTTTATTTACTTGTACTATCTAAATTTATACAATAATCACATATTACATAGCACGATTGGCAATAAATTTATAAATCACGTATACAAACTATATATTATCATATTATCAAGATAAAGAAATATTACCAAAAATTGCAAAGATGTTTGGCATATGTCACTTTAAGAAAATGGTAAACGAATATAAAGAATTTCAAGAAATGAATGGATGATAATTAAGGATAATGCTGACAAGAGCAAAAGCCAGACAGACACAAAGTGCACCCATACCAACCCCTGACTTGTCGCATAGCTCCGCCTCCCATTTGCCAGAAACTTTGGCTACTGGTGAGGCGTCGAGCTCTAGCAGCGACGAGTATTTCTCTCCACCGACGTCGCCTCCACCTGTACGTCGGCTGGGGAGAGGCCGGCCACCGACCTGCTTGGGACCCCGACGCCCTCCGGCTTCGATTAGGGACCCCGCTGCCGGTGGTAATGTGCACCGCATGCGATGGACTTCTTCCATAAACGAGAACGTCATGCGGGCATATTATGCGGCTACAGAGGGAGGAATTAATCTCACTGCATATCGTGTACGGATGCTGTCTCTGTTTCAGGAGCTTGAACCAACTGTTAACGTATCAACGCAACGTCTATCGGATCAAGTGCGGGTTATACAACGTGGTCATATGTTGGATGATGCCGTGCTTGAGAGGCTTCGCTCAGATTTGCAGGGTAATCCTGGTATCACAATACCTACATCATTAGGTACACATGTTCCTACTGTTTCCACACAACGTCCTACTGATGATGATTTATTGGATACCGGGGTTACAGATGTAAGTACCCAGTGCAATGTACAATTAGGGAGCGCTTTGGAATGTGCACTGAGGGAATATCGAAACGTAACACCTACAGAAAGACCTCGTCTACCGCGTTTGCCTACGCATAAGAAAAATATATCCCTAATGTGTGCTCTGGATTCACTACTGTCAGACCATTTTAACAGTAGTGAAAATCTCGGTGATACACATTCGATTCTGTACTGTGGGGCTGTTGCGGCATGTCGAGTAGCAAATATTAAGCTTTTATCAAATGATAAAGCTACTCGACCGAAATTTGTTACACCAGCCTGGCAGTATAGGATTGAACGTCGTATTGCCGAGACCAGGGCACTCATTGGGAAACTTATTTGCTTCAGGTCGGGCAATACTCGCCCTAGAGTGATGCGCTTTGTGAACCGGGCATTCTTGGGGACTAATATTAGATCCCAAGAATTTGCTTTTCGGGTCACAGAGCGCATTGACTACCTGAAGCAGAAAGTATATGCGTGGGCAAATCGTATAAAAAGATATAAAAAAAGAGTGGACCGGTATTCCCAAAACTGCATGTTCCAAAGAGATGAGAGATGGGTCTACAGAGATTGGGAGCGATCTAATTCAAGTGTGATTGACGGGCGCCGGCCAGATGATGATGCCACCATTGCATTCTGGAGTGGCATCTGGTCGGCTTCCTGTCAGCCACACAGAGGATGGTTGGATGCGGGATGTTAATCGTCTGTGTGAACCGATACAAACTATGGAACTATTAAATTTTATAGGTAGTGATGTCACCGACGCAGTCCGTCTGTTACCGAACTGGGAAATCAGCAGGCCCAGACGGACTGCACAATTTTTGGATAAAATGGTTCCGAAGTTCACACGGGCGGTTGGCAGCTCAATTCCAATCATGTTTGGAACCAGGATCGCTTCCCGATTTTCTAACTACTGGTATGACCCATCTCTTATACAAATCTGGTAGTGCCATAGAGCCTAAAAATTATAGACCAATTACATGCCTACCAACGGTCTATAAGCTTCTCACATCTATTTTGAGACAAAAAATAACGCGCCACATAACTGACAACAACATCATGTCAATCTCTCAAAATGGATGTAGAAGTGGGGCTCGTGGCACTAAAGAGCTCCTAATTATGGATATGGTTATTAGCCAACAGGTACGCCGTAATCGCAAGGATCATGGACATGCTGGATAGATTACAAGAAGGCCTATGACTCTGTGCCTCATTCATGGCTTAGGAGGGTGCTGGAGTTGTATAAGATTGATGCAACTCTATGTACCTTCTTAGGGGCATGCATGGGGCAATGGAAGACCGTCTTGTGCTATTCAGGATGCCGACAGAAGTGTGGTAATGGTGGACCGATAAAGATCGAGCGTGGTATATTTCAGGGCGATAGTCTGAGTCCGTTATGGTTTTGTCTGGCCCTGAATCCTCTCAGCGCTTTGCTGGAGAATTCAGGTCTAGGGTACCGGTTGCGGAAAGATGGCCAGGTTTTGTCTCACCTTCTTTACATGGATGATTTAAAATTACTTGCCCCAAACAGTCACCAACTGATGGAATTACTAAAGGTAACGGAAACGTTTAGTAATTCTATCAGAATGGAATTTGGCGTGGACAAGTGTGCGAGCATGCATGTGAAGAAGGGTGGGATAGTGGATTCCGAAAGAATACAACTTTCGGATTCCACCCAACTTAGGTCCCTTTCGGCAACCGATACTTACAAATACCTGGGTATGTCACAAGCGTTAGGCATTTCAGAGACTGACATGAAACAATTATTGAAGGAACGCTTCTTTGGCCGCCTGAAAAAAGTACTTAAAAGTCTTTTATCGGGCGGTAACAAGGTGCGAGCCTACAATGGTTGGGTCATGCCAGTTTTAGTGTACTCGTTTGGCATACTCAGATGGACTCAGAAAGAATTTGACGCCCTGGATCGAAAAGTCCGTACGCTACTCACTACATACCGAATGCATCATCCGCGTTCATCTGTAATGAGGTTGTATACCACGGAAGTGTGGGGGCCGAGGCTTTCTTAATGCTAAGACCCTTCACAACCGTGAGGTGTGCAATCTCAGGGAATACTTCCTGCGGGTGGACGAGGATTTGCGTCGTGATGTTGTCGCAGTAGACAACGGATTGACCCCGCTCGGTTTGGCTAAAGAGAACTGGCGCAAACCTGTTATACTAAGTACCAATGACCGCAGGGATGTATGGAAGAGTAAAGAGTTACATGGGTGTTTCTATCAGGCCCTACATGGACCTGATATTGATTTTAAATCATCCGTATCCTGGCTACGATTCGGTAATCTATTTGGAGAAACCGAAGGGTTTGTCTTTGAAATTATGGACGAAGTTATCATGACTAAGAATTACCGGAGATATATTCTGAAGGATGGTACGGTTGACATGTGTCGGGCGTGCCACCGTCCTGGAGAGTCCCTTAGACATATTGTCTCTAGTGCAATAATAGTTGATATTACTATTCCACATGACGGCAATCTCGTGAAAGCCGAAAAAGACAAACAAGTAAAGTACTTGGATTTGGCCCACGACGTTGTCGACATGTGGCATGTAAGCTCAGCTGTTATTGTACCGATAGTCGTTTCCGTGCATGGACTGATCGCCAAGAGCCTCGACCAACACCTACAGAGGCTCTCGTTAGACAGTTGGGTCAAGGGCCTGATGCAGAAAGCAGTGTTACTTGATACGGCACGCATCGTGAGGAAATTCCTCTCTCTGGAGCCCTAACCACCGGTAGCTTGGTCCTTGTACCCGATGCCGGTGGGTCACTATTTTGTATATTTTTAAATATATTTGTATTTTTTTATAGATTTATTTAAAAATATATTAAATATGTATTTAAGTTAAATAAAGGAAATAATAATATATATAACCTGGCAACACCACTACAAAACAGTCACATTCTTTTCTTGAGAAACATTTATTTAAATATTTTACGTTTAATCTACAATAATACAGAAATATCATATTCAAATCATAATAAAAGTATAAATAATTATATTATCTATTCCAAAAAAATTGCAATATGAAGAAAATCCGGAAAAAACATAAACACAAAATTTTATAGTACACTGACACATTATGTCAGTGTATCAAATATCAAACTGAAAACAGAAAAACATGATATATGATTTTCATCAAGAAAAAAGATAATGTTGACCAGAGCTGGCGCCAGAAAAGCACAAACACCAACCCCGGACTTGTCGCACAGCTCCGCCTTACAGTCGCCGACAACTGTGGCTACTGGTGAGGCGTCGAGCTCAAGCAGCGACGAGTTTTTCTCTCCGCCGACGTCGCCTCCACCTGTACGTCGGCAGGGGAGAGGCCGGCCACCGACTGGCTTGGGACCCCGAGGCCTTCCGGCTTCGATTACGGACCCCGCTACCGGTGGTAATGTGCACCGCATTCGATGGGCCTTCGGTATGAATGAAAACGTGATGCGGGCATATTTTGTGGCTACAGAGGGGGGAACTAACCTCACTGCATACCGTGTTCGCATGCTACCTCTGTTTCAGGTACTTGAACCAGATGTCAACGTATCGGCACAACGCCTATCGGATCAGGTGCGCGCCATACAACGCTGTCACCTGTTGGATGCCGCTACACTTGAGAGGCTACGCTTAGAAGTGTGTAGTGGTATCACGCCTTCTTCATTGCAACCATTACCTGTGCCATTACAGAGTAATCGGATTGAAATAACACAAGAAAACAACATCTCACATGCTGGTGAAGAAGTGAGTGATGCTGCTATACCTGTAAGTGTTCAATACAATGAGGAATTAAGGAGCGCTTTGGAGCGAGCGATTGGTGAGTTTCAATCTGTCCCTACTGAGTGTAGACCGCGGCTTCCGCGTTTGCCCACACATAAAAAAAATGTAGCGCTAGTGTGTGCCCTAGACTCGATGTTAACATCGTTTTTTAACAACTGCAAAAACATTACTGATGCCCATTCCATTCTGTACTGTGCAGCTGTTGCAGTATGTCGAATAGCTGGTGTTAAATTTTTTAAACAAGAAACAGTTATTCGATCAAAGCCTGCTGTACCAGCTTGGCAGTGCAGAATTGAGCGGCGCATCAACGAGGCTAGGGTGCTCATTGGCAAGCTACACTGCTTTAGGACGGGCAATACGTGCCCGAGAGTCATGCGCTTTGTGACCCGTGCATTCGTGGGAACTAATATTAGGTCATGTGAATACTCTGTTCGGGTCACAGAGCGCATCGATTACCTGAAGCAGAAAGTTTATGCGTGGGCAAACCGCATAAGGCGGTACAAAACAAGAGTGGACAGATACACTCAGAATCGCTTGTTCCAAAAAAATGAGAGGTGGGTATATAGAGGGTGGGAGCGACCTAACTCGGATGTGACTGATGGGACCTGATGCTGTTTCTACAGTTAACTTCTGCAAAATCATCTGGTCGACGCCCGTCAGTCATACACAGGATGCGTGGATTAGGGATGTTGAGCGGGCGTGTGAACCAATTCAAGCTATGGAACCTATAACCATATCTGAAGAAGATATTGGTTGTGCTGTTCGTTCGTTGCCAAATTGGAAATCTGCTGGACCGGACGGACTGCACAACTTTTGGTTAAAATGGTTCCGTAGCTCACACGCTTGCTTGGCATCTTGTTTCCAGTCATCCCTTGAGTCAGCGTCGCTTCCAGCTTTTATGACTACCGGAGTAACCCACCTCCTATACAAGTCTGGTAGTACCACAGACCCCAAAAATTATAGACCTATAACTTGTCTACCTACTATATACAAACTTTTTACATCCATCCTGAGAGTAAAAATATATTCACATGTACAAAACAATAACATCTTGTCAATCTCTCAGAATGGATGTAAAAGTGGGGCACGTGGTACGAAAGAGCTCCTTATTATTGACATGGCTGTTTGCCAGCAGGTACGCCGCAACCGAAAGAACCTTGCGACATGCTGGATTGACTATAAGAAAGCGTACGATTCTGTGCCTCATACATGGCTTCGGAGGATGCTAGAGCTGTATAAAGTTGATGCAACTCTATGCACCTTTTTGGGGTCATGTATGGGACAATGGAGTACGGTTCTTGTTTATCCAGGGTGTCGTCAGGTTTTAGGAGGTGGTGTACCAATAGGGATTGAGAGAGGTATATTCCAGGGTGATAGTCTGAGTCCGTTGTGGTTTTGTCTAGCACTGAATCCTCTCAGTACGTTACTAGAGGGTTCAGGGTTAGGCTATCGGATGCGCAGAGGGGGTCAAATTTTGTCCCACCTTTTTTATATGAATGACCTAAAGTTATTTGCCCCTAATGGCCCCGATTTGATGGCTTTGCTAAAAGTTACTGAAACTTTTAGTAAGGCCATCAGTATGGAGTTTGGGGTAGATAAGTGTGCGGTCATGCATGTAAAAAGGGGTGGGATTGTGGAATCTGAAGGAGTCAATCTTTCAGATTTCACACGATTTGGGTCACTCTCCGCAACCGAAACCTACAAATATCTAGGTATGTCTCAAGCTCTGTGTATTGCTGAGACTGACATGAAACAGAAGTTGCAGGATCGTTTCTTTGGCCGCCTGAAAAAAGTACTGAAAAGTCTTTTGTCAGGCGGTAACAAGGTGCGTGCTGTCAACGGCTGGGCCATGCCAGTCTTAGTATACCCTTTTGGCATACTTAGATGGACTCAGACGGAATTAGAAGCTCTGGATAGGAAGGTGCGTTGTCTATTGACTTCATATCGAATGCACCACCCACGTTCGTCAGTAATGAGGTTGTATATACCACGGAAATGTGGGGGTCGTGGATTTTTAAATGCCAAGACTCTCCATAACCGTGAGATATGCAACCTTAGAGAGTATTTCCTGCAGGTGGACGTGGATGTGCATCGAGATGTTGTGGCAATAGACATCGGACTGACCCCGCTCTCCCTTGCGAAAGAGAACTGGCGCAAACCTGTAATATTAAGTGTATCAGATCGGAAGGAAATATGGAAGAGCAAGGAACTGCATGGTCGATTTTATCGGGCTCTAAATGGGCCCGATGTTGACTCAACAGCATCGGTATCCTGGTTACGATTTGGTGATCTCTTCGGAGAAACTGAGGGTTTCATCTGTGCAATTACTGACGAAGTCGTGATGACGAACAACTATCGGAGATATATTGTAAAAGATGGTACGATTGACATCTGTCGGGCATGTCATCGTCCCGGAGAATCTTTAAGGCATATTATCTCTGGTTGTTCTCGTCTTGCGAATGGTGAGTATTTGCACAGACACAACCAGGTAGCCAGGATTATCCACCAGCAACTTGCTCTAAAGTATAACCTTGTCGACGTGGAGGTACCTTATTACAAGTATGTGCCCGACCCAGTTCTTAAAAACGGTCATGTCACATTGTATTGGGATCGATCTATTATCACTGATAGGACGGTTATAGCTAACAGACCTGATATAGTGATAATGGATCTATTAAAGCGCCTTGCAGTAATTGTCGATATCACTGTGCCACATGACGAGAATCTCGTGAAAGCAGAAAAAGATAAACAAATTAAATATTTGGACCTTGCTCACGAGATTGTCGACATGTGGGATGTGGATTCGGCGATTATTGTTCCGATAGTCGTATCTGCACATGGCCTAATAGCCAAGAGTC
Organism: Nudaria mundana; assembly: GCA_963556515.1. Taxonomy (NCBI): domain Eukaryota; kingdom Metazoa; phylum Arthropoda; class Insecta; order Lepidoptera; family Erebidae; genus Nudaria; species Nudaria mundana. The sequence continues at coordinate 12,287,127 of OY748301.1, forward strand.
TCGACCTCCATCTACAGAGGCTCGCGTTAGGCAGCTGGGTCAAGGGCTTAATGCAGAAGGCGGTTCTGTTGAACACGGCCCGTTTTGTGCGGAAGTTCCTATCTCTGGAGCCCTAACCACCGGTAGCTTGGTCCCTGTACTCGATACCGGTGGGTTACTGTTTTTTATATTTTTAAATGTATTTTTTTATAAATCTATTTAAAAATGTAATGAATATGTGGAATGTTTTAATAAAGAGAATAATAATAATAATGAACGCCAAGAACCTCCACAACCGTGAAGTGTGCAGTCTGAGAGATTACTTTCTACAGAACGGGTGTGACATTCATTGCGATGTCGTGATGGTTGACAAGGGCCTGACACCTCTTTCCTTGGCTAACGAGAACTGGCGTAAACCAAAGGCGTTAAGTACTGAAGACCGTAGGGACGTATGGAAGAGTAAGGAGCTACACAGGCGGTTCTACCGGGTCTTAACAGGACCCGACGTAGACCTGCTCGCTTCGGTGAACTGGCTTCGTTTTGGGGACCTCTTTGGGGAAACTGAAGGTTTTGCCTGTGCAATTGCAGATGAGGTTATCAAGACGAACAACTATCGGAAATACATCATGAAGGACGGTACGGTCGACATTTGTCGAGCATGCCACCGTCCTGGTGAATCACTTCGCTATATTATTTCCGGTTGTTCGTATCTTGCTAACACCGAGTACTTGCATAGGCACAATCAAGTAGCCAGGATCATCCACCAGCAACTTGCTCTTCAATATGGACTTATTGAGTTTGAAGTACCGTACTATAAGTACACACCAGTGCCAGTTCTTGAGAATGGTCGTGGATTGCTCTACTGGGACCGATCAATCATCACGGACAGGACTATTGTTGCCAATAGGCCCGATATCGTGTTGGTTGATCGGACCCAGCGTCGGGCAGTGCTCGTCGATATCGCCGTCCCGCATGACGAAAATCTCGTGAAGGCAGAGAAGGACAAACTTAGTAAATACCTTGATCTGTCCTTCGAGATAACCGCCATGTGGGACGTAGACTCGACGATCATTGTCCCGGTGGTCGTTTCGGCAAACGGATTAATAGCTAAGAGTCTCGATCAACATCTCAAGAGACTCTCGTTAGATTGTTGGATCAAGAGTCAGATTCAGAAGGTTGTTATCCTCGACACGTGCCGTATTGTTAGGAGGTTTCTTAGTCTGTAGCCTCCACCGCCGGTAGTTTGGGTCCTACTCCGCTACTGGTGGGTCACTATTTTTTATATTTTTAAAAGTATTTGTTTTTTTTTATAAATGTATTTAAAAATGTATAAAATAAGAATGTAAAGGAATAAACGAAATAATAATAATAATCTTCACGGACAGGACTATTGTTGCCAATAGGCCTGATATTGTGCTGGTTGATCGGACCCAGCGTCGGGCAGTGCTCGTCGATGTCGCCGTCCCGCATGACGAGAATCTCGTGAAGGCAGAGAAGGACAAACTTAGTAAGTACCTTGATCTGTCCTTCGAGATAACCGCCATGTGGGACGTAGACTCGACGATCATTGTGCCGATGGTCGTTTCAGCTTACGGATTAATAGCGAAGAGTTTCGATCACCACCTCAAGAGACTCTCGTTAGATTGTTGGATCAAGGGTCAGATTCAGAAGGCTGTTATCCTCGACACGTGCCGTATTGTTAGGAGGTTTCTCAGTCTGTAGCCTCCACCGCCGGTAGTTTGGGTCCGCTACTGGTGGGCCACTGTTTTTTATATTTTTAAATGTATTAACTTTTTTATAAATCTATTTAAAAATGTAATAAATATGTTAAGTATTTGAATAAATGAAATTATAATAATAATAGTTTATTGTTTCTCCACAAAGGTTACAACATTGACTTACAACTAATTAAATACATAATATTAAACCTTTGTGAGAGCTGGTGTCTGTACTAGGTTTCATACGAATCCTGTATTACAGATCACCAGGCCCTCAGTTCCCGCGAAAACGGACAAGTGTATTTACTTTCACATGTAACATGTGGTCTTTGAAGATAGAAGCCAATTACAAAACTATCATTTGTATTTGAATTTGAGTCTTTTAAACTATGTTTGTGTGAAAGTGTGTGTGTGTGTGTGTGTGTGTGTGTGTGTACGTATGTGTGTGTGTGTGTGTGTGTGTGTGTGTACGTATGTGTGTGTGTGTGTGTGTGTGTGTGTGTGTGTGTGTGTGTGTGTGTGTGGGTGTGTGTGTGTGTGTGTGTGTGTGTGAGTGTGTGTGTGTGTGTTTGTGGGTGGGTGTGTGTATATGTGTGTGTGTGTGTAGATGTGTTATGTGTGATTATTTAAGTTAGAGCTTTTGTTGTGTGTATAATATTTTCCGTATTTTCATAATCTTGTTCAAGGATTTTACATTCAGTTTTAGGTTTTGGATATATGTTTAGGATTTAATTTAATTTATTGTAAACAAGACCACCAAGATAGCAGAAACTTCCGCGAGCGAGTTGAGAAGTAAAGGAAACAGTGGGACAGACATTGGGTTTACGTCGCGTCCTAACAGCCAATATACGTGGGTCGTACGGAGTGATTAAGTGTGTCTTCATAGTTAAACTTAAAATGAACTGCTGTCGTACTGTCAGTACTTTGCAGGTAGAATAAAGCTCTGTGGTCGGATAAAGAAGTGGCAGACGCCATCCCACTTTCAATATAAAGCGTTGTGTCCGTTCTAGTTTCAAAAGTGCGGTTTTAGTAGCACCGCCCCAAGAGATTATACAATAAGATGTTATTGATTGGCAAAGAGCCTGATACACTAATTTTATCACGGAATTGTCCGCAATATGACGTAAGTTTTTAAATATGAAGACGAGTTTACGCATTCTAGATGAAAGAGAGTCAATGTGATGGTGGAATTTTAATCTGTAGTCAATATGTACGCCAAGGTATTTAATAGAGTCAGTGTAACCTAAGCTAGGACAGTGGCATGATGACCCCTTAAGCACGCAGTTGTGAGCCCTGACATCAAAAGATCCCGATGTAGGCTGACCAGCGCTCGTAAGAGAAAAAGTAAATATACTTTGTTTTATCTACATTTAAAGTTAGTAAATTTTTAACTAGCCATTCTGATATCAGGTCGAAACCTGACTGTGCATGATTGAAGGCATCCGACCAAGATTGCCCATGAAAAATGAGTATTATCATCAGCTTACGTGAATATTTCGCCATTCTGGGGACAGAGTTTACAGAGGTCGTTGATGTATACCAAAAACAGTGTCGGACCGATGATGCTACCCTGTGGGACTCCATAGGTGATTGGGAGCTCGTCGCTGATCCAGTCCCCGATCCTAACACATTGCCGCCGGCCAGTTAGATAGCTCTGGAATAGGCTAAGCTGGTGGCCCCTGACGCCAATATTCTCGAGCTTGATGAGTACAATAGGGACAGAGACCGTGTCAAACGCCTTAGCTAGGTCTAAAAATATTCCAATTACTTTATTTTTTTCTTCTAATTTAGTAACTACATTATTTGTTAAGTCCAAGACCACATCATTTGTAGAAAAACCTGTGCGAAAACCATATTGATTATGTGATAATATAGATTGTGAATTTAGAAAGTTAATAAGTCTTTTATTTAATAATTTTTCCAAAATTTTTGATAGAGTTGGAAGAATGGAAATAGGTCTATAGTTGGTTACACGGCCTCTGTCTCCACTCTTGTGGATAGGATGGATAACGGCTATTTTATACGCGTCAGGGAAAACTCCAGTTTCTAAAGCAAGGTTAGAAAGGAATGCACTTTGACACTATAGTCTATGGTATGTCCGAACGATGTGAACAGCGCTTAAAAATAGAGATTGATCACACACCAAGTACTTTACGCCTATTTTTTTAAACTTTTGTTTTTAATTCGCGCTTTTTTCAGGGCAGGCTGTAGTCTTTTGATCATAACGCCTTGTCATTAGTTATTTTTTTCCATGCAAAATAGTCTTCAGTTTTTTAATTTCTTCAGTTAATTTATTCACGCAAATATTTTTTAGAAGCGCTATAGAGTATTTCTTTAATGGTTTGACGCGTTACGGCGGGCGATTTAATCAGGTTTAGTCGGATTCTCAACCTTAAAATAATTATTGTTTGTGCTATTTACGTTTTATTTTACTGTAACTCAACCCTTTTTTGTTTATGACCATTCAAAAACCAGAATGTTGTATTGACTTAATCGAACTTTGGCAGTATATGTTTATGCCATCGCCTCAAGATGTACTGATTTTTTTTTTACTTTTCCGCCCTAGGGCCGAAATGTATCACTTTCAACCCGTATCTCAGGTAAGTAATGACCCACTTTCAGAGCATGAGAGATGAAACAGGTTTTTTTATTCATTTAAAGCGGTCCGAACAGTTAAGGACAGTGCCATCTCTGAACAATATTTGGCAACTGATAATAATGCTAATTTTGTTTATCATTACATAAAATTCCGTTAGATGGCGCACCAACTTTAATAGTTCTAAAGCAAAGTCAGAGATGTCACTATCATAGGTGATAAATAATGAATACTTTTCAAATAATATTATGTAGATAATTTTGTATTTATCCCAGTTTTAAAATCTTGTCTGACTTTTGTATTTCTACCGTATAAGAAAAAGATGAGAAGTTCTTTAATGGAAATAATATGTTATCTGTACTAAAATAACCAATAGAAGAGTCTTATTAAATTCATAAATTGTCTATGGAACATCAAAATGGCCGTATGTAGTCATGTCCCGTCGGAGTTTTAATGTTCTTTGTTTACGTTAAAAACATGGTTACAGTTTCGAAGTTTGGACTTTTATGTGACAAAATAAAATGTTAATGGATGTAAAAACTCTAGACCATAGTTACGGCTCGTATAAGTGTGTGATTTGACATAAAACGTGTGAAACCTGTCTCACCTTGTAAAGAGAAAATGGGGAATTGCTTTAGTAGTACGGGGGAAAAGGAATCTAAAAGTAAGAATGAAAGGCCAAATCCACACGATGAAGACCCTAGACAATTTCAGACACCTGTCCCAACACCTCCACCTGATCCAATAAGACCAGCTGTAAGTCAGGGTGCAGATACCAGTGAGGTCGTTCCCACCCGAATATTTGTAGCCCTGTATGATTACGATGCTCGAACCGACGAAGATCTTAGTTTTAGAAAAGGAGAACACTTAGAAATCCTAAATGACACACAAGGTGACTGGTGGTTAGCGAGAAGCAAGAAGACAAAACAAGAAGGCTACATTCCATCGAACTATGTCGCCCGCCTGCAATCTATAGAGGCCGAACCGTGAGTAATCATCTGTTTTTTATGCAATCATTTCAATAGTGAACGGTTCCTGTGCGAGTTTCATTTCCTTTGCAATGATAACTGGTCATATACGTTGTAAGTGTTGCCAAACAAGTCATAAATACACCATTTAAGAATGCCATCATATTCATAGGCAGCTATTTACCAATATGTATTTTGAATTGTTTTGTGGCACTTATAGTTTATTACCAAGGTCTCTTAAGTACTAAATGAATAAAAAAGTATACAGACCATGCTTATACAGGATAGAGATTTTTTGGTAATTTTATTCTAATTCTTGTTTGTTATATTATGAAGAATTTATAATATAACTGTCCGAGACGACCAGGATTCTAATTGGCTGTGCTATAGCGGGTGGCACGTACAATGTAGTTGCCTTTAATCAACATTTCATTGCAAGGCACGAGGTGTAAATTTTTTTCAAAATTATAACATAGCTGCCACCTTTATTATTATACTCATTCGGCCATTTTGAACATAAACTATTATATAAAACTTATAAAAAAACGTTTTAGAGCCCAGTTATGGCAATAGGCTTGCCCTCTATTACATAGGTCCAAAAAATTACTAACAATGAGTGGTTGTGTAATGAACCTCTGCCTACCCCTTCGGGATATAGGCGTAATATATGTATGTATGTATTCTTCATAATCTGTAAATTATATTTTGCCGCAGGCTATAAACTCCAAAAAAGCAAAATTATTACAAGTCTTATATCCTTTCATTTTCAATAATATCATTTATTTTCATAAATTAGACTTAAGTAATTCTACATTTACATTATTATAATAGTGAGTTAATTTTGTTAGTACAGAGGAAACATATTACATCAGAATATAAAGTGAAAGTAATTATAGACTGTATATATTATTAGAACCACTAGACTTAAACATTCATGCCTGTGTCCTATCTTCTAATATCATAAAGCTCAAGTGATTCTTTGGTTGAACACACTCATATCAAGGACTAATAGGTAGTTCGAATTTAAAAAATCTGTTTGTATTTAATAATCCACATATCAAAGCAGGCTATACATAGGTACATCATGCTCCAACCAATAGAAGCAGAGCAGCAATAAAATATGTTTCTTTAAGAGATGAATTTCATGTGGACAAAGTTTCTTGCTTTAAGTAGGTATGTACTATATAATTTTCCATATTTATTGTCCGCACATCACAATAATAAGCCAACTTTGTCTGTCTTATGCTATTTATGTATTAATTGAGTGTCATTAATTTTTTTTACTTATCTTCATGAATACATGTCTGTTTCTCGCTCGGTAGAACTTTTGTTATTGTACTGTTTGCTCTGAGTGGTTCAAATATGAGCATTTTCCGCTATGAAACTGATCATACCCATTGTGTAACAATTTGATGTGTCTGTAAACACATTGACTATTAATAGTTTATTTTTGTATTTCAAAGCAATGTGTTTGCTTAAACTATTCTTAAAATATTAAAAAAGAAATTATAAATCCAGCTAGGACTGACCTTTATCACTTTTAAGATAGTACCTAGACCTGTACTTTTATTAACTGGTGTGATCCTAAATCACATGAGTGTGATCTTATATGGACCAAGAGCTCAACGGCTCAAGATACTTTCTATGCAATTGTATTGTTGCTGTGTGTATTTAAAACAATAAGTAAAGAAAATATTAATTCATTTATTTATATAGCTTTATGCACAAACAAACATACAAAGGCGGACTTAATGCCGGAGGCATTTTCTACCAGTCAACCTTAGGGTGATGCAAAGAATGTACTGGGTAGGTGCTTAAACGGTATACTTAATCATACATACTATCTGAAAAACTTAAAAAAAATACATACCATCAATAAACTACATAGGGTGGATTGAAAAGTAATCAGCCTAACCAAGAAAATAAATACATCAAGTTCAATGCACTTTTGCCATCTTCCCTTCCAAACATTTAGCCCTGTAATCCTCTGGCTTACATAAGCTACCTGAGGACTCCAACTTAGGGTTGAATGGATGCGCAAGCCTTTTGAAAATATAAATTGTGTGGTGCTGCACATGCACTTCATTCATTCAACTTTTTATGTTAGTCATAGATAAGCCACCATTCATTCAGTGTAAAAAGTAAATTAATGTGTAGAGGAAGTAACATTAGAAATCTAGTTTTCTGTCATTATTATGGAATTCACAAAACAACTTCTAATTCTGCTTTTACTTTCACATGTAAGTAAAACCAGTGTACCATTTTACACATTTGCTGTATCAGAGAAGTCTAATGACTATGACTAATAGTTTTCTGACCAACCATGTGCACTTTTTTAGATTTTTGTCTGTATCGTGTATCTGGTTACTGGTAGGTAATTACTGTATGAAAGTAGAAAGACGTGGTTCTTTTGGATGCATGTAGGCTCTGGTTACTTGCTATGCTATTGGTCATTTAATTCCATCTGACTGGCGCATTTTGGTGCTTTATGCTGTGAATAGAAAACGACTTAGCATCAGACATCACTTGTGTAGTTAAATCTCTATCATCTACATTCATTATAATTATAAGTTACATGGTCTAGAAGTGGATGTATTACAATTATATAGTTTACAATGGTACCTGTACAAATCTAAACAGCTATTTTTATTAGGTACCTACTAAAAAGGGTTCCTACTGTAAGAGTGAATAATGGATATTATTATCATCCCTAAAGGTAGAGCGTCAAATGCCACATTTCACCTCGAATATAATTCAATTTCGCCGGCATACTGGTTACTTGCTGACTGCTGAGTGACAGGCGAGGCTTTATAATACTGAGATGATAAGCTAGCCACCGTATTTCGTGGTTGGTCTCTGTGAATATGACAATGAGTAAGATAAACCGCAAACCGATTAACTTAAGGTGTAATGTTTATGCGTAATATGAAACGTAAAATTGGTTTGTTTTTAAGTTGACCGCTAATGGGTAGTGTATTGATCATGCTTAAAATAATCTTAACTGAGGCCCGAAATACGAAAAATAACTAGCCCTGTTGAATATCGAAATAAACATAATAAAAGAAGAAATGTAGAAAGCTCCAGGAGACCCTCCTCGTTATCGTTGCCGCGCTTTTTTTTCGGTACCTATTTATTGACCTAATTTATGGACCACTTGATGCCAAAGTAAAACTTAACTGTACCATGGTCGCTGATGACACCAGAAATCATTAAATTAACTTTCTAAACTATTTTCCTTGGCAGCCGGTACTATTTTATTGTGAAAGAGTCACCTACTTGGTCTTGCAGCCGTCCCCATTTACTGCATAATATATGTTCAAATGGTTTGTAAATCATTTCAAATACCCGCTGACTAACGGACTACCGAATATAATCGCTCCCAACTATGACGAAAATCGGTATTTTCCTATATGAAGGGTTACTTTTTATACCTCTAGCGACGACAAATATATTAAAATGGAATAGGCAGCCTATCGGGATGAGGAACCAACATCAGTCACCGGAGTTTGTAATACCATTACCGCGAACAGTTACCCCCTGCAAAAGTCAGCATGGCAGCGCATTTCCTTTTTAATGCCGCGACCCAGTGTCGCGGCGGCCCCTACGTGAATTGCCGGACGCCCGCACTCGGAAGTTTTCCCTGTAATCCCGGCTGAACATGGCAGTGCGTGAATTAAATATTGAGACTTTGTTATTTGGGTTCTTTCCTCTATAAAGCGAATACTACTTACGTTATATTAATCTCCTAAATCTCCATAAACGCAAATCCTCAATTACCTTCTACACACAGCCTTACGGTTTTATAACCGTACGACAAGGAAAGTTATAATTAAACCTAGTTTCAAACACTTTTCTTGGAAGTTACTTATTACGAAAGGTTTATAACTGTTAGTACGAAGATCATGTTAAGAGTTGCTGGAGAAAAATGCGATCTTACCTTCAGACGGAATTTTACACGCACGATGCGAATATGTATCCGTTCAGTTAGATCTAAAAGTAAATAAAATATGACAACAATAAAGATTCAGATTCAGAGACCGAAAATAGGCAATCAGGAAAAAGCAAAAGGAAGGAATAAAAAAATGATTGAGATTTTGTAACCAAGTAGTTATAGGTTAGGGACCTACTTAGGAAAAAAGTTGTAGGATAATTTTGTTTTAACTACGAGGGTGGATTGAAAAGTAGTCTGCCTAACACTGATCCATTTAGTTCTAAAAATCAAATCTACCCACATTATGTAGTTCAGTTTAGACCTGTTAATTGTGTGAAGTTTGAAACGTGTGCGATAATTAGTTTTAATTTTATAAATTTATTAACAAAGCAATCTGACATCATTTCCGCAAATGGAGCAATCGAGCAGCGTGCCGTCATTAAGTACCTCCATAAGAAGGGGCTGTCATCAAAAGCCATCCATGATGATAGGGTCAGTACATTAGGGGATTGCGCTCTTTCATATTCATCCGTCAAAAAATGGATAGCAGAATTCAAGCGTGGTAGAGAGAGTGTGAAAGACGAACCCCGCTCTGGAAGGCCTTCGACGTCCACTTAATTATGACTTAATTATGGGAGACCGCAGATTGAAAATTAGAGAGATAGCCGAGATTATAGGCATCTCTTATGAACGTACTCAAAACATAATAGTCAACGTGTTGGGTTTCCACAAGGTGTCTGCGAGGTGGGTTCCGCGACTGCTTTCAGTTGAGCAAAAAATAATGCGATTAACTATTGAAGTCGACTGTTTGGGGTTATTTGAAGCTGATGAATGTGATTTTTTGAATCGTTTTGTTACTATGGACGAAACATGGGTTCATACTGTACACCGGAAACAAAACAACAATCAAAACAGTGGAAAAGACCTGGTTCACCACCCCCCAAAAGGCTAAGTCGATTTTGTCGGCAAGTAAGGTGATGGCTTCAGTATTCTGGGACTCGAAGGGTGTGATTATGGTTGATTATCTTGAAAGGGGTCAGACTATAAACTCTGATTATTACTGCACCTTACAACGTCGTTTACGAGAGGAAATAAAAGAAAAACGTCCAGGAATGATCAGAAGAAAAGTCCTGTTTCATCAAGATAACGCTCGTGTTCACACGTCTGTCCAATAAATGACATTCATAACTGTGGCTTTGAACTGTTACCGCATCCACCTTATTCACCTGATCTGGCACCGTGAAACTTTTTTCTGTTCCCTAACCTAAAAAAGCACTTGGGAGGTCAAAGATTTTTGACAAATGACGAGGTCAAAGCAGCAGTAGACGCATATTTTGACTCTAAGGAAGAATCATTTTTTTTCAACGGGCTAAATGCTTGAAAGGGAAGATGGCAACAGTGCAGTGCATTGAACTTGATGGTGATTACGTTGAAAAATAAAAATATATTTCATGTATTATGTATTTATTTTCTTGGTTAGGCCGATTACTTTTCAATCCACCCTCGTATATTTGATAAAAATTCACCATTTACGAGAAAAATGGAAAAGACTGAAAACGTTGTTCCCTTTTTAGCACAGCCCTCGCACTCCGGGGCTTTTGTATGTGCATCTACATACAACAATAATTGCACCAATTCAAAAAACTACAGGACTGATTTCTGATGCTTTTGCTTTGTTTCCTGGTTTAACACTAAATTTATGAAAACAAACCAAAGATACTTACCACTATAATATTTGGTTTTCCCCTTATATCCCCGATACTCTCTTCTGAGTTTGTTTCCTCTATGATCTTATTGTTATAAATAGAATGAAAAAAAGAATTATTGTGTTGTTGAGGAAAAATAGGTTAATCCTCTAGCTAGAGCTTATGGCCGCTAAACAGTACTACACAAATTCTATTAATTAAACTCTTTGTTTTACTTAAAATTTCTTACAAAGTCTGTTTCATGGTCTAGATTGCGGCCACTTTTCTTGCGAAAGAAAGTATGAAAATTTATTGCAGAGTAACTGTTGTTGTCGTGTCTAACGTTGAAAGCTGAGCAAGCTGAATATATTTGCTGCAACTTAAAGATACCTCATGAAAATTGTTTCTAAGGTAATTCCTAATTAAAATAATTTAATTATAGCTCGTAATCGTTACGCAGACAAACAAATATACAAACCCGGTGTCCTACTGAACAAAAACCTTACAACTTGATTGTTTCCGTTTTACAATTTTCAACAGGCGCAATTGTTATCAAAACATCGTATCATCATTGTCATAGTGGGTTGTTATTTTGGTATGTGACAGTTGTAAATGATCACAGTGATTTTAAACGATTTTGGCACGTCATCAGATAAACCCTATTCAGTTCTCATCATGATTAAGATACTACAAATTGTTGATGCATCTAAACGTAAGTTAATTGCTTGCTAGAGCATACCTTCCTCAACGTCGAGAAGATATCTCTAATACCTATCGGGAGCCGTGAGCTCTTAAAAGCATAGGTACTAATTGCTTGTGTCTAAATCTTTATCGTTACACAACATGCAATATGAGCACTACACTGTCATAGTCTTGGAGCCTGTAACTGCCATACTTACGTCACGTTATAAGGTTGGAGATTTTCTGCAAAGGGGCTCTACCAACATCTTTAGGGCCCCAGCGACCTCACCTGCTAGTGGCGCACCTGCTGATCGACGGACGAGGCTCGTTAATTTACGGTACCTATGGAGTGGCTTCGGCCCCTACGTGGGTACCAGGTGGTACAACAGTATTGGTCCGGGGGGGGGGGGGTACCACCGTGCAGCTGTGCCTAAGTAACCCAAAAAACCCTAAGTAACCCAGCCCAGGCTGGGTTGCGTTAGGGGTTCAGCAGCTGCACCGCCGGGCCCGGGGCAATATATGGTGCAGCAGGCATGGGACCAGTCGGGGCGAAGCGGAGTTTAGTGTGGGTGGTGTGGGTCGATTCGCCGGCCAGGGAGACCCTTAGCAACGGCGTTGCCGCGGCCGCCCGCAACACGGTCATGGGGCCCGCCTGGGACCAACCACCCCCGTCAGGAGGCTGACCCACATGTTGCGCATAATCCTGATGTGGGATCGCCGCTCCGGGTGGTAACCGGTGTGGGGTAGCGGCGGCCTTGCATCAGGGGGGTTTGGGAGCCCTTCCGTCCGACGGGTCGGCTTCGACCTAACCACACGGTTCTAGACGAAGCTAGCCCCTGCGCTTTGTCACTTATTGCTGCACCAAATGTCTCCCTGTCTTCACGCTTCTTCATATACCTATAATGGCAGTTCAACATAAAAAACGTAAACGTTCCACAGCGGCCCCAGGAAACTTCTCTTTCTCTTCACTTTTCGAGGTGGAGTTCACTAACATCCGTGGACTCCATGCAAACCTCGATGCCGTCCACCATCACCTTGAGACGGCACGGCCCGCTGTGATGTTCCTCACGGAGACACAAATACGCCGCCCTAACGATACGTCTTACCTGTGTTACCCCGGCTATGTCATCGAGGAACAATTTCGAGATAAAGCCGGGGTGTGCGTGTTCGTTAGGGCGGACGTTTGCTGCCGCCGGTTGCGCTGCCTTGAGAACCCCTCCAACTCCGTCCTTTGGCTGCACGTAGACCATGGCTCTATGAGCCAGATCTACGTGTGCGTCCACCGTTCCCACACAGGGGATTCTGAGACAACAAAGCTCTTCCAGTATATCAGCGAGACGGCTGATGATGCGCAGGTGCGGTTCCCGAACGCTGACCTAGTGTTTCTGAGGGAGTTCAATGGCCATCACATTGAATGGCTGGGGTCCCTCAGGACTGATCATGCGGGTAACGGCGAACGCGTGGGCGGCCCGCCCACGCGTTCGCTCTCTCCCACGGTCTGACCCAGATGGTATGCGGGATCATCCGGATACCAGACAGGTCAGATCACGCGCCCGCTCTGCTGGATCTACTGCTGACGAGTCGCCCAGCCCAGTACAGTGTTTCGGTAGGAGCCCCATTAGATAGTTCCGACCACTGTGTGGTTCACGCTGGCATGAAAGTGTCACCTCCTGCACGTGCTGTACAAATGTCCCGACGACTATGACACTACTCGTCAGCGGATTGGGATGATCTACGCAATTATTATGCGTCCGTCCCCTGGAGCCAGCGCTGCTTTGTAGGAAAGGCTCCTTCGGATTGCGCTTCCGCGATTGCTGGCGAGATCAGTTTAGGGATGGAATATTACATCCCTTTCACTGATGTCGCCAGTATCCGCAGAGCCCGTCCCTGGTTCGGGCGAGATTGTTCCAAAGCTGTTCGACAAAAATAGTCGGCATATCGTGCCTGGATCAGGGCCCGGGCTGTGCGCGACCCAAACGTGGGCCACCTCAAAGCAGCGTACAACCGGGCCACAAAATCCAGCAAGAGGGCCTTAAGAGAGCGGATGCCCAGCGCGTCGCGCGGCTTGGTCAGGAGCTCACTTCCCATCCCACGGGCAGCCGTGGATACTGCCAACTGGCCAAAGCCGTGCAATCTAACTTCTGTCAGCACTCGCTGCCACCGCTGCGTTACCCAGATGGAAAACTGGCTCACAAAGCCCAAGAGAAAGCGGATATGCTCGCATACCTCTTTGCGGCTAATTCCCGGGTCGACGACCGTGGCCTGCAACCCCCGCCATCGCCAACTGTGGCCACACTATGCCTGACATTGTACTCAGGCAATGCGATGTACGGACAGTGCTGCGATCACTCGACACGCGGAAAGCCAGTGGCCCTGACGGCATTCCGGCGGTGGTACTACGGAAATGCGCAGCTGAGTTGTCTCCTGTACTAACTCGTCTGTACCGCCCCCACAGGAATTGTGCCGGAGGCCTGGAAGAAGGCGAACGTGCAACCGATCCCCAAGAAAGGCGATCGGTCTGATCCAGGAAACTATCGACCCATAGCTGTCACCTCAGTCATCTGCAAGGTGTTTGAGCTGATCATTAACACGCAGCTCATGCGATACCTCGAGGATCACTCGCTAATAAATGATCGGCAATACGGCTTCATGCCAAAACGATCAACGGGTGATATTCTGGCATTCGTAACGCATGTCTGGGGTGAGGCTATGGAAAAGCACGGCGAGTCTTTGGCGATTAGCCTGGACATCGTCAAAGCCTTCGATAGATTTTGGCATGCTTCGCTCCTTTCCAAGCTTCCGGCATATGGTCTACCTCCGCAACTGTGCAGCTGGATGGCCAGCTCTCTGAACTAACGCCGAATGCGGGTCCTCTGCGATGGCCGGGCTTCTCGCTTTTTGCAAGTGAATGCCGGGGTACCGCAGGGGTCCGTGCTGTCAGCAACTCTCTTCCTTCTGCATATCAATCTGGGCTCGTCCGGCGGCGCACTGTGGATCGCCCTAGAACAACTGCTGATCATAAATGGTTTTCACGAAAATCATATTTTGGTATTTTTTTTTTCATTTTATTCTGTAGTACGGATATTATATTTTATTAATTTAATATTATTTTTTTCATTTATTTGCTCTGAATAAATGTAAAATCAGTCCAATGTAATCACTTTTGAAACCGCTCGTTTTTGCGCTACATTTATTTTAAGTTCGTGCGGGTTTGGTAGTTACGAGACAATGCAGTGTGCGAAGTGATGCAAAAAATCACGCTATCGTACAATTTGTGGTTTTCGCTGTTATCGTGGTATTTGATATTGTTGATAAAATGATTGGTTTTGTGGTGTTAGACAATGCATTATTATTGATAAGTAATGTTTTGCACTCATCATTGTGGATTCCTTTTGATATTTTATTGCACACGTTTTTATGCAAATACTGAATGGTATATAAGTTCCTAACAATTTGTTATTTAACATAAACTTTTTCTTTGAGTACCTACATGTACATATTATTACATTTGTTTCAATTTCTTAAATAACAACAAATACGATAATGTCTACTTTTAAATGTTTGAGACGCGAACTAGTCCTTGCTTACATTGACGGTGAAAAAAGTTTTGAGTCCTTTTTTAAGTGAAAATTACCATCTTTCCGAAAGAAACAAACAGATAATTATCTCCGATTTCCAAAAAAAATGATTAACCAAATAAGTTCACGTTGGATACAGGCTTCGCGTAGAAAAGATGATTTCCTTAAAAAAAACGTGCTTGGTTGGACATTTTTTTTTTTTTTTTTTTTTTTTATATTTGGTTCGCCAAATTGACGCCGCCCGCCTGGTGGTAAGTCGTGACGACGTCTAGCGATTGTGGGCCACTCTCACAGCACACATTACTATTGAGAGTGGCCCTCAACTTGACGACCTACTGATGTGCCTCTTCACGCTCCGCTTAAAGAACCCAGGATTATATGTGGGAGGAAACACGTGCACAGGCAGGGCGTTCCAGGCCACTATCGTTCGGCAGAGAAACGAACGTTTAAAACGTTCGGTTCTCGCGAACATGCTATCCACTGTGTGGGGGTGGCATCTCTGCCCGGCACGAGTCGTTCGGGATCGGAAGGAAGAGGGTGGGATCAGATTGAAGAGCTCTTCAGAACACTCGCCGTGGTAAATACGGTAGAATGCGGCCAAGGAAGCTATTGTTCGGCGCTGAGCTAGCGGCTCAAGGCTTCCCGTTACCTCCGGACAACCAATAATACGGATAGCCCGTCGCTGCATAGCGTCGAGAGCGTCCAGCAGATACTTCGCGGAGCCGTCCCAGAGGTGAGAGCAGTATTCGACGCAGGGTCTAATCTGCGTCTTGTACAGCAGACACCTCTGGTCCGGTGTAAAGAATCTCTTTACCTTATTCAGTATTCCTAGTTTCCGCGAAGCTAGCCCAGGACATGGAGTAGTCTGTAATTTTACCAGCTGAAGATTGCGACATACCGACTGATTCCAGGCTATATGCCGTATTATATGCCGTCTTATATACTGGTATTATATGCCGTCATCTGTACATAAAATTTTAATTCATGGAGAGAGGATCATTGAACACTTTGCTGTGTTATCAATTGGCCAACTTTCCGAAGATGCACAGGAATGTCGCAATAAAGACTACCGAAAATTTAGACTGCATCATGCTCGTAAATGTTCAAGATCTGCTACTAACGAGGATGTATTTCACACATTACTTCATACATCCGACCCTTATATAACATCAATTAGAAAACCATATAAAAAAAAGTCAAATGTCAATATAAAAAAAAAGTCAAATGTTCAAGATCTGCTACTAACGAGGATGTATTTCACACATTACTTTATACATCCGACCCTTATATAACATTAATTAGAAAACCATATAAAAAAAAAGTCCTGGAACTTGACGTAGAAACACTACAACTTTTAAAAGATCGTCATATCAACGAAGTATATCCGTAAAATGTGTAAATTCGCATATCATACATTTATATCTAAAGTATATTTTCACTGTAGGTATTGAATAGTAATTTATACTTAGTATTTCATTAATATTTTAAGATTTTTACGTTCTGCGCTACCAGAATATACCTACTATTTTTTTTAATTATGTTTTTCCTAGTAAAGTATTAAGTAACAAAAAACTTGTAAATTTATATTGACCTTATTTATCAACTAATGTAGTATACCCATGCAAAATTTCAGAGATAAATCTCAAAAAACAAAAGAAGTTATAGATTTATGATCAGCAACAGACCCTAACAATCAACTGTGCGGCGGGGCGGTTGGAGATTGAGGAGGATACATAACAACTCGTGGCTGAGCGTTTTAAACGTTCGTTTTTCTGCCGAACGATAGTGGCCTGGAACGCCCTGCCTGTGCACGTGTTTCCTCCCACATACAATCCTGGGTTCTTTAAGCGGAGCGTGAAGAGGCACACCAGTAGGTCGTCAAGTTGAGGGCCACTCTCTATAGTATTGTGTGCTGTGAGAGTGGCCCACAATCGCTAGACGTCGTCACGACTTACCACCAGGCAGGCGGCGTCAATTAGGCGAAACCCAATATAAAAAAAAAACCCTATATAAAAAAAGAAATATAAAATATGTGTTCTTCGGAATAACAATAGAAATCACGTCACTATATGGCAGACCACTGGCACAGTTGCAAACCCTTGCCAGACGCCGCTCACCCTGCAACCTTTGCTAGCTGATATCACCGCAAGTAACCACTACCGACACTCCATATTCAATGATCGTTCTTACCTGTGTTGAGCACATGCTCGGGGAAATTTTCAGGTTTTAAATCATGACTACATGTCTGACAGTCCCAGGGTCAAAGCGGTCTGGTAGGGAGATCTTATTCCACAGAAAATATCTAAAAATAAAGCTTTATAAAATTAGGTAAGTAAGGTACCATTTTAACCACCTTAGCAACCTGATATCTCCTAAAGTAACCACAACCCACACTTCATAGTCACTGACCGTTCCTACCTGTGTTGGGGACATGCTTTGAGAAATTTTCCGCCTTTATAACGTGACGTAAGTCTGGCAGTCGCAGGCTCTCGATATATAATTTAGTTATCAGTTTCGGTATGCGTTCTCATTCATGTGATGATAAGTCCGTACATGAGCTAGATGAAATGTTGAAGCATAATGAGTAGGTGTTTTAAAACTTTGTCGATGTATGTCATTAAGAGAACTACTGTATTAATTATACATTAATATGTTTACATACGCTTTCTACTAACATCTAGCCGTGAATGTCTCCTATATTGACCTTAATGATGTTGGCAAATTAGCTTGTCAAGAATCTTATAGATACCAGATTTGGTGACTAGTCATAGTAGTCATATCAAATAACAGTGTCTACTGTCTATGTTAATATAGGTGTTATACCTATTTTTAGTTTTAGTTTATTATACATTTTTGGAAGCCAAATTATATCTGGATTAAACGAATGTAGGTATCTCTCTGAAAAAGCTGTGCGATTGTTAAAATTAAAAAACAAAAAAACATCTTCGTTTTATATAAGGAAATACACAATGAACAATTGTGTTTCTAAGTAACTTTTTTGCTGAGTATTATTAATTTGGTTTTGGCTTTTGTTAACCGGCTCTATATCATTTGTATTTTGAAACCTCATCAGAATTAAGGTGATGTGAAGACGTGAAATGCAAGTTCTTTAGGTGGCGATGTAATTACAAAAAAAAACCGGCCAAGTGCGAATCGGACTTGGGCACAAAGGGTTCCGTACCAAAACGGCAAAAAGTCACGTTTGTTGTATGGGAGCCCCTTAACCCGGCGTCAGCATGGTAGAAAATAGGTACATACTGCATAGTGGGTCATAATTACTCAGATTTTAAACCGTAGCAGATTTTTACCATTTCAATGACATTTAGAGCAAATTTGTGTTTAACTTGAAAAATAGTTCTTAAGTTATAATATTTTGGAGACAAAATAAAAAAAATAAGTTATTTAAAGTACTTTTTATGTATTTAAGAAGTCAGTATAAAATTTACAACAAAAAATTCAACTTCTAGAAACTTATTAATAAAGAAAACAAAAAATATTACTAACATTTATTTTTAACTTTTTGGAATGGCAAATATGAGATCTTTAAGAAAGTATATGTAGAAATTATAAAAGATCTTAGGGTTAATCACTATTAGCCTCGTAATCTACGCAACCACCACTGAAAGAAATTATATGTTCAGCGCAGATGAATTTGTTGCATCTTTGACAGGTATGGGTAGTTTTCCTGTCTTTTTTAGCAGGACATATCTGGCATCGTTTACGAACACCACGAACTTTAGCAGGGGGCTCCTCTGATGTTTCTTCTGTAAACTCTCTTATTCTTTTGCGCATCTCTCTTGGTAAATGAACTATGTCCTTGCGAGCGCTTAGATTTAGCACATCCAGCTCTAGACTGAACTCCTGGCGCAAAAGTAATAATATTTTCTGATCGAATGCGAACATTTTGTCTAAAAGGTTGTTTGCGCCATATTGTACCTTCTTTACCAGAATAAGTTGGAATCAGTACCTCATGATTCGAGGATTCAGAATCCGATGAAGTGCTGATTAGATCTACGTACGGAGGAATACACTTGACGTTGGATGACACTCAAAAGTACATCATCATCATCATCATTGTCTGATGCCTCTTGCTCAGTATCACTCGTTTGAGAACGCTCGCTAACGTGATCATCTTCCTCGCATTCCGAAGAATTTTCACCTTCTTCTGAGTAGCTTTCTTCTAATATTGACAGAATTCGCTACCTTTCGCGTTCCTCTTTGTCCATTATTCAAATATAACCTAAAAATAACAAAATATAATGTAATACGTAATGTCGGCACAAATAAATAAATGAAATAATCCAATAATGAACTCAACATAATTGGCACGAAATGGTATCATCGAATGTATAGTTGGGTCACATTTACCTTTTTGTTGTTTGACCGCGTCTATCTTCCTGTGCAGGCGCATATCGTCTAAGTTGACATAAGAAACGAGGGAGGCGGGGCACTAACTGCAGCTACTGAGAAGCGTGGTAACGTTACACTATTATTTTCTTAAATATCCGCATTTAAAAACATGGTCATTATGACCCAACCTAGCAGACGCCGGGTTAAATATGGATTATATTCTGTGTTTTTAGTATTTGTTATTATAGCGGCAACGTCTGTGAAATTTTCAACTTTCTTCCTATCACGGTTCATGAGATACAGCCTAAGACAGACGGACGGACAGCGAACTCTCAGTAATAGGGTTCCCGTTTTACCCTTTGTACACAAAGTTTCAAATAAAACATCAATTAGGTGTAACACTGATCACATACTGCAGTTCAAAGGTGCAGATCTAGAGAGGTCCCACTAAGACCTTATGAATCCAAGTCAACCTCATCTGCAATTGCTACACACGAGGCTCTGACGAACATAAAATTTCCCGATAAGCGGTAAGAGACTCGCTACCTACCAATACGTTGGCCAAAATTGGGCAAATACTATGCCTCTGCCTACCACTCCGCGGAACAGGCGTGATTTTATGTATGGTAGGTACTTAATGCAAGTGTCGTAAATAGTTCAATGCATTCTTTGCTAAGTTAAGTCTATCAATGAATTCTTTGAAAAGACCAAGAATTAGGTTACTTCGTATTGTTTCTAATTTGTAGGATGTGTGAGTTTAAACTACGATTACATTCTAAGTCAATTTACACGTGATGTGCTATCATTCACGCTTCCAGGAGTTTCTAGAAGTATACTCTAATTTGCACGTTTGCTTCACCCTGACATGCGTAGGTGATTCTAGTTAGGAGGTCGAAATATGCATATTCTATTGATGGTCATACTTTTTCCCCGAGGTCTCCATTACCAATAGCACATAATTATGTATTTAATGTGCTAATATCCGAATTGCATTCTGTAGTCTACCGAAATCCCACTGTGGTAAAATGAAAATAACCCTTCCAAAACCAGGAAGACCTGAATGAACTTTCAGTTCAAGAACTTTTATATTTTATCCATTTTAACTTTAAGCAAAGCAAATTAAATTTTATTTAAATATCGAAATCCTATCATACAGTTTTAATTATTGCACTAGGTACTTAAAAAATAACCGTGTATATGAACCACAGTAGTTAGTCGTCATTTATAAAAGGCATTCTCGCCTTAGAGGTCTAGCTAGACCCTGGAATATATGAATGTACGTAAGGTAGGTATTATCCAGACTCACAATTCAGGCTAAATATTATATTATTTATCGGGGTCCATATTGGCTCACATAAAATTTTTAATCCTATTCTTTTTCTTACTACCGATTTGTGTTCATAATCATCACTCTTTATAATTTTATTGTTCATACTTTTTTTATTCATACATTTTTAATACTATCATCGGAACTCATAACAGTTAGTGATTATAATTTTTTTATTAATACTGTTACTACCAAGAACCAGTTTAAATCCATAATTATTTTTTTCAGATCTTTTTTCTTCATAACATTCTATTATCATATTACTTTAATTAATAATGTTGTTACTACGAACATACTTCAACTCATAACGTCGTTGTTCAGAATAGCTTACTTTATAACAGATAATTATCTGGCGCTATGCCGGCCGCTCCCGCAGCACGCTCGCTTCGCTCGCTCGGCTCGCGCGTTGTTGTGGTCACAGTTCTAACCTAACCTAACCTACTTGTCTGGTAGCATCTCGTTTCTGGTAGCAATAATTATCTGGCGCTTCGCCGGCCGCTGCCGCGGCACGCGCGCTTCGCTCGCTCGGCTCGGCGTTGTTGTGGTCACAGCTATAACCTAACCTAACCTACTTGTCTGGTACCATCTCGTTTCTGGTAGCTATTTGATTTTCACTGGAATATAGACATTATAATATGGATGAAAAATCTTATGATTAAGAAATTTATAAAAACAAATATTAGAATAAAACACATTTATGAATATTATAGTTATTTATTCGAATGATTATGAGTTTCGATCATTAGTATAAACAAATATATTAAAACAAATATTAGTAAAAACTAAGTGTAAATAAAATTTGTGATATTATGATTTAAATGATTATGTTTTTTAATATTATTTTTTTTTTATGAATAACGATCACTATAATTTTAAATGGTATGAGAAACAGTTTAAGGTTAAGCAACATCTAGTCAGGCCGGTCTTAGGATGGGTGACCATTTCTTAAGACACAGACCCCTCCGTGCCTCGGAGAGTACGTTAAGCCGTCGGTCCCGGTTGTCATACGAACATCTTATGGCAATCGTTAGGGGTAGTTGGAGCCCTTAGAAATCCGACCGGTCTAACTACAGAACTCGATATCACCCATGGGTTGTGAAGGTCAGATGGCAGTCGCTTCACGGAAAATATCGAAGTTCAGCCGAATCACAGTTAGACTGGAAAGCCGATCCCAACTGAGTTGGGAAAAGGCTCGGTGAATGATGATGATGGTATGAGAACATTTTCGGACCTCCGATGATAGGAGTTGAAAAGTTATGTTATGTTAAGATGTTATCTTATGTTATGTTAAGATGTTATGTTAAGACAATGCGCACCCTATTTATCGACATTGTGTCATTATTCATCACTTTTCTTATTGTCTCTATATTAATAGAGACAATAAGAAAAGTGCCAATGGACACTTACATCTTAATTATTTAGCAATTTAAGTTAGATATAAATTACTTATTAGTCTTAAGGCTAGATTGTAATTATAGTTATGAAGTAACATATTATTACTGTGTAACGACATAATCACGAGAAAAAAAAAATTATCGACATAACGGTCAGCCGGCACCATGCACAATGGACAATGAGGACGATTATTAATACATATTCGGTCGGTGTTTGAATTGAGAATTTGAAGTTGAGCATCCACTGAGTACGCCAAATTTCAAAATACAGAGACTAATTTTGACATTTGACGTGCGCAACGGATACTGCCGATTATGACTTAACTTGTTAATGCACTCTCAGCAATAACAAAACTAAATAAATTTAGTATTAGGGCGCTTTTAGAGCGTATTTTTCACCGGACAACGGACCGTTGTTTTCACCGGATTCACCGGTAGTGTGTGGCTTACAATGAATGCTTTAACACGCAACGGACACAGGTCCGTCGAACAATGGTGCTGAATGTACTGCGACCTCCTGTTGGTCTGTTGTCCGGTGAAAAAAAAACGATCGTGTAAAAGTGCACTTAGGTGTACATACTGCAGTTTAGAGGTATATGTAGATATGGTATATGTAGAGGGGTCCCACCGAGAGCTTATGAATCCAAGTCAACATCACCTGCAAGTGGCATACCTGGTGATAAACGGATGAGGCTCTGATAGACATAAAATTTCCCGATAAACGGTAATAGACTCGCTACTTTTACGCGGGGCTAACAAAATTATTGGCGAAAAGTAGGCGTATGTGCCTCTGCCTACCACTCCGGGCAAAACAGGCATGATTTTATGTATACCTACTGCAAGTGTCGTAAATAGTGCAATGAATTCTTTAAGAAGACCAAACAGTAACTTGATATCTTTTCTAATTTGTTTACGATGTATGTGTTCAAACTACGAGTACATTGACAGTCAATTTACGCGTGATATGCTATCATTTACGCTTCCAGAAGTTTCTAGAAGTATACTCTAATTTGCACATTTGCTTAACCCTGACATGCGTAGGTGATTCCAGTTAGGAGGTCGAAATATACATAATCTATTGATGGTCATTCTTTTTCCCTGAGGTCTCCATTACCAATAGCACATAATTATGTATCTACCGAAATCCCACTGTAGTAAAATGAAAATAACCCTACCAAAACCAGGAAGACCTGAATGAAGTTTCAATTGAATTACTTTAATATTTTATCCATTTTAACTTTAAGCAAAGCAAAGTTATCTATCGAAACCTAACATGCAGTTTTAATTATTGCACTACTTAAAAAATAGCCGTGTATATTAACCACAGTGGTTAGACGTCCTTTATAAAAGCCATTCTCGCCTTAGAAGTTTAGATAGACCCCGGAATGTATGAATGTATGTAGGTAGGTATTAACCAGACTCACAATTCAGGCTAAATATTATATTATTTATCGACATAACGGTCAGCCGGCACAATGGACAATCATATTAAGAAATATTTTTGCAGTCTGTTTAAATGACAAGAAATGAGGACGATTATTAATACATATTATGACCTTAACTTGTTAATCATTACTCCCAGCAGTAAAACTCAATAAATTTAGTAAAACATGTCTGAAAATGTTTCCACCTCCGTCTTTTTCAACCGACTTCCAAAAAAGGAGGAGGAGGCTCAATTCGACTATATGTTTTTTTATGTTTGTTACCTCATCATTGGAGTGGGCGAACCGATACTGATTTTTTTTAATTGAAAGCTAATACATTGGTCCCATTTCGACAATTATTTGGTTCCATTTCGGTAATTTGAAGTCGGTAAATTTTTGACGTGTATTTTTTTAAATGAGGATACTTAACCTCGGCTCTTCGGCAGTAATCTACCTTTATAACCCGGTTACAATAATATTGTACTTCGTACGTCGAATAGATTGATGCGTGTCGTGAACATGACGTTGAGATTTATTTATTTACTAGCAGGTATCTTTATAAACTTAAGACTAACGGGTCTTTTACGCGATTATTGAGATATATACATACCTCTTTATTACCCGACGTTTCGGCCCGGTTACAAGAGCCGTGGTCACGGGTGGCTTCAGCTCATCATCGGCTTCGTGAAGTGCGGGTTTGTTTAACTACCCTCACTTCGTCGTCACTAACTATTGTGTTCGGAGAGCCACTACGGCATACCACACTGATAGTATCAGCAAGCGGGCGTTCGGTGAGGTGGCGAGTACATTTGCTGATCACCGGATTCCACGACGTAGATAGTCGATATCCATCTTTCCGGTTAAAGTTGGGATACTTTTTTATTTCGACGGCTTCCCGCACTATCCTGGAGTAATAGTGTCCGTCAGTGGATAGGACTTGTGGCTTGTGGAGTTCAATCGGGAATCGGGTCCCAACCACTGGGACCCGATTACAACAAATGCTCGGCAATCGCAGACTTGTCAGAAAAAAAAAGTATTTAGCAGGTATCTGTTGTAGTTAAAATTGCTCCAGCCGTTTCAGAGATTTTCCGGAATAAACAAAACAATTTTGTTTCTTTTTTTTAAAGAAGTAAGTAACCGTACTTTCATGTGCATTTAGTAAAAAGCTGTGAATTAGGAATTATAAACAGAATCACGGATCTAATATGATAGTTATAGGTTTTTTTTTTTTTTAGTTCCACGACCAAGGCCGCGGCCTCTCTAAAGTCCGTTGCCGGGCGTCTCTGGTTACAAGCAGAACGTATTTCCAGTGGCGCCCGGCGGACTTTGACCACCTCTGTGGTCTCTGCGGGGGTTGGGTCGGGATGAGAATCCCGCGTCGTTGGGGTAGGGTGTTATCCCGCGTCAGTGAGTGAAACTGGTTGCGTGCTATGGGGCAAAGGCCCCGCAGCACGCAACTCTTCTAGCCTGCTTCTGTAAGGACGACGGGTGGCGATCCCGCCGTCCTCAGGCCCCGATCATGGAGGTCGATGGTCTTGGGCGTAGATGAGTCTGCGGCGCCCTCGCCGCTGACTACGGAACTCGGCGGGGAGGGCACGCTCCCTCTCCCTCTCGGCCGCCTCCTTCGCGAGCACGACTTGCTCGCAGAAGGACACGGCCGCGTTCCACCTACTCCCGCTGGAGACCATGGCTTGAAGCATGGTCTCCAGCGAGAGGGTATCCACGCCCAGACCCACTACGAGGTCCCGGCGCTGACTCGCCCACGCTGAGCACTCCACCAACGTGTGGAGTGCGGTGTCGTCGTCGGAAACCTCGCAGTGTTGACACCGGGGTGTGACCTCACGATGGATGCGAAACAGATAGCTACCGAAGCATCCATGCCCGGTAACGATCTGCGTCGCACGATACGTGAGGTCACCATGCTGCCTCTGCAGCCAATCGTCCAAGATCGGTCTCACCGCCGCGATGATGGTGGCACCCCACTTGGGTTGCTCAAGTCGCACCCTCCATGACTCCATGAGATCCTGTCGGAGTTGGGACCGCCGGTCATCGATTTCTCGAGACGCAGGCCTGTGGTCCCGCTCCAGCGCCTCCTTGGGCCATTGGAACAATGACGCAAGGGCTCCCGCTTCCAGGTCCCATGGAGGGGTCCCGGCTAGGAGACATGCAGCCTCTCCGGAGATCGTGCGGTAGCCCCTTATTGTTTTGACGGCCAAGGTCCTCAACGGTCTGTTAAGGAGCGTTGAGTTGTTGGCCGTCAACCGCGCCGCCCATACGGGAGCCCCGTATAGGGCCATACTCCGCACGTAGAGTTATAGGTACTTTAACTTAGACTAGCTTTGATTTGGATAAGTTATTATTATTACGAAATATTCTTTAAAATTGATGTGACTGGTTGGTAATTCTATATCTCGAGGCTATTCTTTAATGACGTAGTCGACCTGTAAGTTCTGTAAGACTGTAACTAGCGTTACAGAGATGGGTCGTTAAATCGCTTTCACATCACGCCCAAACACTTGCACCTCGTTTAGATTAGAACCAAGATGCTATTACAATAATGATTACAAGTGTTTACCACGCTTCTGACTATTGCATAACCAGTAGTCCGACCATATGTACTAGAGAATTTGCAAGCGAAAGTAGGCACTTGATTGACATGCCACAATGTGACAGATACACTCATTTTTCGCCATGATTAATCTGTACTTACATAAAGTATTTTTACCGTCTATGTCCCTCGAAATTTATTAGCTAAGTACATTTATCATGAAATTTTAAATTTGCACGTCATGTGTCACGATTTCATGAAACTTCCGCAAAGTATGTAAGTGTATATGTATCTATACAATTATACCTATTTAACAAGTTTCAATTAAGAGGTCTAGCCGTCTGTCTTTATGGGATAGGTACTGAAGGTATAGAAGCAGTGACTCGTGAAGGACGAACATCATGGTGATCATGCTCAGCTCATTATAGACGCGCAATAATCTTACCACTAGATATGTATTCAAAGAATCAATTTCGTTTATTCAGTTTAGGTACATAAAGAGCACATATGAATGTCAAAATTTTACAATTTTATGTCAAGCAATATAATAAAAATACTAAATTAAGTACACAATATTAAATAACCATTTGAAAATGATTATTTCGCTGGTTCGGTAAGTTGGTTCTCCTGAGAAGATACCAGCAAGAAACTCAGGTAGATTATCCATTTAGGTAACTTTACTCAATTCCACTCTATTGAATTACAACCTTTTACGCCTTTAGGTATTGGTGTCGTTCCTACCTATGACTTGGTGTATTTTCTTGTTTGGGCAGCACCTGCCAGCAGGCATCTCGTGCTTTAAGGACTAGTTCTACCGATGTGGTTAGCTAGCACATTTATTTTCTCTAGATATAGATCTCTAACTTAGATCGCTGCAATAAAAAACCGACCAACAATAATTATATCCGACCATAAATCTGGTACCTACGGCCCTAGTAATAACCTGTACTGACGCTATCAACTTACGATTACCTACATTTGAACAGTCATCTCTTTCGAAAATATCTACCTACGTCATTTAAATTCTTGAAATTTTAAAGGTTATCTATACGTAACCGTCTCATTGATTAAAAACGCTATGGTGACTAAAAACGAAAGAAATACGAAAGACAAACGACCTCGGCAGTTGAAACTGCATCACATTCCGCACAAACGCTGCAAGCTGACTACTCAAACGAGGTCAAATGCAACAAACACCACAAAGACTGCTAACTACTACTGAATTTTAAACAGCCCTTGACTACCTCTGAGACAATATAATACGAGTTACCTGTTTCCTTCTGAATCCCAGTTAAACGTACGAAAATAAACACTAGTTAATGCGGTCCAGGTAAAAGCTGGAGTTTACTGGGAAATATTTCCTATACAAACATGCAAATTGTATTGCAAATATTAAAATGCTGAAGTTTCTACACCTTTGTATGTGGCTGTCGCACCGCTAATAGCTATTCCCATGTTACAGGTTACTTAACGGTATGCTAAATGATGTGAATAAAGCCATAGGATAGGAGCCAACAAGACAAACAATTTGTACGTCCCACTAAAGATTAAAAAGTACAGAATCCATGTTGTTTTTATATTTAGTCTTTAGAGAAAGCTGCGGGGTCCACCTATAAAGACTACTGGAATAATAAGAAAAACTGCATTTGTAATAACTTAGCAGCTTACATGGTATAAGTGTTTATTCATGGCACATGGTTGAGCTGCAGGAAGTTTGCCGGTTCGGTGAATCGAGCGACGTCAACCGACATACTATACTGTGCCGGCGCATTCTGATTAACCATTATCAATAAATATTTTACATTTGACTAGGTTGCTTATGCTTATGCGCTTGGTGCTCATTAGCACCAAGTAAACTAAAACTAAAGACATGGTATTTCAACACTTTTCACAACAGTAACATTGTACTGTTGTGAAAAGTGTTGAAATACCATGTCTTTAGATTAATATTATATTTGTTATTTAGTAGTGCATTCCATTTGCATTAATTAACTAGGTATATGGCATTGGAACATAATTACGCGCCTTGTCTATGATGTATTATTAGCACTTAAATACTACCCTTTAGAAATCTACTAAGTAGGTTATTATTAGGTAGGTACCTCTACTACGAGTACTAGTCTATCACAACGTAGACATGTTTCAAGCTCATTATATAAAATTATTCATTTTCCTTGTAACCCAGTGAAAACATAATCTGAATGTATAATTATTAGTAGCATTACCCGCGTATTATGTTAATTTAATGCTTAGTGGAAATATGATAAATGTTAAAATGTGTTGGGTAAATAGGATACTATTTAATTATTGTAGACGTACGTCATACGGACTGCTATGCATTTGACTGATGAAATGAAAGTACACAGCCCAAAGCAGCCTATTAACCTTGCCATGAAGATGTATGAGGCGGAGCTGCGGAGTTTGCCACTTACGTTGTCTTCTAAAAACCCACATTTCCTAGTATAGATAGTTAGTTTACCGACATCACCCACTTCGGATACAGGATGCATTTTAGTTCACCGGTCCAATCTCCCTTACGGCACTGGCCTCGTGCTATCAACGTTGTAAACCTACACTGTACGGGCATTAATGTGTTAATGGATACTTCACTTAGGGTGTGGCTATGTCTACACCTAAATACTTCAACTGTCATGTTATTTTGTCACATTATGTTGAATCATTAGCCTTTAAAACCAAATATATGACGTCAATATTACATCATATAACTTACACTGATAAACAATCTTTAAAAAACAATATCATTCACTCAAAGTCTAAAGTAGCTTCAATCATTGAATTAAATACGACAAACAAGTTGAAAGGGTCAGTGACACTGTTGCATAAGGTACACGCGGGTAACATTCACGTGCTGGGCGGATCATCCAATGTTCTCATAAGTGGGGTTCTAGGGCTTTCGAGTTTGATTTAAGAGAGAGTAGTGGCCCAGATCATATATGCAATTAAGGTCGATGCAAACCATTTCTCGCATGTTTTATATGTATACTCGTCCAGTTCACGCCTTAATATTAGTATAGACATACTGCGTAATGTATTTCAATTTATACCTCATGTACATATTAACGAGTAATTTACACTTTTCTCATTAATTAAAATGCAATTTACACGTAAGCATTAAAACGAAGTCCTAAGCCTGTTTAAACGGGTGATCAGTCCTGTCGCCGCGGTAATGATTGCTTCCATAATGATACCTGGGAAAATTCACAGCGCACGCGCAGACTAGCGATTAACCGCTGGCTGGCGCCAGTGATGTATTAGTCCACATCACGGATATACAAACTGCAGTAAAGGCTTATTAGCTAAATGTTATCTGCAATTACAAACAGTTTACTTTGTAACACGATATAAGTGATTTTGGAAACGTAACTCATTCAGGTTCGTTACTCTTAAATTTTCTTGATATTTAAAGTATATAACTAAAAATCCAATGCTGTCCAAATCTATCATTGAAAAGAGCATTGTTTGAGCGCCTCTCAAACCTGCTGAAAGGCAAACAGACACAAATCACGTCGCTATCCCGAAGGGGTAAACAGGCGCTTGTTATGCCCACATTTCACCAATTCTTTAACCCCCACGTAATAGGTGGCGAGCCTATTACCGTTCGGGGAGTATGTAAGCTGGTGTACCAAGTGCAGAAGAGGATGACTTGGGCCCTGGAGATGTTAGTAAGCCCTTAGCACCCTGTTGCACCACAACCACAACAGCACAAAACTATTGAAAATGTGAAAATATAGCTATTAGTATAATATGATGAAATATTGTATGTGTATAACGATGGCGATGGCAACGGTGTTGAACACAATTTTTCGTATCAACGAAAAATAATGATCTTTACTTTCTCGTAGGTACGATCCTACTGGCGCCGGAGCCTGCAAAGCCAACGATTATTTTTAGATTAGAAATGGCCCAACCGCTTTACGTAATTGCACAAGACGTATGCGCAGCTAGTTCCAGAGTGTTACTAAATATAGGCACACTGGTGGTATGCAATTACATCTTATTATCGCATGTTTCCACTGGAAGCCGTACAGCGTCTTTTCTGCCATAGATATTACTTACTTGCTGCAGTTTCTTTAGAAAGTGTCTAGATATGACGAAATTGAAACGACCGTGTTAGGCACATTGCAGTGTGATCGCAAAACGGTTTCCCTTACATTCTGCTACTGCGTAATGTCGCGTGCGTGCCATATTTACCTCCCCATAGTATTTTAATGTTCCACGGAGTAAATTACAACAAATTAGGGCAAAACACCGTTTTAAACACAGCACAACTATAGGTTCTGTTTACCTTTACTATGCAACTTGCGTGTTGGTTATCTCTTCTTGGAACAGTTCATAGATTTGCAATCACGCTCCAAGTATATACCCAGTTGACGGGAACACTGATTCCGGCTATATCTGTGATCTCTACATTATTCAAACGTTACTCAACTCTTTATTCGCATAAAATATGACGCTTCCAAAGAGCTTCCGAAAGATCCGCCATTGAACTTCAATCCTAAAGAGACTTCAAGGACAAACATTATATGTATTGGTAGGGATGGGCTATTACAAGTACGAGCAAACCCAAATCTATAACATTAATAAAAATGATTCAGAATATGCTTCAGGTGTTATTTATCTTCAACGCCTTCAACTTATACCGCTACTTACCTGGGTCACTAACTTTCTGTTTCACCATTTGTTATGTTTATGCAGCCGTAGTTGATGACAGTCAATAATCTTTTAACGTAGTCATGATATGTGTTTTGTTTTTTTGCGTCTATCGCGTAGGTGTGATGATAAGCTAAGCTGGGTCGCAAATGTGTGTGTGCTACTTTTCGAATAACAATCATGCAGTACGTTCAGTGTTTAAAGCGAGGTTCGAGAAGGACGTTTGTTACAGATTTGGATGATGTCACATAAGGTACTTCTACTAATACTTCAGTGGAATATTTTTTTTTGCTAATTGATGATTATTTTACTGAAATTTAACAATAATTTGCATTTCAAAATTCTAAAATATCTACATCATTCACAACTAGAGATTACCAAGTGCAATTATCTTATTCATCGTTGTGTGAATAGTAATTTTCGAGCCATAATACGGGCAAAACCCATCCACTGAGAGATAAAAACTCTACTTTTTTAATAAAATTTAAAAACTGAATCAGTTAAATATTCAATGTTAAATATTATTTTTAGATTGTCTTCCATTATGAGGAGGAATCTACTCTAACATTACACACAGTTCTAGATGAGATAAAAATTAATAACCTATCAGGGATAAAAGCCGTTTGTGCTATATCACTTCACAGAATAAAAATGTCAGAGAAAGTAACAGAATAATGTGGGAAGAGAGCGAGATTACCCAAAACCAGTTAAATTTTATGAAAGAACGATACTGTACCTCTATAATGTTAATATTCCAAACTGGCCAATTATTTTTACATTACAAATTAATACATTTTACAAGACGGAACGAATAAAATCACAATTTTGAGCTTCTTTTATGATCTTTAAGTCTCGATGTTACATCACTAATTAGGTATTCAATGCAATCATGTGAGAAGGAATTTATGATAATTACCTACATAATAAACAATGCTAGAAAATTAAGAGGATTTACATTCCAAACAATTTTTTAAATATTAATTTAAGCATAGGTTTGGAATATATTACAAATAGAAAAGCTACCGTTTCGCCTTATTTATGTTGTTTAAAAATGTAAGATAGTTACGTTCAGAACTTAAAAAAGTGGAAGGGTGATTTTTTCTCCGCGCTTCGAGATGTATTTAAAAAGCTCAAAACATCGTAAGCTTAAAATTAATAAAATTAGAAATCTGCTATACGACTTGTGCAGAATTGAAAGAACGATTCATGAATTCTCCCTACGCACGTGATTCGTTCCTCTTACAATCTCTTGATATACGGGTGTGATAAAGCGTGGTGATAGTGGTGGCCTTCCCTCTTTGCTTTTAACGCACGCTTACCATCAGGCCGACTAAAGACGAACTAATATAAAATCTCAAATAGATGAGTAATTATTGCTTCCGTTCGAGTTGCCTACATAATCCTATTCACCAACCCGCTACCTATACTGTACCCATATATACACCAAACATCTATAATAATCTATATCATCACGATAATGAATATTTGACGGATGTTGGTTAAACTAAGTACACGCCCATCCCAAGTCATGGTCGATTTCCTATAGAACCACGCCAAGACCGTGAATACGACTTGACATACATTCTATCTGGTACAGATGCCTGCAAGTGATGGTACTTTCAATTATCACTGCACTGAGGCACACGCCTACAACTGATTATTATTGATCATTTTCAATGCAGTGTTCTCGCAGTGCTATTTTACTCGTACCTACCAATACTTTCTCTTACTTACTCCTATTTTTTTTTCTACCAACATATCTAACGATCTAGAATGCGCCTGTCATTCAATATTTTTTCGCTGTCGTATAATACCTACGTCTCGATGTTAGTTTACTAATCTTATATACTAATTTGAACGAAATTGAGTGTGGCGTTGCATTACAAATGAATATTTAAATATTCTCAAATCGCTAATTCGATTGTAGTTAACGAATCTCGTCAAAAAACATCGCGTCAATTAGCGTGCGTGGTACGCGCGTCATGGAGATCGGATCCTGGTAGTACCAGGTGTCACGGTGAGATGTGATGTAAAAGGCTTTCAGTGAATCGTTCGAGTTGTAAATTTCCGTTGGCCTAGATATGATGTGATTAGAAACGTGTATGTACGTCGACGTACAGCGAAAATTATATTTTTTGCTAGTGCCAATTTGTCAGTAATGGAGCGTCATGCACACAAGATCGTATGCGACATACGCAAGTGAGAGTTCTGCAACTTGTCACCGAAACTGGTATCTATTCTGTTGAGTATGAAACCGAATTATTATAGCCTAGAGAGCATTGATATGTCCGGTAACACAATCATGCCAGCAAAAGTGTAAGTAAGGTCGTTCATTAAACTCGCCAATAAATATAATGATAATGTTCTGTTATTATTTATCTTATTTAAAGAATTGATGGATTGATTATTTAATCGGTAAGTATTTATGGTATCGTTTAGAAAATTTAAATACCTACATACACAATGGCACGTTATATTAATAAGTCATCATAACGGAATTTAAAAGACTTAAACTGGTAATGACCTCACATTACTAGGTCTTAGGGTTTTCGAGATATTTACGCAGTTCCTCCGTGATCATGGGCGCTTGCAACAGTGCCGAAATATCGGAAACTCGAAACAATACAATGCTAAATATCGTGGAAACTCTTGAAGTCCAGAGTCCATTCTCAGCGGTGCAAAACTCTGCTTCTTAAAAACGGATAGGTAAATAAACTCAAAGTTCCTGAAAGCGGAAACAAACTCGTCGCGTTTTACACAGGACCAAGAATTTTGTCTGCCCTTTCTGTGAGAAAAAACATTAGACGTGTGATTGAGCAGACATTTAAAAAGCGAGCTTTCTTACAGCGTTTATTATTTTTTCTGTGCTTAGTATCAAGAGCAAAGAAGAATAAAAGCAATGATGTTTGAGGCGAATACTTAATTTTTGAGGTAAGTGCTCCATACGGGGACTGGTGCGTGCGTACCAAAGGAAACTGCCTCATACCACGCAATGAGCTAGGTCGTTCATCGACCTGAGGCGCCGCCGCCGCCCGAACCGACCGCAGATGCGATTGTTTATACCCACCATTATTGTCTAAACACTGTTTTGTGACTGACTTCGTGACATTCCTTTGTAATCACACTCAAATGTAGGTTAAGGCCTCTCTTTCAAGGGATCGAAACATGTACTTTTAATTTTACCTTTGTTCTTCGTTTTATTTGTCAGAAGGTTACAAAGATTATTTACATTAAATGTTTCGGTTGAATAAATTATTACATAACAACCGTACCACCAATACTTTCACAGTTATGTATTTAAAACAAGAAAAGAAAATGATTGTACCTTTTGCAAAGAAAGATCGAGTGTCCTTCGGAAAGGTCGCGAGATTTATATGACGTGTAGTATGAGTGTGCAGTTAGGATTTTAACTAAGCATTTGTGTTCCATCACAGTTGTTATTCAGTAACTAATTTATTGATTTATTCGGACCCCATTACATTTTATTAAATTACTAAGAAGTTTAATGAAATTATTGTTTGCATCTTATTATGAAGTAGGTACCTATGCTCAGAAACCAGAACAAAGGAAAAAACAATAGTTCTGTATTCTGAGGCAGTATGTAACAATTTTGTATCAACTGTAATGTTGTATCAAAGTGTTTAACTTTTAATGTATAGATTACGTTAATAGTGGAAATACGGATAACTATAAACGAATGATAAATTCACTTATTAAAAATATAAGTACTAATACCACAGAATAGGGAATGGTATGTAAGTACTTATATACCAAAACATAAATTCGATTTAATTTTTTTTTGTAGTTTCCATAAAACAGTAGGAACTCAAGAATCTACACGTTAGCCCTGCCTCCGAATATGGTATGCCGTTGTAGGTAAAGCCTGTAACTTTGTGAGGAAATTGTAAATCTTTCACAACTAGAAAATGACTTTGTATCTATTAGTTAAAAATAAAATGTATTGAATATATTATTCGCATATGTTCACGTGGGAATTGGATATAAAAACCGGCTTTGTGCTCATTGTGTTAGAACAATATAACTGTGTCTAACTAAATTCATAACAAACAATACACGGTGCTGTAACAACTTCATGTTCGCTGCGGTTCTTGTTTCTTTTTGTTTACGACTCTGTTTCTCTATTCCCTACTTGTTACTCTAAAGTTCTTATCCGCGATACGTTGTATTTTACGACGTTGCTTTTATTTTTTTATCTTATTTTAAAGCTTATAAGGGAGAATGCGAATCGCAGGACATACACGGGCGCCGGAGAGTCGCGCCGCCAGCAACTTTCTACAGCCGTGTCTAGAACAGTCTTAAACCGTAATCTCCACATTGATGTATCATGAAGACTATTACGACAGGTTAATTTAATTTGCACATCAGTACTAATAATGTCCTAATCTTTGTACTATTTCACCCTATTCATCGATATGACAGTGAATTTATCTATGTCTGTATGATAATAGATCTTTATTTTTTCATTTTTTAGCTACTCTAAATTCAATAATCCTATTGTCAGCGTAGTTTTATTGTTCACGGGTAAATAAACAAAATTTGAATAACTAAGCTGTTCCAAGGATGAGGAAGTCGCGTACAAGGATATCCCAATTTTAAACTAGTTCCTCAATCAATAACACAATGAGTCTATTAGAGTTTCCAGTAATAGATAACACTTCTTAAACTGTTTGGAAGAGCCATAAATATAATATTCAATAACTAGAATGAACTGAACACTCTTGACGTGGTTTGTCACTATTCTAAAAGATCTTAAACATTACAATTGTGTATTCTTCTACAAGGTTGGAAGGCAGATAAGAACAACATTCTTAAATATGAGCAGAATGTTTGTGAAATCACGATGATTATTTACGGTCAAACTATTGTTGATTTTTAGTTTAATTTACATACAACTAACTAAGTTGGTTATGTTTCATTAAAGGTTCTTTTGTCCTTATTTATTTTTTAAAGAATTTATATTCCGACTTATTATGCATAAATATAGATCAAAGTAAACGATTTATATCGGGCCCTCGATACTATCCTCATAATGTACGTAGGTTTCAAATAATTAAACTGTTTTATTGCTATTTTCACTGCGTAGGTACAAGTAAGCATGACTACAAACGATAAGAAGCACTACTTATTAGGCAACCTCGTGCGTCAGCACAAGCAAGCCTATGTCACGATATAAAGGTATGCAATCAAACAGAAGCGTTATTGCGATTTACTCGAGGGTATGGTTAATTAATATATGATGTGGAGAAAACATTGCACGTTATGAATTGCTTGGAACGAGCGCAATCTTCTGGCGCCAAGCCCGGCGGCGGCGTGTGTCGCCGCTGACCGCAGGCTTCCTCGAAATGTGCTACCGCTGTCTGACATTATACAATAAGTAACGAATCAGACAACCTTCAACAACATTAATAATATGTCTCATCAATGCACGTGGGCTGAGAAATTTTCATATCTGTGTCAGCTATGGTTGTTTGATACTTGGCATCAATGTGATGAGTGTCTCCCAACTAACTCCTTTGTCTTATAATATGATAGTCACCGGTACAGTTTCTCAATAAACTTCGTTTACAAAGCTTTTCTGAAAAAATAAATGCTGGCGCTAAAACGGTGCCGGCCGGTAACTTGATAAAGTAAAACGTCTTTAAGCCATAAAAAGCCGTGTTATCTAATGATATATTAAAGGGATTAGATAACTAGACTTTTTCATCACCTGATGTACGTTATAGTAAGATACTACAGGGACTTGATACTGCATAGCATAAATTGTTAGATTTTCTACTCGATAGTATTATTACTATGTAAGTTAAGTATGGCTATTGGCGATCGATACAATCAGAATTTACTAAGGCCCCAGCACACGTACGACAACGATTAGACAACCACAAAACAACGCAAATACGTGGTCGGGCACCATTCTGTATGAGATGTAAAACTAGTCATGTTTGTTGTATTCGCTATATTAAAACGCATAGTTTGATTCACACTTCCCACATTTTGTCGTTAAACGCAACGATGTACTTGGTATCCACCGCTACGACGGCATCGCAACCACCATCGACATCGCATCGATGTAACCTTCAAAACTACAAAAAGCTGCAGCGACACTATTCAAACACGACCATTTTTTTTCACTGCGATGTTGTGTGGTTATTGTGTCGTTGTCGTACGTGGGCTTGGAGCTTTAAGCAGAAGGTTAAATATTATAGAGATAACACAAGATTTTGCTGGGATACTGTTTCAGACAATGAACGGAGCAATATACGAACACACACAGTTGTTGGTAGTGCGGATATTCTATTCTAACTACAGACATGGACGGTGCTCACATTCCCATTAGTGTACATGCTCATGTTCCTTTTATATTTATTAACAGTATTCCTCCGTAACAGGTATTAACTACCGCACCACGGCACAATTGGCATGTAAGTTGCTTAATCCTCCTATCATTATCATCTCATTAATTTCATGAGCCGAGGTCACAGCGCTATCCTGATCAATTTACACCGCTGATACAACCTAGTGCAACAACTGGATACCTTTGATGTTTGCTTCGACCTCAACTGTCATTATAAGCTAATGGCCGGTTTCTGAAGTCGGAATTTTAATTTGTGTTTGTTGAGTGACGTGAAATGTCAAAATTTATTTCTGAATTTTGACATTTGCGTACTTAGTGGATGCTCAACTTAAAATTCTCAGTTCAGAAACCGGCTGTAAATCATTCAAATGAACATCATACTCTTGTGTGCATAGCTGCTAATCCTTAAACAATAGTAATGTAATAATAAAAGTCACTTTACCTAAAGTCACTTTGAAATCGTAAGATAAGATCATATTTTGTCTTATACCAAATAACCAATAAAAAAGTAACGTTACATTTCTAAACGTCTCAGTGCTAGTTCTGAATCAGGATGTTATTATTTAATTTTTACATCTCACTTCTCTAAAGTATATGTCAATCGTTATTTTATCGGATATTTATTTCCTATTACCTATCCTATTATGCTAATGGGTGCTTCTTTGGAATGCTAAAATCTAAATTAATTTAGATCATCTTAGCAGATACCTACTCAAATCAAACCGTCGCTTTATATTTAAGGCAAATATTTGATGCTTGAATTTTAGCAAAACATTCTGAATTCCTCTTGATTCTATAAAACATCAAGCATATCATATTATCATCTCTTTGAGTCCTGTTAGTACTGCTATTACCATGAAATTTAATATAACTTCAGCAGTTTTGTGCACCTATGTATTAATCGGTTCATATGTCACCCTGACCATTATGAATTATTTAGTAGTTCTAAATACAGCGTAGTGTATCCATCAAGGTTTATTGATTTAACTATGCACCGCGTCACTGATCATTTCAATAGTCATTATATCCGTCAATATATCTTTTTCCTGTAGTTGGACTTCCCCAAAACGAACGGAACAGAAAGTTATTCTTCGAATCTGAAGCGAGATGTAAGGTCGGTCGCAGTCGTACCATTCAGAGATGTACCTGCCTACAGGTGTTTCGCAATCTAAACATTACGATCTGATACTAATATTACAATATTTTGCATTTCAATTATGTACCTAAATATAAAATAGTATCTATTGCACTAATTTTATTATTTTGTTTTTATGTATTAACAATTGTAAACTAAAGCCATTATGATTGTTGTTGTTGTGATCTTTGATTATCATATATATAATCAAAGGTTGTCATGTGGAAAATTCTTAAATGTCCGATTGTTATTTGCTGAAATTTCAAATAGGAGTTTTCATTTAAAAATATTCGTTTCACGTATTTTGTGTTCTAAAATGAAAATTCCATAATCCAAAAAAAAAATGAGTTTTAAAATATTAGGATCTTAATATTAAAACACTGGCCTGTTTTCCAGTAATTGACTAACTGTTGTGCACTTTTAATTTTACACTAGCTCTTTGTCTTGAACACAAGTCATGCTATGCAAGAAAATCACACAGTTAAAGGCCTTTGGAATCGATTACCACCCAGTCGGTTTTCAACTACATGTTTTCTACATTTAACTATATATAAGTGTATTTATAAAGGGTTCACTAAGCGCCGTATGGGTAATTAATACTTGATTTGCCCGTCCCAGTTACGGGAGGCGCATGGCAAGCTGCGGTGGCGCCGGACATAACTGTCTGCTGGCATTTGTGCATCGCGATCTAACATGGGTTTATTCGTGTAACTTGTTCTACGGGTGAAGACACTGCACGATACAAGCATGCATTTATGATATTTTGATGGCATGTTACTTGGAACATTCGACGAAAACCTTTACTATAAGATTTCTTAACTTTGCACTTGTCGATCATTATAATTTTACTCATTTATGC
Source organism: Nudaria mundana (assembly GCA_963556515.1). Lineage (NCBI taxonomy): Eukaryota > Metazoa > Arthropoda > Insecta > Lepidoptera > Erebidae > Nudaria > Nudaria mundana. The sequence goes on from OY748301.1 coordinate 12,326,344, forward strand.
TTAGATCAAAAATACTATAGATATTGGATTCAGTACCAACACAACGTGGAATCTTGGCACTCGAATAGTATATACTCGTAGGTAATTATTACAAATACCATCTATAAAATAAACAAGATTGTCCATTGATGTTTGACAATTAATACAAAAGCATCAATGTACAGCGCCGTTGTCACATCCCTCGAGAGTCAGCAAGCGGAATAGGAACTTAGTACGGAAACGGTTGAAGCGCCCAGGTGTGCAATGACCGAGCTGAAGAGGTGCCGTTTTTAAAGCAGTGATCGGTAATCTAGGTATTTTTGATCTAAGCATTTATCCTCCGAGCCTTTTCCCAACCCATTTGGGATCGGCTTTTAACTGCGATGTGGCTGAACTTCGATATTTTCCGGGAAGCGACTGCCTCTGACTTTCACAACCCATGGGCGATATCGCAGTTAGGCCTGGAACGCCTTGCCCAAAGCACGTATTTCCTCCTACTTACAACCCAGGGTTCTTCAAGCGGAGCGTGAAGAGGTATCACTAGGTCGCCAAGTTGGGGGCCACTCTTAATAGTACATATTGCGTACCGTGAGAGTCGCCCATTATCGCCAGACGTCGCAACGGCTTTCCATCGGACGGCCGGCGTCAATTTGGCGACTTTATATATATAAAAAACAACAATATTGTGCCCAAATTATTATTGTATGGTGAGATGTTCTCAAAAAGATCCCGTCCTAAGAATACTTTAAACAAGAAGTTGGACTTGCATAAAACTTGCGGTATTGCATCCTACGCTCTGACTGCGACGCCTCAGTGATGGACCATCCTGACACTAATAGGGCCGGCCAACACAATGCCGCCTAACTGTACGCGACAGGATGACGTGACATAAGATGGGGGTGACTTACAACTTTCTGATCTCAATAACGGCTGCTTAACTTGCAACAATGAACTTCAATTTCTTTTACAATATTGAGACCAGTGTAAGTTATTAATCACGAGAATCTAAATTGGTGATAATGATTGTACACGATGTCCGTGGTTCACGAATGTTTTACTAATTTGGTACGTATTGGTTACGTTACCACTGCGAACCTATTCAGTTCCAATACTTGCATATTTTATGTAAACAATTTTGTCATCAGTTTTGGTCTCGACTGATTTTCTGTTTGTATGTCAATAAACAGTTTACTATTATTATTACCATAATATCATCTAAGATTAATAAAGACAGTTTTCATGTTACAAGAATCATAAATGAGCAATAAATACACAACACGTCTGAATATTTCTTATCGCCATACATATCAAATTACGCGGACTAACGGTTAAAATGGGTCATCTGTACCTACCGTTACATAATTCCCCTAAGTAGGAGTCCATCTGATGAAAATTTGATGTATGTATAACCCTCCGGTGATGGTGCGGGAGCGTAGCGGGGCGCGCGGTGGCGGCTGTAGTGCGCATGCGACTCTCACCGCCTTATCTCTCGCGACCTCCGGTGGACGCGCACGCTCGCCGCGCTTTGAAACTCCCGCAAACACGTCGCGTTCGCGCTATGCCGTCTCTTCGACCGAAAACTTATTTGCATGCTTACTTATACTGTTTTTCAATTTTAAAGTGTAGAATATAGTCCGGAAATAAAGATATAAGTCTGTGAAACGAAATTTAAACGTAGTGTTATCTATATTTTGTTTTATATACGTGAAGACTTTATTAGTTTAGATAGGTTGCTGAAATCACAAACTGTAACATATCGACGATGGTGTCTGAAGGGGCTCTACCAGTGGTTTGGTGTATACGTGATAATCAACTTGTGCCCCACCAAGTATCCGGTGTTAAATTACAGGGTGCCGTTACCGGAGCCCATATAGCTGCTGTGACAGACTTTTTACGTATGGTAGCTGGAACTCCCATTGTTTTACCTCATACGGAAGTGCCTGAAGATAGCGATAATGATATTAATCAAGAAAAAGAAAATTCCCCACGAAGGCGAAAAATGTCTATGCAAGTTGAGGTGCCTTGTGTTTTTCTTAGTGAAAGTGCCTTACAAAAAGCTAGAAGTCGTAGTAATTCTAGAGAAGAACAGGTCATAATTGATAAGTGCAATATGTCAACAGTTAGCAAAATGTTAGAAAGTCAATCTTCCTTTCTTAGTTCTACTGATATTTTAGAAATGCAAGAATTCGAGGATACTCACGTGGAATATCTTAGAGACAATATAAAGACTATCTCTTCAGAATCGACAGTTTTAGTTAGTGAAAATCAAACTCAAAGGATAACTAGAATTATTGACTTAGATGACTTAAATCCTAGTAAAACACTCGTAGATACTGAAAAAGATCTTCCGCAAAGGATTACTCGAACTATGGAATTTGAAAGTAATTTAGCACCCTCGCCAGTATCTAATGAAAAAGAAAACGAATCGTTACAAAGAATAACACGAATAATAGAATTAAACGAAGATAATTCATTTTCTACTATTACAAATAGTATAGATACTGAAAGAGAATGCCCTCAACGATTATTTAGAATAGTTGAAGTCGAAAAGGAAAATCATTTTCCTAGTATGGCTAAAATAATTGAAATGGAAAATGACATATCAAATGCACGAAGAATTTCCTTAACGAATGAACGCGAGACTGGAGGCGGAATTAACGAAAATTATAATGAAGAAGTGACTGTTAGATCTAAGCTTGTACATCGTAGTACCCCTAGATTTAGCCTGGATTCTTCATGCTCTGAAAACTCTTATGTTAATATTGAGTGTGTTAAGAGTTTGCAGGACGTCAGAAAGGAAGAAGCTATTGAGAACGTAGTATGTCCTGATGTTTTTCCCTCTGGTAGATCAATTCATTCTAGGTTTCCAAGAAAAAAGACGTCAGTTTGTTCGATTGGCTCTTCAGACTGTGACGATGAAGTAGATGTTATTTTCAAATCCAAACCTAAATCTAGTCAATGGGTAAGTCTGGATTGGATACCTCCGCCTCCCATAGAAGAGCCAGTGATTACGCAAGTCTGTGATAAAAATGATTTTATATCAAAATGGATAGCAGAACAAAATGAGCATGATTCGATTATTATTGCCGACGAAAGGAGGAAAAGCCTTCCTCCTAAATCTAACGAAGTTTATCTTCAAAATATGAGAAGATTCAGCGATGTGTTGCAAATGTCTAAAGAAGATGCAGCCAGCGATTCTCCAGCTACAGTAAAGTGGAAATGGCATGACATAGTTAAGCGACATCTTCAATTATTAAAAAGTGAGAAAGGTCTTAGACGTCAAAAAAGCAGTTGGAAGAAAACCGCGCGGCGGCTGTCAACTACAAACGTCAACAACAAGGAGTTGGAATTTTTACCATTAGACACGTACATGAAACTTCAAGCTATGCCGTAAGTACTGTAACGTAGTTAGCTTTTGTGTCATTAAGTGTACATTGTAACCCTACCTTCCAATGCGGTTTGTCAAACCACATATAATTAATGATAAACAAACCAGATGCTGTAAAAGCGTCTGGCGTTGGCAGCTCTCAAGTAAGTTGAATAGGGTCAAAGTTAGACACAAAAAATGTGAATTACCGAAACATTTAATTGATAACAAGCCGTGTTATGAGAGCGGGTTTGAGGCACGCGCTTCCGCAAGGCCGCCTGATTAGAATGCAGGGAGCTTGCTTCCAAGGCTACAGTTGCGCGGTCGGTCGCTGCACCGGCAACCACACTGTCTTCCTCTCAACAGTTCGGTAACTAGAAGTAGACTCAGGAAGTGAACCGTGAAGGTGACGATTACAAAGCTAGCGGTCTGTTGATCGGAAGCAAGCGCCTGTTTTGAATTTTGGACAAACGTTTTATTCGTACTTTAAATACTTCCTCAATCCTCCTGAATAATTAGGACCCAACATATTATTATAATGTATATCAGAGATTGTGTTCTTGTACATTATTATGATATTTTGATGAAGTTACATATTATAAAGTATACTAATATTATATTTTATAATAATTCAGTTGTTAAAACACTACCTCAATATCCTTGAACAATTAAAACAAACTATTTATGTACCTATATTTTTAATCTTCTTGGTTTCGTAGGAATTTTCATACATTAGATACTGTACAACTATAACCAGTTTAGTTGCTACTCCATAAAATCCTTGCGAGTTTAACACTTATTAGGGAAACGTCTTGTACACAAAATGAGGTAAACGGATGCGCCGACGTCAGTTTCACTGAACCTTGAAAATTACTCTATTTGCACAATAACGCACAGCTTATCATAATAATAATCGAAATCGTTATTCCACTCTTCAATGGGTTACATTGCAACACTATGTTAATTACATACAGAATAATTGATGAAACTCATAGAAACATCCATTAAAGTAACAATGTCTCAGTTTCACGGTGTTAAGTGCAAAGTGTACGAAGAACCCTCTTAAATCATAAGTTATTTTGTAGTCCTCAAGACCGTTTAAGTTTTGTTTTGAGCGGCTACTGTTCTGAAAACAAGAATGTTGTTCTCGACTTGGATCAACATGGCTATTGTGCCAAATGGGCATAACGTTCTTTGGTGGAAACAAACGCATTCACATCGAAATATTTGCTTGATTTGAAATTTCTCACAGTCGCCTTTGATACAAAATTTTGTAAATTTAGTATATTGACTAATACCTATTCATCTATGTTAAGCCAGTGTAAAATTGAGTTCTTTCTTTGGAACGAGCAACATTTTTACAATATTTTACGTAAGGTGAAACTGTCATTTAATCTTTAAGGCTTCTAATTTACGACTGAAATATACTATTCGTTATAGGTATATTGCAAAGCCTGTAATTGGGTAAAAATTAAAGCAGACTATAATTTGTTTTGTATCATCAATTGCTACTTACTCACTTTCACTACATCGGACACTTAAGTTCCGTGCCGTAACGTGTCATTTCGTTAATAAACATTTTTATATCTGTCTACTCACTTTCCATTGGGTGGTGTTATGATTTCGATGATTTTATTGAAATGTGCTCGTAGCTCGTTGGGAAGATTTGTGCTTCGCTACCAATAATACTAACAGGACTGACTAACCCATTATAAAATATGTAACTAAGTGAGTCCTGCAACTTTATCTGCTATAATTTTTCAGTCACAACACCTATTACTCTTATGAGAAATTAATATCGGATTATATAGTAACTTATCGCTTGCCCAGAGTCTCAAACTACATATTATTCATACCGAATTTCATCCAAATCAGAAGAGGTAATAAAACTTGTAACTGTACCTATATATCCTCTCTTTTCTCAAATCAAACTACTCTGATGTATGTAAATCGAATCATACATTTGCCAATTCATTATGTTTCATTTAATACGAACACAAACTGGACAGGTGTTAAAAATTCTATGAAAAATTCTTACTCGTTTCTTATCAAAGTTGAGGTCGTCTCTTGTAAAAGAACAATGGTTTATAAGATTTGCTACTATTTCTTTTTGTGCTAGTATTTACGCTACGGTTTGCAAACTAACAGCTACCGCCATGGCCGATAATTGTTGGTTTAGCGGATGTTTTCAACTAAACTATATTCGATTGAATGGGACTTAATTAATAACATAGTGCGATATGCGGAAATTATATTGGATACAGTCTCGTACTACTATTATGAATCCAGGGAAAAAACTAAATAATCTGTCCACAAGTACAGACTGCTCATGAAGCCGACCACCGCCTGACCCCATAGAAAGACTGCTATGAACAATCGATTTCCTTTACTGATTGTAATACATAGAATCATTTGTGTTTTAAGTTTCGCATCATACCTTACATGTCAAACAGAAGGTATTAACATTTAACGACTCATTGTGAACTTGACTAATAGTCGCATTACGTTGGCAGATTCTTAAATGTATCAATCTTGAAAATTAATACAGTTATGACTGTTTCGGCCACTACGTTCTATCATTAAATAATTGTGTGATATTACTCGTCATTGCTCTTCATTGGAGAGTAATGTCACACACAATGAAGAGCAAGACAACGGTTTTTAACTCATGCATACTTCCATGTTTGACCTATGGATGCCAGACCTGGGCGCTTACTGATAAACAAAGTGAAGCACTTGGTGTGTGCCAGCGAAGGATGGAGAGAAGCATACTAAACATCAATATACGGGACAAGATTAGGCTATCAAGTATAAGGAGAAAGACTAAACTTACAGATGTCACATATACAGTGAGAAGACTTAAACGGAAATGGGCAGGCTATATGATAAGAGACAGGCGAAACAAATGGTCCAAAGATGTCACTATGTGGTACCCTCGTGATGGGAAGAGAATACCAGGAAGACAAAAAATGAGATGGGAAGATGAAATAAAAACAAATGCTGGGAGAACATGGCGCAGAAAAGCTAGAAACTGAAACGTATGGCGAACTCTAGGGGAGGCCTATGCCAAAGGCAAACTGATACCGATGTCTTGATCTTAAATTAATAATTATTTAGTAATTTTAAAGTTAAAATCATACACGATTAAAATTAATGCTAAACTCTAACTGTTATGAATATTCAGTTGAAAAGAAATTTGTTATTGAATGTAAAACAGTTATAAAAAGTCATAGGAAGAAACCAATAATGTTTGTTATGATAAAATTGTATTTCAGTAATGTCAATGTTAACATGAGCCATTGTATTGTATTATTATCTACTGTTATAATCTCGAAATTACAAATCAAAATACATTATTAAGAAACTATACTGTCTAAGGAACATAGCAATAATATAAATACGCTAATTATATTAAATAAATTTCAGTGCACATATTCAGGTTTATTACTTACAATTAAACTCAAAAATGTATAATTAATCAATAACTTGTATTTGTCTATTGGAAGTATACGGTGATATGAGTGAGATTTGTTGTAACTTTTACAGCAAATCCAGCCTAAATTAAATGCTTATAACAATTTATAAATTGTATAATTTATTTGTTACAAAATTATAAATAAATAAGAAATTTCAATATTGAATAAATCTAAAATAATTAACTAATGTTCTTGAATCTTGAATATTTAAAATTGATGTAAAAATAGATGATGATTTTGGAAAAAAATATAATGTTCCCTAATACTTACTTAAAAGAGAAATTACTATTGATGTTTTTAGTGACCACTATATGTAAATGATAGGGAGTTATTGCATGTTTAAAAATTATATTATATGTAGGTATAGTCAATAATAAGAATAATGTGCTTGTGAATTATAAGTTTTGTGATATATTGTTAAAACAAATGTATGGTACCAGAAATAAAGGCTATTTGAATTTGAATTTTGAATTGTGTGATATTAGATTTCGTATTTATTTATTATAGTATACAGACAATTCATTATACACTGTAGGTATCCGTATTGATGATGCTAACGAAATTAAGTTTAAAGCTTTTGAGATGTTTCTAGATTTCACGGGATCAAAATGTACTAGAGTAACCGGTGTGTGGTTGACGCTTCAAACATTTTCTTTGTCCATTAGTTCTGTTCATTGATGCCTCTAACGTTTTCTTAGTTCTGTCCACTCCTGAGAAGATGGCAACAGTCTTTTAAGGTTGCGCCTTAGCTTTATTACGTGTAAATTGAGTGCCCGGTCATATGACCGATATCCCGATCTGTCACGTGTCTGAACGAATAACGGCAAACCCTTTATTGCTTTTGAAAAAATGCCGTTCATGATATGAATTATTTGAAACTGGGTTTTTAGGTCATGGAATTTATTCGGACGTTTGTACAATTCATCTATACCTCAACAGTAAATTGCTCTTCAGGTCAGTCGATAGCATCAAAACAAGAATTTATAAATTTACGTTTACAGTGGAGCACTTTTAGCCTCCCACGTTCTTATAGTATAATTCTTTAATTTCTCAGCAAAGTGCTCTGCGACTTTGAATGCTTTGATAGAGGTTTGGCGTGGCTAAATCCAATTAATTTTGCTCTTAGGCCTTGAGAAACATCACGAAAATATCTACTGTAATGAAGTTCAATATACTATCCCAGTGCATTATCCACTTTTTATAATAGTTCGATTATCCTCTGAAATTCTGTAAAGTCGACCATATACGAAGCCATTTACCTGCAGATCTGACCAGTGTGTGTGTAAACTGGTCTGCAGCCTAAAGGTAAGGCGGCAACAGTCGGCCGGAGAGACCAAAACCGAAATGATCTGATGCGTTTGGATCATGTATGTGCTCCAATGTGTTCAGGCCAAACTGTCGCAGTTTTATCTGATCCGATCGACCTTTCAATGTATGGTGAGCTTAAGAATTGAATTACGTCACGTGATTGACTTACAAAGTAGTATTCAATACACTGGTTTAATTAGACTGCATGCCGATGTTAGCTAGTCATCGCTGTCTTATGTTAAAAAAGTTCATAATGAAAGGAAACCGATCTATCGTTTGAAAAAAGACCAGTTTCGAAGTTTAAGGCAAGACTCGCCTGATCCAGAGAGGGAGACCCTATAATTAGATTACCCATCTAGCGAGCAACCCGGAGCCAGGCGAGACTAGCTTAGCAAAAAGTTGTGACTACATCGGCACGCAAAGTTCAGTGACCGGTGCTTTGACTTCACAATTTGTTATAAGATTTATTATGAAAGTTATAATTACATAAACTGTGACACTGGTTAACATTTTTGTGTCAAAGGGCTAAATACTCATCTGTCTTATTACGGCAAGGAATGATACTTACGTAAACTCACTGTCAAACTGAGATAGGTATTTGAAACAAGTATTTCTAAATTTGTCAAAATTATTTTTTGAGAATTTTATTATTTTAAAATTTTGAAATAATATGTAACATGACAAAAATGGAACTTTCTTTGACACAACGTCGTCTTTTAAGAAGTAGTTGGTACTATACCTACTATCAAATGATAGATACAATATAGTATAAACGTATGTCAATTTACATTAATCATTTTGTTAATAAGATGACAATTTCAAATTGTTACATACTAGATCTATAGTACATACCCATCCTACACAAGTATTTTACTGCCAGATGACCAAAAGCCGGAAATTGTTGTATAATAATTCGGAATTTCCGTGTCCCCTACTGTTGTACCAAAGAGCAACCTGATGACATTCTGTTTTAAATTATCTACTAATTTTAGCTTTATTATGCAACGCGACTTTTATTGCTTTTCTTCATGGTGAATAATGCTATTTTTTTTATTCTCATTAATTAATAGATCGCAAAACTACACTTATGCTTGTTAAAACTCGCACTTTTTCTAAGTGTATTTTTTTTGGTATTTGAAATACAAATTTGCTCGATGTTATTTGAAGTTTTAGAAATCAGCAATTGAAACATCATACTAAAATAAATATAACGCCACTGTCTTGTTTAAATTACACTTTCATTTCGGGACCATCAAATCGGGAACTTGGTTGTCTAGTCGCCCGTTCATTTTGTTCAAACATCACATTTAAATATTACTTTTGAATCTTGAAATTCTTCAAATGTTCTCAATGTTTTGAATTCATCAATATCTTATAAGTATAGGTTACGTAAACCTCTGATTTGTTGGAGTCGATTATCGGCAGCATGATTTTTGTTGTTATGATGCCCTAATAAATACATAACCAAAGTGATTCATGACGTCTACAAATGTCGATTTCTCTCTGACTTTAGAGGGTCAAGGTCGTTATGGTTGTGACTAGTTAACGACCGCTCCGAAAATAGCGAACCGTTAATCTTTTACCTCTTTGCACCTAATCAAACATTCAACAGTTTTTTGCAGTGCTAAAATTGGTACCTACATTACTTCCTTGTCGCCAATAATTAAATTCATCGTTTAATTATCAACGAATACAATTTAATTTATTGCCAATGAATTAAGTCAACAATAATTTTCCGTTTGATCTCAAATACTACATCCATGCACCAATTGAGGAACTCAATTAGCTCTTTTAAATATAATGCCTCATTTATCAACTTGGTATGCGTTTCCTCAACCAGACCTTGGAACCTATCTACTAGCTACTGTTCTTATGACCCTTAATATGCCCTTAGTGCGTGACGAGGTCTGTCCGAAGGTATCCGTAACAACCTACTGCCAGAGATGCCCTTTTCATGTTTATGTTTTATATCGAATTGAGTATAGAAAATAGCTTACTTTTTATTAAATGTATTGTCTGTCTTTAATCTACTTGTTAGTAAATATATAATTCGTTAAATTATGAATACGTTTACGTAGGTAGTTGAACATAACTAGGCCAGCACTTGACCTTTGGGATATAAATTTCTAAATTGTGTATACAATCGTATCAGTGTGCTGTTACTTATTTATACACATGTAGCTATATTGTATTGTTACAGCGTATGTTCTAAATACAAGTAAATAATGTTAGAAAATGGCGAAAGCAATTATATTTGCAATTATATTCTATTCACAGTTGCAAAATATTACTAACAGATTTTAGTAGTGTGATATAATTTATTTGAGGAAATATAAAATGTCTAAAACGCTGTTTCTTTGTTGGTAGAGGAATTGATTAACTCGCTAGGCCTACCTAGTGAATTGTAGCTTGTTGAAGACGCACTGTATTATACCTATATAATACAGTGCGTCTTCAACAAGCTACAATTCACTAGGTTAGATGATTATCGCCTAGATTACAATTACCTAATTATAGTTCACTACGTCCGCGTCATTCACTTAATTACAGAACTAGATTCATCCTTGGTCCTCCTGCGAACAATCGAATGAAAGACAATACGTAATCAATAAACAATCGGATCAATGGTCATGAATCAAGAGAAATTATTATGTTACACCTGAGGTTATCTGAACTAAAAAAAAAACAATAGAAATAATTTGCGTAATTATCTAGGCTTATTTCACGCAAATTACAGTTTCTAAATACATCTATACTAATATAATACCTACAGCTGAAGAGTTTATTTGTTATTTTGTATTTAATATTGGGGAGGCAACGAAAAAATTACAAAACCGGGAAGAATTTCGGGACTTTCCGTTCCGTGCTATGCGTAAACGAGAAGCAATAGTTCTCTACCAAGGACGAAACTTGAATGTTGGTCGAGTAAGAGTTCCACGAAAACGAAGTAGCGGGCGTCCCCAAGTTTCGTATATGTCTGCATTACGTTGTGGTAGTTCTAAAAATATGTTAGTTCACAAATAACTTTATTTTCAGCGGTAAAATCGTATTGAGGAACAGAACATATTAAAATATCTATTATTTTTATATCAAAGCCCGTCGACCTCGGCCGCCTGTCGCGCGGGTTTTGATGCAACATCAACAGGCTATTGTCAGACCTGCTTTGTTTCGCAACCACTCCAACCGAGAAATGAAACATGAATTTTATATAATTGAACAATTATATGTATTAAATAAATTTAAATGCTACAAATATCCTGCTTCTATCCTTCGTGTATTTTTAACCGACTTTGTAAAAAGGCGATGTTCTCAATTCGATTCTATATTTTTGTGTTTGTTAGGTAACTTCTTTCGACTCGGAAATACTGATTTTGATAATTCTTTTTTATTTGTAAGATGTGTTCTCGTCTGGTCCCATTTTAATTTGGTCCAGTTCTGACACTTTGAAGTCAAGAAAACCTCTTTTGTATACGAACCCTCTAAGATGTTTTAATGTATACCTTATACACGTCTATAATATTATGTGTATTAGATTCTAAACTAGAAGCGTTAACTGTACTAATCTTGTCCCTGTCATCGAAAGCAAACACAAACATACGTCAATTGAATGTTGAATAGTTTGCATTCGTGCTTGTTGAGTCACTTAAAGAGCTTTCTGTGCAAGAGCGATTCTTTTGTACGTAGGTACACTCATGGTATAATTACGAAAATAAAAACATTGTATATTACGCTTGAATATACAAAATGAAGAATTGAAATTGGTTTGGCGCATAATTTATAAGTATTAAAAGATTAACATTAGATTATAATTATCAAATATGTCTAGAATCATCTGTGATGTGACCTAATTTATGTGCTAATATATTGGTACTTTATTATTAGCATATTACCTGTCTAGTAAGGTTTCACAATATATCATTTTGTTGATCCAAATCATTTTTGAGATATAAAAACAAAAACAGAAATATTTCGACGCTTAGCAATTTCATTAACCTGTTCTCATTTTGTTGCAGATGGTACTTCCGCAAAATAAAACGAATCGAAGCGGAGAAGAAATTACTACTACCCGAAAACGAACATGGAGCTTTCCTCATTCGCGACTCCGAGAGCCGCCATAATGACTTCTCCCTGTCAGGTAATAATAACCATTTATTGAACTACTTCTAATAATCGTATGGAAGAAACTGGTGATCCTCGCGCAGGCAGCTTTCTCGCGCAAAGACTCTCATTGGCAATCCAGCGCGGGAATGCTGCCTGCATGGGTTATGGGCACACTTTAGATAGTTTAGTTTGTAGTTTATGTTTAAGCTTTTTGTTATTGTCTTTTCCTGTTCCTTGTATATTAAGATGCTATAATATGTTGCAACATATCCTGTAGCCCGAAGAATAGCGGCTGCTGCTGCTATCCTGTTCAAATATATCGCTACAGGTACTAGACGCCTCGTTCACTGCGCCAAAACCGGTTACTTAATGTTTTTCTAAGATTCCTAACATCCATGTCTCGTGGGAACAAAACGGAACGTCTGAATGGCTACCTCTATGCTCGCTAATTAGTAAGTATTGTATTATAAATGCACTACATTGTTTTTAAAAATACGAATTATCACTGTAAATTCTTACGTACTCAAAAACAACTAGCATTGCACAAAAGTATTATAGGTAAATTTATATTCTACGCGTAATCTATATATTTAATACGACAATTTGTCTGTCTGTCCGTCCGTCGCGTTTTTCAATTTACATACATTTGCATGAAATATTAAAAGGCTCAAGTACGCCGAGCTGGAGCCGTTGTATCACTTTGTGCCAGTGGCGGTGGAGACTTTGGGGAGCTGGGGCAAAGAGGCCAAAAGCCTTATAAGGGCGATTGGGCAAAGGCTCATAGAGGCCACGGGTGACTCTCGCTCCGGGTCGTTCCTGGTGCAGAGGATGGCCGTCGCAATCCAACGTGGAAATGCGGCAAGTGTGATGGGCACCTTTGCACCGGGCGCGATCAGGGGCGGGTTATTTGATTGAGCTATTTTATTTAGTATTAAGGTGACATATTTATTTTGTTAATATATTTTAAATTGGACATTGACTAATAAACTTTAATATTAAAATATTTTTTCTTTAACGCAATGACCCAGATTTGAATAATGTATTAACAACAGTGCAGTTACTTTCATCGTGAATTAAACACATAAATTTATTTTCTTTTCTTACTTTTACGAGACTATAAACTTACGTCAATTTTTAGTACAACGATACGGAACAAACTTAATTAAACACAAAAGCAATATCACGATATCGATCACTTGCATGCGATAACTTTCCAACTCATACAGTTACAAAGATAATTTATACTTCTGCAGCTAATTGTAGCCATATTTCATCTGATGATTCCGCTTACTGTGCGGTGGGTATTTATTAAAAATACTCAGAAATTACTTTCTGAACGGATTCAGTTAAAAAACAAAATTCGTCGTCAAGGTCACGACAAGAGACCATGGTTTACTTAGCAATTTCAAGATGGATGATAGCAATAGCACTAAAAGCATAGCACCGTCGACATTAGGCGTTCACCCATTATACAGGATGTAACATTTACATAGGCCGCATATGGGGAAGTCTAAAACATACGAAGATCTGTTCTTAGGAACCATGTCATCAATTTTATTAATAATCAAAACTGCATTAACCGTTTCAAAAAATAACTTATCTGTATCTATTTACACTTAGATTGTGTAGGTCTTAAACATGATGTCTTAAATGAATTAAATGCATTGTTTTAATATATTTTTATTTATTTTAGTAGGTGTTTGACAGTACAGATTAGAGCTAAAGCTTCTAGATGCTTCTAGTGCAGATAAAAACACTAACACTATATTAGTCTATTTCTATTGACACGTATCGGACGAAAGAAAAAATATTCTATTTAATTATCAAGATAACTTACAAATATTTTCCTGCATTTTTGCAGTTGGAATGTTTTTATTTTATAAATATAATTGCAATTTTTTTTATTGGGTTTTAATATACAGCGTGTTTTATTGTGACAGTTTTTTATTATGTACTATTCGCTCACGGCTTCGCCTGTGACAAATTATTATACTAAAACCTTCCTCAAGAACCACTCCATCCATTAGTTAAAGCAGCATAAAAATCAGTATAGTGGTTTTTGAGTTTATCGCGAACAGACGCTTTGTTTTATAAAATAAAGTGAATTTATGATTTTAAATGGGTCTCGGATCCCAGAAAGATCTTGGAGATCGAACACAACCTCATCGTCTAGATAATGGAACCAATAAACCTTACACATTATATCTACACCCAATATCAATATTTGGAAACCTGAGTGACTGAATAAGTAAGGATCGAACCCATAACCTAATAGTAGTATCGGAAGTAAATATTACTATTTTTTTCATATGATATCATTTTTGAACTATTCTATGTGTTCGATTGTTTCCTATCTATATTATTTTCTTTTTTTCTCTATTTATCTCTAGCTAGAAAATAGTGATTTATTATTATGTTAAATTTATAGATGAAACATCCTGTATAAATTAACAAAGCATTTCAGTCACGTTTATAGTGTTACTTCATAACAATATTATGTTACAACATTGAGGATTCTTGCATTATTAATCATAGAATAACTACATAGTTTTCAATGTAATAATACTTAAAATAATACTTAAAGGTATTTGGTTAAACCATAAAATAACCATACTAATAGGTAAGTTTTCTGAAATAAGATTCAATTATTTAAGACCTTTCGGCCTTTCTACTTCGGTCGTATTCCAAAAATAGTTTCTTGCCGCAAAAAATAAACCTGCGTTCCATATTACTACAAACTAGATCTTATAGATGTAGCTTTCTAGACAAATCAAATTTCTTGTTTCATATCCGTATAATAAAACGATAACAATTCACGATTAACTATGCCATTCTATCTCGCACTATGCACTCTAGGCTTGTTTCTTACAAAATGTTCTGTGGATATTCCAAAACCTTACTACGTTATTGCCTTGTTTGTAATTTCTAGTCGAGAGAGTGAGAATACAGCGCCATGAAACAGAACTGGCCCCCACTTATGATGATGTATAAATCACAATGAATTAATCAGAACTTTTTCTACAGCAGCAATTTTATTGATCTATGAACATGGTTACGAGTAATTTTAATGAGTCACGATGCAATTAACACGCTTCTACTAAAACCTGACCTTTAAGCTGCAATTATATTATCGTATATCTAATTTATGAAAAACTAACACACAATGTTGGAGTTAGTTTTTCCTCGTGATACTTTGTTTTTACGAGTCTAGAATAAAAGAACATGTGAATAATGTAATATCCAGTGCTCTAAATAGGTACCGACAATACCGGAAAGTAGGGAACCCGCATAATAAGTGAAAAGTCGTACCTAAGTGTTATATTAGATTAGTAACCATATCTGATCTTTAGAAACGATAAAATTTAATTTTCACTAACGTGTTTAAAGTTTGTGCGAAATCAGTTTTCTTTTTCATTAAACGCACTAACAAGCCAGGCATATGACGTACCTAACCATTTCACTCTCTGGTTACTCAACTGCTACGTGTTGTCTCTAATTGCCTTCTCGTAAAATAATATTATTTAACTACCGCAGTCGCATCAAACCTATAAAATCATATATCTCAGTTACAATGGTTTTCACATAAATCTTCTGACTGCTTTCTCGATGAATGAAAGTGAAGTTTTGTATTCTTTCACTTCCATGAATTTAAATTTCAATTTAATATTGTTGTGGAAATTGCAATATTGACATGTTGCCCAATTGTCATCAATAAGTATTGCTAATCGAAAATGAAATATGGAAGTTGGAACATAAAACAATGACCTGTCAGTATAAACCGCTCTAGCGTATGCGATTCGAAACATCTCTAAAACAGATTAACCGTAGCATCGATTTTTTAATTGTGTTTATTTTCACGGTTTATCTATTCGCATAATTTTGATAGAAGTACTAATTAATGGGTAATAAAGGTTGACCCACCCTGAGTTTCATGCTTTTCTTCTCGGGTGTGTGGTAATCGCATGAGCTGATTTCTTGACTTTCAAAAAGTGTGTATTAACTGCTCCTATTTTGAAAAAAAATATTTGATTTGATTTCATAACGTTATCGCTTTGCGTATAGATGAGAATTGATAAACGATTATGACAACATTACGTACCAAACTATTTCACTATAGCACTAAAGTGTTTCTTTTTCACACACAACAAACTTAACATAACTTAAAATATCTATATTTTACTAACCCATATATTATTATTGTATTATGTAAGTATTGCGTAATTTTAATATGGTATACATTTTCCATTTCTGTGATAATTTATTGGTAAAACACAAAAATGTGAAATTGCATTATTGTACGATTTTGACATTTCACCTCCTTTTACCGTGTTATTTACATAAGTAGAGGTTTTTAGGTTAATTTTAAAGTTGTGACAAATGCCAAGCGTTCTTTATTAGCGTTAGCGTTTTTATACCGAGGATAATCAATCACACAACTATCGACAATGGCAGGGTCTAATTCTTTTAGCGTTTTCGTATTTTAAGATTTCTGGTTACACCTGTACCTATGTGCAATCTTTTTTTAATTTCCATTTTCGAACCACTGAATTGCTTTCCTATAGGTACTTAATTTTTACCGGCGAGGGTATTGTTTTTCGCGCGTATGTATGTATGTGGGTTTGTGTGTTTCTGTGTTCCTCTCTTCAGGCCAAACAGCTAGATGGATTCCGACGAATGTAGTCTCAAATAAATGGTGTTTATCTCCTGAGTGTCCTAGGGTACACAAAATGTGAATAAAAATATACCCCGGGTTTTGTGGCGCAAAAGTGTAAGTTGTCAAAAAAATTGGCCAAACTTATCGAAAGGGGTGACAAAATAGTTTAAAAAGTCGATTTCAAAAATATATACAACTTATATGTTTCGATGTACGATAAATCTTAAAACAAAAGTATATAAATAAGTCTCTAAAACTAAAATGCTGTAAATAAAAGTACATAATTAAGTAAATTATAAAAAAGCCGACTGCACTTCACGATATGTTTTAACTTATAAGCAGACGAGGCGGGACTCCAATATCAGTTCAAAGTTTCAAACCTAGATACAAAGACAGTCCCGCCTGCTTATAATAGTTACTATATCTGGTGAAGTGCAGTCGAGTGTTCTTATTATTTAATTATGTATTTTTAAATTTATTTTCGTATTTAATTTCCTATAAATAATTACACCATGGTATTTTTTTCTTTGTAATATTCTATTAAATGCAAGCCCTACCGTACCCTGATGGGGCTCTTTAGCGCATGCCTCGAAAGGGGCCAGTTTCCCAAGGTGTGGAGGACGGGGAAACTGGTCCTGATCCGTAAGGCGGGGCGGCCGGTGGACTCACCGTCCCGATACCGGCCGATCGTGTTGCTCGACGAGGTGTGTAAGCTCTTTGAGCGAATTATCGCGGAACGCCTCGTCGAGCATCTCACGAGTGTGGGGCCAGACCTCCAGACCTGGCGGATAACCAGTTCGGTTTCCGTCGGGGACGCTCCACCGTGAGCGCGATCATGCGCGTGAAGAGCCTGACGGAGGAAGCAGTCTCGCAGGGCAAGGTGGTGGTGGCGGTGTCTCTTGACATCGCCAACGCGTTCAACACCTTGCCATGGAGCTGCGTTAGGGAGGCGCTCGTGTATCACGAAACGCCTCTCTACCTCCGTCGTATTGTCGGGGCCTATCTCTCGGAGAGGGCCATAGCTTTCCCCAGCTGGCTCGGGACAGCTCGGCGAGATGTGTCGTGCGATGTTCCGCAGGGGTCGGTCCTGGGGCCGCTTCTGTGGAACATCGGCTACGACTGGGTGCTGCGGGGTGCGTTGCCTAGGGGTGTCGGCGTAACGTGCTACGCCGACGATACCCTCGTCACGGCGCGGGGTGCAACGTACCAGGAGGCAGCACTCAAGGTCACGACGGGTGTTGCTCGAGTCGTGGGTCGGATACGGCAGCTGGGACTGGAGGTGGCCTTGCACAAGTCCGAGGTTCTGTGTTTTCACAGACCTCGGAACGGTCCACCAGAAGGTTCCAGCATAAATGTGGGAGGCGTTAGCATCGGCATCAAGCCCTCGATGAAGTACCTAGGGATCGTACTTGATAGCCGATGGAACTTCGGACCACATTTCCGAAGTTTGGTCCCCAAGGTGACGCAGGCATCGGTCGCGCTTTCGCGACTGATGCCCAACCTAAAGGGACCCAACGCCTCCTGCAGGAGACTGTACCTGGGGATCGTGCGGAGTATGGCCCTATACGGGGCTCCCGTATGGGCGGATAGGTTGGCGGTCAAGGGGAACGTGACTCTGTTAAACAGACCACTTAGAACCTTGGCCGTCAGAACCGTACGGGGGTACCGCACGATCTCCGGAGAGGCTGCATGTCTCCTAGCCGGGACCCCTCCATGGGACCTGGAAGCGAGAGCCCTTGCGTCATTGTTCCAATGGCGCAAGGAGGCGCTGGAGCGGGACCACAGGCCTGCGTCTCGAGAAATCGAGGACCAGCGGTCCCAACTCCGCCAGGATCTCATGGAGTCATGGAGGGTGCGACTTGAGCAACCCAAGGGGGGTGCCATCTTCATCGCGGCGGTGAGACCGATCATGGACGATTGGCTGCAGAGGCAGCATGGTGACCTCACGTACCGTGCGACGCAGATGGTTGCCGGGCATGGATGCTTCGGTAGCTATCTGTTTCGCATGCATCGTGAGGTCACACCCCGGTGTCAACACTGCGAGGTTTCCGACGACGACACCGCACTCCACACGTTGGTGGAGTGCTCAGCGTGGGCGAGTCAGCGCCGGGACCTCGTAGTGGGTCTGGGCGTGGATACCCTCTCGCTGGGGACCATGCTTCAAGCCATGGTATCCAGCGGGAGTAGGTGGAACGCGGCCGTGTCCTTCTGCGAGCAAGTCATGCTCGCGAAGGAGGCGGCCGGGAGGGAGAGGGAGCGTACCCTCCCCGCCGAGTTCCGTAGTCGGCGGCCAGGCCGCCCCAGACTACGCGACTACGCCCAAGACTATCGTCCTCCATGATCGGGGCCTGAGGACGGCGGGATCGCCACCCACCGTCCTTACAGAAGCAGGCTAGAAGGGTTGCGTGCTGCGGGGCCTTTGCCCCATAGCACGCAACCAGATTTACTCACTGACGCGGGTTAAAACCCGACCCCAATGACGCGGGATTCTCGTCCCGACCAAACACCCGCAGAGACCACAGGGGTGGTCAAAGTCCGCCGGGCGCCACTGGACATACCCTCTGCTAGTAACCAGGGACGCCCGGCAACGGACGTTAGAGCGGCCGCGGCCTTGGGCCGCGGAATTAAAAAAAAAAAAAAAAAAAAAAAAGCCCTACCGTACCATCTGCTACCAATTAGTAAATTAGTAGAAGTTAGAAATAAATTGCCTATTATTTTAAACCGAGTAAAATCACAAGATTGTCGAGTTCAGTCAAGAATGTAGTAATGGAACAAGTTATGATAATTCAACTATCATTTAGAGCCATCCATCCAACCTTTCCCCTGGCCTCATTCTATAAGTTTTAAAATGTTCGACTATTTATCTAATAGATCGAATAGAATAGATATTAAAATGAAAATGTCCCATAAATGATGTCGTACCCAGGTTGCCCGTAGTCCAGAGGGCTTAGAGGTTCAATAAGAGGCCAGGCTAAACGCGAATTGCGTCACTGAACACTGGGCCAAGGCGTTATGATAACAAAAAAAGTATTGTCCATCTAAGAGAAAATGAAAACAAAATAAAAATCGGCCGAATTGACCTTCTGTAACCTGAAGCACGATGGTTGTTTTAGCTCTCACATAATAATATGCATAAGTAATACGCAAACCCAAGTCACGTGCGTATCCTCAACGTGCAGACATAGACAGACTTTTATACGCACATTTCTCACTATTTATTTTATGGAAGGTTCTATTACCTATGTTCGGTTACTGGTATATTTGCCAGACTCGTCCATTGTTCAGTTAGCACACTGCGTGCAGGTGAAGATTATCCAACCATTCTACCCACCGCGCCGGGCGCTCTTGGAAATACCTTCTGGGGTCACCAGAGACGCCCGCAGCAATGGACATGGGAGCGGCCGCGGTCTCGCGTAATTGAAAAAAAAACACCATTCTATCCATCAAAGCATTTTAGTAGATTAAATAGCGATTATAAAACACATTTTAAAATCGACGATAGTATTTCTCTGACGAAATGTTCCTACAAAAAATATATAAGTACATGTTGATGACTAGTATATTTCGTGATTTAATTACCCAATATTGTGACTAAATGATTTTATTTATATCATATCACGTTAAGATGTTGGTTATTACTCTTACGTGTATTGTTTCTTCTTGTATCACGTACTTATCATTAAATACAATTGATACCGTATGACTTGTGAAGATATAATGGTTTTGTAATTGACATCATTTTAGCGTAAAGTTAAACCATAACTAGAGGTTGCCTTATAACGTTTGATAATAATTAAATCTCTATTATAGCTTTGAATACCTGATTAACCGATTGCTATGTTTGTTACCTTCATTTGAATCGCAACGTCAGATTACATATAGTCAGATGCCACGGCGCTTCTAAGAATAAGCATCACCAATTGCATTGTATCATAAAATTAGCAAGGCTCAATATAAATTCTAAGTAGTTGTTTTGCACATCCCAATACTTAAAGACTAAGGTCGCCACCACGCAGTGCGTCATCGCTGCCTACGTTTGCAAAAGATTTCTGAAGATAATAAGATCTTCATACAGTAAACAAGGCTGACAAAGTGTCACTCACTGTCTATGGCAAAAGGAAGTCTAACTTTCTTTTAGAGATTTCAGTGTTATTTAGAACTCGGTACATGCATATATCTATTATAATGCCTTGTCTATAGATGGTAGTTCTTGCTTAGAAGGTACGTAGAAAGGATGGATGAAAGAAGATTGACGGAACTGATATACGTAAGGCGGGCGTGGATGGACAGGTAGGTAAGGGTCGACCTAGAGGCGAACGTAGGTCGACTAAATCGGAGATGTTTAGACAAAAGGTCAGGTCAAGAGTACACTTAACCGGAGAGCCTGCACGAAAAAAATATAGTTATTCAAAGTAGAAGAAGCGAAAGAATTATGCCGGGATCGTAGCAAGTGGAATTCTATATTCTCTACCCCAATGGGAAAGAGGCATGACAGTATGTATGTATGTCTATAGATAAAGTAACAAATTAGTATTTGACATGTTCTGTGGACTGTCTTGGAACATGAAATCTTTCATACGAATTCAACACGTGTGTGTTCCAGTGCAGTTAGTTACATCAGTCTTGCCTCACATTTAATTCAAATAAAACATTCGTACTCTAGTTTCATGCAATTTATACTGCAATAAAATGCAAATATGTGAATAATTGTTTTGTTGGTCACAGTGCGAGACGGAGATACAGTAAAGCATTATCGCATCAGACAGCTGGACGAGGGCGGTTTCTTCATAGCCCGACGGACCACTTTCCGGACGCTGCAGGAGCTCGTCGAACACTACAGCAAGGATGCTGATGGACTATGTGTCTCACTCAGCAAACCCTGCGTTCAGGTGCGTTATAAACTTTTGTTACTTATTACAAAATATTGTGCTTCATTTAGTGGACGCACTTTACCACGTTTAAAGCAAGCATTGTTCATTTCACGATTAACGCTGAAATTGATAATCATTATTAAGAATCCTTAAAAAAATATTTTTAAATCAAGCTTTTACCATCATAATATTGCATTGTCATGCTACTTACATATGCGGGCAAGGTTTCAGTTCAATCGGAGACCGGGAAGTGTGCTTAATTTTACTTGCAAGATTTGATTACACACGGACATTGGGACAGATGAAAGTAAATAAAAACTTGTAAAAATAGCGACTCTCTTATACATATTATGTTAAATCTAAATAGATGCGGGTATAATACAATTATAACTATATAGTGCATATCTTATTAACATCCACTGAAACAACATTGGAATTTTGAGACTTGATCCATGACCTAAAATTTATGATTAAGTTTAAGTCCTGATTGTTAAAATAGACCGAACTATTTTGTCTTGGTGTGGGGCGAGCCTCGGTTAAACGTTTTATTAAACGCATTCACATATTTATATTGTACTGTCAAGCCAAGGTCACATGACCGTAATAATAACAGACTAAACAATATTTATAGTGCTGAAACGTATAAACTGCAAAATTCAATATCGCGCCGACAATAAAATTTATGGATTTTGACTATCAACTTTTGTCTGCTCCGTGAGAAATATAAGAGCCATTGAACGGGCTCGAGGACATGTACTTTAAATTCACCGTAGGACTCAGATTTTCTTGGACAAAGAGCGTCGTTATATCTAACTTATTTAAGCCACATATATACGGGTGATTTTACATTTTAATATATACGCCATTTATTAAAATTTCCGGTGTTATTCTTCCCCAAGTAAATGCGGAAGACATTTAACCCTTAAAGTATTTCCTTGCGCTAATCAACTTTGTTTTAATGTAATTAGGTTATTTAAAGTTATATAAACATGCCTACACGTGTGAATTGATTATTCCTATAAATATGACAATTCACCACGTAATTTCATTTGATGTTTATGGATTCTTGTCTACTGACTGTCTGACTGTTAGAATCATACGTGATTAAAGCTTAATGTGTGCCTATCTTTTTAAGACTTCAATTAGCAATCAAGTAAGTATTAATTTACATTTTTCTTATGTAAACATTTTTTGTTGACATAAACGACCGACGAAAAATTATAAGAAAATCTTAAATGCTAAGTGCTTTAGTGACTAGCTTATTTTTGGACACCTAATATTTTTTTGTCAAAAACTAATTCTTAAGTGTACTAATGGATATACATGTTACATATGTATTTATAAAAACTGGCCAAGTGCGAGTCGGACTCGCGCACAAAGGGTTCCTTACCAAACCGGCATAAAATCACGTTTGTTGTATGGGAGATCCCTGAAATATTTATTATTATTCTGTTCACGAGATACAGCCTGGTGACAGATGGACGGACTGACGGACAGCGGAGTCATAGTAATAGGGTTCCCGTTTTACCCTTTGGGTACGGAATCTTAATAAAAAATATTGATGTATTATTCGTGGTAATTTTACATGTTGTTAGGATACATTTACGTATTCGGTTTTGCAGAATTATAACTAAGCAGTAAGCACTAATGTTTAATGCGTTTAAGTGGTTCGATAATTTACCTGTTTTAAATCAAATGTTATTCACAAAACGTAAAAGTCATATTAAATAATGATGTTTCACAAACAAAGTATTTTTTTAGAATTTTGTAGGATTTGTCTTCTAGAATTAAAGTTAAACTTAATGTAGACTGTAGACCAAGTCAACTAAATATTTCTACGGCATGTTTACTGCTCATTCGGTTAATTTTGTACTTCACCTTGCATGAGGCATCCTTATGCAAGGCAAAATGTAATACATGTTTGATGTAGATAATATTCTTAGATTAAAAACGCAATGAGAAACAATGTAATAACGGCCTAGAGTCTAGCTAGAGGCTTATGAAATATCGGTTACAGGAAACCCTTAAATTATTATCATAACATACGAGTAGTATAAAACAAAGTCGCTTCCGTCCCTATGTATGCTTAGATCTTTAAAACTACGCAACGGATTTTTATGCGGTATTCACCAATGGATAGAGTGGTTCTCGAGGAAGGTTTTTGTGTATAATATGTCAAGCGGACGAAGTCACGGGCGTTCGCTAGTATAATATAAAATACATGCGAATACACGGTATTGTGAATAATTTTACTGGAGGTGCTAGTGGCTAGTGGTGTCTTGGTCAGTTGGTAGAACGTTCCTCCTGGAAAGGGATCAGCCGCTGGTTCGAGTCCAACCCAAGAGTATAGTTTTTGTGATTCATATTGTATAATTATATTATTATAAATGTACCTACCATATACTCGATACAGAAGTATCGAAATGTTATTCACGCTTTGTGAATCGTGAATGGCAAACAAATTACGTATTTCACAAAGAAAATGTTATAAATGCCGTGACGCTCTGGTCAGTTATAACGAGCTTCATTGTTCATTTGATGTCTCGTTCCAACAATTTGTGCAGTTAAAATTGAGGGAAACTGGTCCCACCGTAACTGAAATCTTCAAGTTTCGCGACAGGCATTTGTCATGGTCAGGTACACTTTAAATACTAATTAATTTAAAAAAGAATGGCCGTGAGATTTTAACTCACTGGCTCTACCTGCTGCTTTGCGAATCTGGCAGTAAATGTACGTGCTTTGTGACCGATTTGATTTGATTCTGGAATCAAACGGTTGGTATTATTAGCCTTGTTGTGTTGTGAAAGCGCAGTATCCAGTGCTGGACGAAACTGTGAACAGTCACAGTTATATGACTTAAAAACTATTTGTTACCGAGTTTCTGAGGAACTGGAGTACAGAAATATTATGGTAGTAAATAATTGTTAATGATTACAATTCCAAATCATTATCGTGGTTTTCCTCTCTCGCTAATTATAACTAAGGTCAAAAGCACCATTTTCCGTTCAAATGAAGAATAATGCTATTCAATTAGTGTGAAATGAAATTCCGTGACTTAAAGGTGACTTGTTCGCTAACTGTTGCGGAATTAAGGCGAAGTTCACGGACACATTCATGAATATCTCTTCAAAAATTTGCGCCTATTCAGTTAAGAATTCCAGATCAACTTTGAAGAAACTGTATCTAATATGATTATTAATTTATTATATTTATTAATTAAAAAATGCTTTTATTCTATCGTCAGTAATGGATAATACCAAGAGCTTGATAGTGTATAGTTGTACACTATAAACCTTCAGTATTCAACTTATTTATAGACTCTTTAAAATTACTATATCTCTAGTGTTAACTTTGGTCACATTACTGAGAATTTCTGCGATATCATCGTTTAAGTATGATGACTAGACCTGCCGTACTCTTAAAGCAGGTAAAGCGGCAACCTATAAAAAAAAAAATTTTGAAGTATAAAAAACAACTTCAATCGTAAACTAAAAAGTACCACATTTGGGACATGTAACATGCAAAGTTCTCTTCCATACAATTTAATTAAACCCAAACACAACGTATTTGCTGAAAATCGTTGATGAGTTCCCTCGACTGGCTTTCGGCTCCCTCATCAGATCGACTCCAAACCTTCATTAAATGGTAGTTCTTTGAAATCCCTAAAGAAAAAATTAAGAAACGCACTAGTCGCCTTTACAATTTTTGAAGGTTCCCCTCGATTTCTCCGGGATCCAATCATCAGATCCGGGTTTCCTTATGATGGTACCACTTTGTACCAATATCTCCTTAATAACAACAAAAAAAAGTTTTAAAACCGGTTCATAAACGACGAAGTTATCCGCGAACAAACATAAATAAAAAAAATATATACTGTCGAATTGTGAAACCTTTTTTTAAGTCGGGTAATAAAGCCCAAACCGCGTTAGATTACAATAGAAGTAGGTACAGTCACATGGGAACATTCATAAAATTCATCAAATCGCAATAATAAGAATACTGCAATACAAATACTAGTAAATTGTGACATAATTAACAAGTTACACACTTTTGTACACTTATTTCTTGCATGGTAATAGGAGTTTAATATATTTTGAATATGTGACAGTGTATATAACTGCTTGTGACTGTACTACATTTTAAATAAAAAAAAAAATAGATATAAATAACTGCTTAATCGTTTCATTCAGGCAGTCATTGTACTGTGAACGTACATTTTGCATTAATTGAAGAATGAGTCATAAACGTGTCACATTACCGACATAAAAAACTGTGATTTGTTATTATTATTATTATTGATAATAATTTACTTTTCTTATACTCTTTACTTACTCGTGTCTCAATCGTAACTGATAAAACATACAAAATCTTACGTCCTTTCGAGTTACATACTTAATATCAATATAATGAATTGAGTTACTCATTATGCCAATTTACTAATTCCCTATTTGTTGTTCAAGAAAATATTTCTTCAAATACATTTATTATTATTGTGATGTGATAGGTTGTCTCAATTGGCTGACGATTATAGGTAGTTTTACGATAAAAGATATCTTAAAAGCTGACCCTATTTGCGGAAATGCACAGCACATTCGAGATGCAACAGACAATTCATTCATCCTCCGAGCCCTTTTTCCCAACCTAGTTGAACTTCGATATTTTCCGTGGAGCAACTGCCATCTGACCTCCACAACCTATGGGCGATATCGAGTTAGACCGGTCGTATATTGTTTTAGGGCTCCAAATACCCATAACAACTGCCATAGATATTCGTATGACAACCGGGACCAACGGCTTAACGTGCTCTCTGCGGCACGATTAATTGCAGAATGTAAAAATATACTCTACTATTCAGCTTTTTGTGTCTTTTATACTTTACAAACTGGCAAAGATCATAAATCTTTGTGTCTTGTCTGCTGAGTACACTGGGCACTTGTTCCGAAATTGACTTCCGCTTCCGACCGCGAACCTATTCCGTGAAGCACCCATTTAGTATTCACGATTAGTCCGGGACTCTATTGTTTATGAATGTTTAAGTTTGTACAAACTGCTACATTACAAATTGTTCAATTAAATTAATAAATCGTTTAACCTACTTTCTGCAACCCCCTACTGCACATTAAAAAAATAATTCTTAAATAGCCAGATGCTCTTCCGGTGACGATATCTCAAAGGCGTGCATAAAGGTTGTAATCCCAAGCCTACTCAAAACTGTGTATTATTATGCTTTAATTCATTGCAATTATTATTATAAGCGTTATTGTCACAGATATCTTCAAAACTAGAGGTGCTAATATTATGTTCTCAGAATAATTCCATCCTCTCAAAAGAAGTCGCTTATTCTTGTCGGAAATAGTATGGAAATGACTTCGAGGAATCGTGAGGCGCCAGAGCCGACTGTATTCACACTGTATTGAAATCGAGAATGAATAAAAAGAATCTTAAATGGTTATTGAGAATGCATTGTATACGCATAAGCAAAGCGAGTGGAGCGTGACAGCGAACCAGACGGATGGTCGCGCTCCATGCACTGGACACCAAGCTCATGTTACAATCACATAACGCGGTGTGAATTAAAAATCAAAGTACATTGGAAAACGTGAATGAAATATCCTCGACTACTTGGAATCGATGTAGATAGTGCACAGTGTGCTATGACATACATAACACTACTTTTGCTAGGTACTGACTAAACTTCAGCTGCTATGTTTTTTTAATCATAAGTATATTATGTATTTTTACACGTTTCAGATGAGCATATTAATAATAATTTATGCAATACAGAATATGATATTGATAAGACACACATATTAGCTATCTCCGAAAGTCATAAAATTATGAAAGTTATTTCTGCAGAAATGTCAATCAACTATCAAAGGTTTACTACCTCCTGTTTTGTAATTGATTTTATACTTATAGTAGCAATCGGTTGTGAGCCCTTCGAATGCCACCTAGACTGTGTCGATGTCTCAACATTACTCGCTACTTAACGGAAGAGCGGATTAAATAGTTTCGTAAACACCAACTAAGCCGTACTGTAATCTGTAATATTATAGTTACGAAAACTTCCCTCAACGTAGGTAACATACAAGTTTTCTACCAAGTACTTCAAATGAGACTTGACAACCACTAACTTGTGGTTTTATTGTCTTCGCAATCTTTGACTGAAGCTTGCTTTTCATGGCGGTTCGTTACTTAATGAATGGTTAGTGAAAGGGAGCTTACTTTATGAACAGTGAGAAGGTTTATCAGAGGGCCAGGCTGAGGCATAGAGGAGTCCCTACACTTATGTATGCTAATTAATGTCGGGTGGGGCAGAAGAAGCATAAAGGTAAAATAAATGCAGTAGAAATGAGAAGTATGGCTGATGTAAAATTAGTATATAAAGTGAGGAACCGCGTAATACGGGAACGTTGCGGTGTGTCAGAAGATGTGGTGACTAAGATAGACAATGGGATGCTTAGACGGTACAGGCACGTAGAAATGATGGATGAAACGAGATTGACGAAACAGATACATAAGGCGGGCGTGGATAGATAGGGTCGACCTAGGCGAATGTACTTCGATCAAATCGGAGATATCCTCAGAAAAGGCCAAATCAAGAGTACCCATAACCGTAGAACATGCATGAAAATAGTTATGAAAGTGGAAGAAGTGAAAGGAATATGCCAAGATCAGGCACTAAGTGGAATTCCGTAGTCTCTGCAACACATACATAAATTGATTTATGTATTTACTTAGTCTCAATCGTTTACTTGCTAAACAAATGTATTTATATTGGTATCGATCCTTGTTGTATAATATCAGAATCAAATAATGTAGGTATCCTATCGGTGGAAAAAAAACATTTCAGTGACGCAAAATACAATAGGAGATAAACGGTTGTGAGAAAAGAACCAGTGAAGCAAAACTGCGATCGACATAATTACATGAAACGACTCTAATTGTGGTACTAGGACAATCAACATTGTTACGTTTACGATCCATTGTGAGAAGTAAAAAAATAACGAGAATTTAAAAGTCAATTCTTTTCTTTAGAACTCCACTAGAAGGAGAAGATTCAATTGTTATTAATCTAACTTTAAAAAAATATTCTCAATCTATATACGAATAGATAGATGTATGTAATTGAACACGAAACACGAAAACCTATTTCGAGCAAATTAACGTAAGGAACTGGTACTAGACACACATATCTGCACACATAATACTTTTGCACTGCATACTACGGAGTTATTGGAGCCCATGCTAAACTTACCTGTTACTAGACGAAACACTAATACCGGCTTAAACTTTTTAGGTCTGCTCAGAGTTTCGTCTTATAATTATTTTAATGACCATTAGTTAAAAGTGAACCATTAAAACCCGCATAAAACTTTCACCCAAACATACTAAGCTCTACTGTATCGTAGACAGACACCGCATCTGTGACCTTTTTAACCTTTTTAGAACACCATATCAGCCTAAGCAAAAGAATTCGCCGTAAATGCTGATTATAAATATCTGTTTATTTCCTGGTGACTATAAAATTTACTTAACATTTATGGAAGAAGTCTATAATTGTGGCGTTAATATCTACGAGTATACACAGAGTACATACACAACATGAACAGTAGCTAACTGTAAGGAAAGACTACTATCGTCACAGAATAACTAATAATATTTACTGTACTTAATAGCATATTAAGTAACATACCCACCTCACATTACACTTGCTAAGATTGTTGTGTCATGAAAATCCACCTACTTTTACCCTTATCAATCAAGTTAATTCAATGAAATATGTTTTTTTATTATAGATCGAGAAGCCGGTGACTGAAGGCCTGTCCCACAAGACACGTGATCACTGGGAAATTGATCGGTCATCGTTGAAGTTCGTCAGAAAACTCGGACACGGTCAATTCGGTGAAGTATGGGAGGGATTGTGGAACAACACTACACCAGTCGCCGTAAAAACGTTGAAGTCAGGCACAATGGATCCAAAGGACTTCCTTGCTGAGGCGCAGATTATGAAAAAACTACGACACAGCAAACTGATACAATTGTACGCAGTGTGTACCCTCGAGGAACCCATATACATTATCACTGAACTTATGAAAAATGGATCTCTATTAGATTATTTACAAGGTATGTAAACTTGATCCCACGTAATAGGGGGCACAAGCCTATTGTCATTGCCGGGCACTAGAAAAACAATAACCACTGGGTACTTCAAACCAAAATTCCAACAGTCTGGACAGATGTTAGTGATGTTACATAGGTACATACGATTAAATAGAATCTCAGCAGTCCAAGCAGACTATGGCTTCTTCTAATAGGTACTTACCGTACTTAGACTATTACTAGTGGTTCTGTGAACCGTAGACTTTGGTAGCATTGTTTAGAAAATTTATTTTTCAATTTTCTTTATTACTCTTTCATTTTTCATCCAATCCAAAAAATATCATTCACATGTTATTCATTGTAAGCAAGGAGTGTGTGTGTAAAGTTTCATGAAAATCGGTTGATAAATACGGCCGCAAACATGATCTGACAGAACCCGTAGATGTAGAGATGTAGAGGTACAGACGAAAGAAATTCTCCCCAGTCTGCAAGTTGAAAGGGAGAGAATAAGTCTCAATTTCAATTACTATATACTACTTTAACGGTCATCACGTTGAGTGGCTGGGGTCCCTTAGGACCGATCATGCGGGACGAACCGCCCATGCATTCGCTCTCTCCCACGGGCTGACCCAGATGGTACGGGGGATCACCCGGATACCTGACAGGTCAGACCACACGCCCGCCTTGCTGGATCTACTGCTGACGAGTCGCCCAGCCGAGTACAGTGTGTCGGTACGCGCCCCACTGGGCACATCCGACCACTGTGTGGTGCACGCCAGCTTCCAAGTGCCACCGCCTGCTCGTGCTGAACAAATGACTCGACGACTATGGCACTACTCGTCGGCAGACTGGGACGGTCTCCGCGATTACTTTGCGTCCATCCCGTGGAGCCAGCGCTGCTTTGTAGGGAAGGCGCCTTCGGATAGCGCTGCTGCCATTGCTGGCGAGATCAGTCTAGGGATAGAATATTATATCCCTTTCACTGATGTCGCCAGCATCCGCAAAGCTCGCCCCTGGTTCGGGCGTGAATGTGCCGAGGCTGTCCAGTAAAAACAGTCGGCATATCGCGCCTGGGTCAGGGCTCGGGCGGCACGTGACCCGAACGTGAACCGCCTCAAAGCAGCGTACAATCGGGCCACTAGGTTCAGCAAGAGGGCCTTCAAGAGAGCGGATGCCCAGCGCGTCGCGCGGCTTGGTCAGGAGCTCACATCCCATCCCACGGGCAGCCGTGGATACTGGCAACTGGCCAAAGCCGTACAGTCAAATTTTTGTCAACCCTCGCTGCCACCACTGCGTTTTCCTGATGGATCACTGGCTCACAAAGCCCAAGAGAAGGCGGACATGCTCGCAGACCTCTTTGCGGCTAATTCCCGGGTCGATGACCGTGGCCTGCAGCCCCCCGCCATCGCCAACTGTGGCCACACTATGCCTGATATTGTTATCAGGCAATGTGATGTACGGGCAGTGCTGCGGTCACTCGACACGCGGAAAGCCAGTGGCCCTGACGGCATTCCGGCGGTGGTGCTACGAAAATGTGCTGCTGAGTTGTGTCCAGTATTAACGCGTCTGTACCGCCTGTCATACTCTACAGGCCTCGTGCCGGAGGCCTGGAAGGAGGCGAACGTACAACCGATCCCCAAGAAAGGGGATCGATCCGATCCAGGCAACTATCGACCCATAGCTGTCACCTCAGTCATTTGCAAGGTGCTCGAGCTTCTTATTAATAAGCAGCTCATGCGATACCTGGAGGATCACTCGCTAATCAATGATCGGCAATATGGCTTCAGGCCAAAACGATCAACGGGTGACCTCCTGGCATTCGTCACGCATGTATGGGGTGAGGCTATGGAAAAGTTTGGCAAGTCCTTGGCTATTAGCCTGGACATCGCCAAAGCTTTCGATGGGGTCTGGCATGCTTCGCTCCTTTCCAAGCTTCCGGCATATGGTCTACCTCCTCAACTGTGCAGCTGGATTGCCAGTTTTTTAAACGAGCGCCGAGTGCGGGTCCTCTGCGATGGCCAGGCTTCTCGCTTTTTGCAAGTGAATGCCGGGGTACCGCAGGGGTCCGTACTGTCACCAACTCTCTTTCTTCTGCATATCAATGATATGCTTTCCCTCGGGAACATTCATTGCTATGCAGATGACAGTACATTGCACGGGAGTTACTCGGTTCGTCCGACGGCGGGGCGATCTGTGATAGAGGAGGAGAGACGACATCTCGTGGGTGATCTCGACCGAAGCCTCGACAGTATCTCCCAATGGGGTGCCGAGAACTTGGTCGAGTTCAATGCCCACAAAACACAGGCGTGTGCATTTACAGCGAAAAAATCCCCTTTCCTTCCCCTACCCACTCTTCAGAATGCAATATTACCAATGAAGGACAATCTAGACATCCTTGGCATAGACGTTCGTCGAGAGCTCAATAACACAAAATACATTGAGAGATGTATTGGGCTAGCTTCGCGGAAACTAGGAATACTGAACAAGGTAAAGCGATTCTTTACACCGCACCAGAGGTGTCTGCTGTACAAAACGCAGATTAGACCCTGCGTTGAATACTGCTCTCACCTCTGGGACGGCTCCGCGAAGTATTTGCTGGACGCACTCGACGCTATGCAGCGACGCGCTGTTCGCATTATAGACTGTCCGGAGGTAACGGGAAGCCTTGAGCCGCTAGCCCAGCGCCGAACAATTGCTTCCTTGGCCGCGTTCTACCGTATTTACCACGGTGAGTGTTCTGAAGAGCTCTTCAACCTGATCCCACCCTCTCCCTTCCGATCCCGAACAACGCGTGCCGGGCAGAGATGTCACCCTCATACCGTGGAAACCGTCTTCGCGAGAACCGAGCGTTTTAAACGATCGTTTCTCTGCCGAACGATGGTGGCTTGGAACGCCCTGCCTGCGCACGTGTTTCCTCCTACATATAACCCTGGGCTCTTTAAGCGAAGCGTGAAGAGGCACATTACAGGGTCGTCAAGTTGAGGGCCACTCTCTATAGTATTCCTGTGTACTGTGAGAGTCGCCCTCAATTGCCAGACGTCGCCTCAGCTTACCATCAGGCGAGTGGCGTCAATTTGTCGACCTAAATATAAAAAAAAAAAAAAAAAAAAACTATCTCATTCCCTTTTTACTGCAAATTGGGGTAAGTGTTTTATCAGTAGATAAACACCAAGCGTCAAACACCAAGTTTCTAAACTAACACTAGTCTACTAGACTATTCAATAACAAAACGCATTATTACATTTTTATAGGCAAAGGTCGTTACTTGAAACTCCAACAATTAATCGACATGGCCGCGCAAATCGCTGCTGGCATGGCGTACCTTGAGTCGCAGAATTACATTCATCGAGATCTAGCTGCCAGGAATGTACTTGTGGCGGATGCTAACATCGTGAAGATTGCCGACTTTGGACTTGCTAGGCTTATTAAAGTAAGTGAAAATCTATTTATATAAGTACTAGCGCACGCCCGCGGTTTCGACAAGTTATATACACAAAAATCTTCCTCGAGATGCACTCTATCCATTAGTGAAAACCGCATCAAAATTCGTTGCGTAGTTTAAAAATCTAAGTTTACATAAGAAATTGAAGAGCTTTTGTTTTATACTATTGTTATGAAGACAACAAACGTATGCGCCCACAAAATTATACCTTTGTAGATACATATAATAAAATTGTAAGTGGTCGATGTCTGTACATCGAAGATATAATAGAGAAACTGTTGTAGGGGGCTTTATGACGCAATAGTACCCAAAACAATGGTTTTTAGAATTTTTGTCTGTGTGTCTGTTTGTCTGAATGTTTGAACACGCTAATCTCAGAAACGGCTTAACCGATTTGAATGCTGTTTTTAGTAATGCGTTGTGATTTATTCAACTTAACATTTAAGGTTTGTTTTATTTCAATCGGTTCATAAATAAAAAAGTTTTGTCGATCTAAAGTACCACGCAGGCGGAGCTGCGGGCAACAGCTATACATAATAAATCAGTAACTGGTGATCAAGAAAACTATAACACGCAGGCGGAACTGCAGGCAACAGCTAGTACTTAATATGCATGTGTATAGTTTTACAGAGTTACCCATATCAACCATCAAAATATTTATTTCTTTCTTCGGTAACATCGAGTAATAAAACATAAAACCACAGCGCAATATTACAATAACGTGCTCGTAGAGATGTTATAACAAACCATCATGAATGAAATCATTATATTTAGAAACTCTGTTCAGAACACTACAAGTGCATACAATACACTGCCTACATGTGTATACCTCTGTCTCTTTTGCTTGTCAGGACATTTATCACTACTCTTTTTAAGGTAAACCGGAACCCTATTACTAAAACTACGGTTTCCTTCTGTCCGTTTGTCACCAGGCTGTATCTCATGAACCGTGATAGTTAGAAAGTTGAAATTTTCACATATGATGTATTTCTGTTGCCGCTATAACAACAAATACTATAAACCAGAATAAAATAAATATTTAAAGGGCTCCCGTACAACCGAACCATATGTGCGCGACTCAGACCATTGACCATTTTTTTTAAACTGCAACCTCTGCCTCTTTGATTGCGGTCCCCTAATTCTTAAGACATATTTTTCAATTGTCAATTCAGAATACCAAATTTTAGTTGTCATACTTTTTAACAGGAATTATCTCAGTATTTGCTTTCTTTCTCTGAAGTTACCGTCAATAAATTATGTCATTCTCTAAATACAATCTCCAATTAATCAAATTTACGGCTAGCAACACAATGAATCGTAAAGTAATGCGGTCTTCGAAAGACGTCCGCAAAAACGTGACAGTTATTTACATATTAGAAGAGATAAAATTCATGTTATTACTAGTAAACTTTGACTTACTAACGGTCGATACATTAGAGGTTTGGCAAGAATCGAGTAAAACAATAATTTGCAAACTTTATTGTGTACTTAGTACAAAAAAAAACAAATAATCGTTCATTTTTGACCTACAATGTGACCTCGATGACGCAGTAGTATGCGTATGCGACTGCCGTCCCAGGTTCGATTCCAGGCCAAATCAAATATTTGTGTGATCCACAAAATGTTTTTTTCGTAGTTTGGGTGTTTTCTATGTATAAAATGTATGTATTTAGAAATATACTAGTGGTTCTGTGAACAGTAGACCTCGCATTATTTTCGCATTTTCCCCCCCATTATTTTCCCCCCAATCGAAAAATCCCTTCGACAAAAGTTGCGCCTTGCAACAAAGAACACTTGTGCCAAATTTCATGAAAATCGGCTGAAAAATGCGACCTGTAGACCGGAACTGACACACATACCAACAACGCCAAATCGGCCAGTCCTCGAGTTAAAACTGAGACGCTTCGCTCGCTCGGTCAATAAGTATGTTTATCAGTCGTCTAGATCCCATAGCACAAGCTTATTATTAGCTTGTAGTGAATCAAAGAAACAAAATTTTACAACGCACATTAAGCGCTCATCATACTTTTATTTCTGCTTTTTGTGACCTCACACCAGTTTTTTGACATTTTACATACATAATCCTTAATGTTTTTAGCATTAATTTATATAAATTAGTGTAATAACAAAAGTCTAGAACGTAAACACGATAACTCGGTATTTACTAAAAAAAGAATCTAACAAAAAAGCGAATATTATATTTCCACCGAGTACCTTTTTTTACATGGAAATAAAAAGATATTCAAAAATAGACCTAAAACAATACTTACGTATTAACTGTAGATTGTTGAGAGTATTTTACTCCAACATTTACGTTCCTTTGACTGTCTCTGAGAAGCCTATCGTGCCGGAACTCTTTCGATCAAAAAAACAACATAATTATATTCGATTTGATACTCGTTAGATAACTTCGCTATTTAAATAAGTGTTTCTTGTTCACACAATCTACATACATAAAAAAGTTGTTTGTACCAATATCACTTCGTTATCACTATTATTATAAAACGAAGTCGCTTTTGTCCTTGTATGCTTAGTAGATTTTTAAAACTACGCAACGGATTTTGATGTGGTTTTCACCAATGGATAGAGTGATTCTCGAGGCAGGTTTAAATTATACATATACACATATGTATAATTTGTCAAGCTAGTTATGTATTAAGAGTAAATATTTGATTGTTTGTTATTTCCATTGAATAGGCTCCGTAGCTACTAAACCGTATTTGAAAATTATTTCACTAGTGAGTGCTATAGGCTATTTTTTATCCCGCTTATGTGTTCCTGTAGAAGTTTTTAACAAGAAGCCTATATCACGTGGATAGAGCCGCGATAATCAGTTAGTTATCTAAGCTTCAAACCGACTTCCAAAAAAAGGAGGAAATTGTCAATTCGACTGTTTTTATTTTCGGGGTTCCGTACCCAAAGGGTAAAACGGGAACCCTCTTACTGAGACTTCGCTGTCCGTCCGTCAGTCTTCTGCTGTATCTCATGAACCGTAATAGTTAGAAAGTCTGTTGCTTCTGTAACAACAAATACTAAAAAAAAATCAATATAATAAATATTTAATGGGGCTCCCATACAACAAACGTGTTTTTTTTTTCGAATTCTTTCTAATAGTTTCATACAATGAACAGGAGGACGAATACGAAGCGCGTGTGGGTGCTCGATTCCCCATCAAGTGGACCGCCCCGGAGGCCGCCAACTACAGCAAGTTCTCCATCAAGTCCGACGTTTGGTCCTTCGGTATACTCCTCACCGAGCTTGTCACCTATGGCCGAATACCTTATCCGGGTAAGTTTTGACGAAACCTGACGAAACCAAAGCCCTATATATAGAGCATAACAGTTTCATATTCAGTTGATAACCAATGATATCGAAGAAAATTGTGTCACATGACCGACATTTTCTGATGTGACGTTGGCTGTGCTTGTCCTGATAATAACGAAGGTAACATAATGAGGTGTGATCAGTGAGTTAACAAGTATTATAGAGAAGAAGACATCCGGAACAAATATCGTGTTCCATTTGGCATTTAGACGTCACGTTTCAGTAAGCACTTGACATTGATAGTAAAGGAGGTTCGGCAAAAACTACTGAAAATCGTGTTACAATCGACTTTGTTGGAGAGTATTCTTTATGTACTGAGTACATGATTTAACTCAATGGGTGTGATGTGTACAAGTATAAGGGTGCCTTTCGACCAGAGATGTGCTATGCTACGTTGCCATGAATGCGCGCGAATCCACCAATCATATTCATTTGTCCACACAGGACGTCATAGCACAATCATTTTCATTGGTCCACAAGCCCATCCTCGCAGCATAACTACATAGCACATCTCTGGTCGAAAGGCACCCTTAGCAGTGCACGATGAAAGTACATACTGATATAATAACAGTACTTTTTAGCGATTGATGACGTCACGAAGCTTTTATTGTGACAAAGTTCCACACTAGGGTACCAACTACGAAGGTTTCATATGAGTCGTGACGTCCGCAGGTATGACGAACGCGGAGGTCCTGCACCAGGTGGAGCACGGCTACCGCATGCCGTGTCCGCAGAACTGTCCCGCGGCGCTGTACGAGATCATGCTGGAGTGCTGGCACAAGGACCCGCTCAAGCGGCCCACGTTCGAGACGCTGCAGTGGAAGCTCGAGGACTTCTTCACCATGGACAACTCCGAGTACAAGGAGGCGTCCGCCTGCTGAGGCCGGCCCTCCCTGCCGCCCCACCGACACCACTCGCACAACCACCACGTGAGTACTGACTACACCACACTGCTACGTCACCATGGACAACTTCATTAAGGGTCCAAGCACACCACGTGGTCGTGCACCATTCCCAATGAAATCGCATAGTTTAATTTACACTGACCACATTTTGTCTTATCAGATTTTTTTTAAATTCTTCTAAGATTTTGTCAAAATATATATCCCATACAGGACAATAATAGAGAAAAGAAAGGGGACCCTACCCTGTCTATGACATGACCAATCTGACTTAGCAGTATTCAGTGTAATTAAAATTGACCTTGGAGACATCCAGACATAATAATATATGTAGTACCTAATTAAATAGAGTCGATTAACAGATTTGTTTTCGGTTTTCATGTTCATTATACTTAAGGGCCGAGACCGCGCACGGATAAAGTCGATTTTGAGCGACAGCAGCGCTATTGTTGCCCGAATCATCCGACGGGCGGGTGAATGACCCAGAGAGCGCGATTTTGAAAATGTTTTGCGACAAACGTTCCACGTTGAGTTATTGTTATTGAAGTTGAATATTTACAGCATAACAAAAATGTTGAATTATTGAAAATAAACGACTGCCTATTTGTAAAATATTCCAAGAGTAGTTTTCGTTATAAAATGATCCTAATTACTAGATAAATAAATAAGAGTAGTTTGAGACACAATTTTTATGATTTTCTATTTATAATAAACAATCAAGAGCAGGTCCGGACTGACCTTTTTGTATTCTACTTACCTAAAATTCCAACTACGAGTACCTGTGTATTTATTTGTAATTTTACTACCAAAGTTTATTCTTATTTCGTAAAATTTTCATTCAATAAAATAATTGCAAATTCAGTAGGAAGTACGGTCGAAATAACATCACGCCTTTCCTCGCTAGTGTTTATATCTACGCAAGGAAATGTGCCTATTGCGTAAACTCAAATACTTTTTGCTTACGATCACCTCGCAATCTAAAAAATCTTCTAGGGTTGTACAAAAAATTGTCAATAAATGAAACACAAGTATAAAAATGGTTCATATAATTAAAAGTAAACAAAATATGAGTCGCCACCTAAAAAGCGTGCTAGGGTTGTACAAAAATTAGTTATAAACAAACATGAAATTTATAAATTATTCATATACTTAATTAATTAAACGAAAGTAAACAATAACAAAATATGAGTTTAAGAGTTTCTAATGTTTTTTTCATTTTAATGATTACTGATCAAATTCTGATTTCTACTAATTTGATGATAAAATCAATTGCTATTGCAAAACCTATCAGAATGAAAATGTTACCAGCTGCCCGATTCACGTAATAAAAACCGTAGCGTAGTGACTTAAAAATGTCACTTCGCACACTTTTTAACCGACTTAAAAAAAGAAGAAGATTCTCAATTCGCTGTATTTTTTGAACCGATTTTGATGATTTTTTTTTTATTTGAAAGCTGGTGGTCACATTTTAATTTCATTAGGATCGGACCTTGGGTTTACACCAGGTAACTCTTCAAAATCGTATAGGAATTGTATAGAAATTGAGCTATTGGAAGATTTATGACAATCCAAGACTAGATAAGTAAGTGCGTTAAAAACAGAAAACCAAAAGGCGATTTCTAAGTTTCTAAGTTAAAACGACTTTTGAACTGGCGTGTTTACGTGAATCGACCGGCTGGGTAGTTAAGTTACCTCAGTCTCTTTCAAAATCATTAGACGTTCTTCTCTTTCAAAACACGTAAAGCTCTTTCTTTCCTCTCTTTCATAGCCTCTATGACATTGGGCGGGTCACGAATAGGCATGCTTCGTGACTGCCGAGGATCAACTAATTCTGGAAGGAGGCAATCGTAATAAAATCTAACTAATTTCATCTCCATTTTCTCCTTCCAAAATTTGTCGTCCTTTTCTATAATATAAACTTTCATAGGTACAGTAGCACCAAACCAGATGCCAAGCATGCAAACGTTTCTTTTAGTTATATGTAGCTGTCCCTGAATTTGGAAATACCAGTAATGATTTTTATTTATGACATAACCCTTGGAAGCCTTGTCCTTAACCCAAAAGGTATGTTTGGCCATTGCTTCATCAAGAGTCATGCCAGCTAAAGAATGTGGGCACTTAATTTCAATTAAACCGTTTGCATAAATGCCATCTGGTGTAGTACCAAGAAATTCATATTGATCGTCGACGAACAAACCGCAACCTTGTATACTAATATTCTCTTGAATTTCTAACTGTCTAATTGCAGTTTCTTCGTTTTCGATACCGTACCGTACAGCAGGCAAACTGGAGATATTACTACCATAAACGATTTTACAAACAAGAGCAGCACAACTTGTGCTCTCTCGTTTTTTACAAACTTCCCACGCGATGATGTAGTTAGTAATTTTCTCCTTGTACTCATCCACTCAGCACTACTTCTTTGCAAATGGGTCGACCTTTCAAGCTCCTCTCTTTCAGCACAAGACAACTTTAAATCAACTAAAGAAGATGACTTGGCTTTCTCATATAATTCTGGACTCAGATCAGGTTTTTCGCAGTTTGGTCCATAGTGAGCGTCTTTCGATACAGCGCTGTGGCTTTTTTTCAATCTTAATTTAGGTTTAGCAATTAAACGGTTTCTACGATTACTATTTTCCACTTTCGCGATCAAAGGATTAGGACTAGATTTAAATATGACTTCATGAGTTTTACTATGAATCGATCCCGTATTAAAAGACACAACAGCAGCTGCGCATCGGCCCGCATAAGAACCACGGGAAGAATAATTTACACGCTTACCCCCAACTAATTTGGCAATTACTCCGTTAAAACTTTCAACTATATTACTTGTGCAATTATGAATTAAACTTCTAGAATGATATGACAGTCTTTTACTTAAAATTTCTACCGCGTCCATTAATCCGCATCCAACAATTGCTGGAAGTAACCCAACAGGTTCTATTCGACGAGTGTCAGGTCTACAAAAATACTCCTTGCAATGTTGGTGATTACCAAATACGTGTTGTGGACCATTTAGAATATCTTCACTAAGATTTTTTATTTTTTCTTCGAGTGACTGATTTTGATCCCCCCAATATTTAATCGCGCATTTTACACCCGTTCTTAAACGCAAATACCTTTCTTTTAGGAATTTCCGCAACTCGCAAGGATACTTAGTGTCTTTCGACAATTTCTCCAAGCTATTGCAGTAGTTTCGTAAAAGATGATTTTTGCATTCAATTTTCTCTACTATTAAATTATCGTACGGACGCGAATCTAATATTTTTTTATAAGTACTGGAATCGCCGTCTGCTACAAATTTATTATAAATTACACCGTGATCAACAAAGGAACGTTTAAACCCCTCAACTATTATGGTCGATTCCATCCCGGTAGATGATCCTGAATAATTCTTGAAACAATGGTGTTCCGGGGGCTGACTGTTGTTCTTTGCGGCTCGTGCACAGACTACGCAGTATTTATTTTTAACTCCAAAAAACAATACTTTATTAGTTTTAATGCCAATTATCGCAGCTGCGCCGGATAAGGCGGAAAAATTCTTACCATAAGATCTCTTGCTCCAACAACCGTCAACAGCAACAGATATTAATGGTGTACCATTTTTATCAACACTACCTATAGACACTGCGTACTCCGCTTCTTCCTTGACAGCTTCTGCCATGGAATGTGCTGCTGTCTTTTCCCACCAATCGCAAACCGTATTATTAATTTCATTGTACAATGAAGGTGACATGATTGGTAGGGCTACTGCGGCACTTAATGTTTTTAACTGAGAGTAGCTCCCACCAGATGATATGATACCAGACACAATTTGATGATTCACTTCCATGCTATCTTCTTTCTTTTCAACCAAACACACAGTAAATTTCATATTACACATACTACATTTTATGATGAGTTTTGAGTCCAGACCAACTTTTACTTCACCTATTATACTGAGGTAACTTAACTTACAATCCATTGGACCGTGGTCCCCTATGGCCTGAAGAGCTTTAAAAAAAAAAGAAATATCCACTACTCTACGCCCAACTTCCACTTCATCCACCTTTCCCTCTTGACGGTTGTCAATAACTAGTTCCTGTAAAGAAAGATAATGGCTTGATTTTTATTATAAAAAATAATTCAAAAGGTATGGGCCAAATTTCTTCAAACATAGCTAAGAACTCCCTTAGAATACATCTTTGAAACACAGAACACTAGATCAAAATCTTAAACGTTTTTATCAGTCTTCGTCAATTATGAAAGTGAATAAATAAACATAATAAAAAACTGGTTGCTTGTAAAGTCGGTTTAGGACGATAATTTTATCGGATAACGTCATAATATTATTCTCCATCGCTTGTACTGCGCTCTCGCTTGACCCTAGCGTGACATAATGTGACACTTTTTTGTGCGTGTTGCCGGTGTTCATCGATTTATAAGACGTTATCACGTCATAAATTTAATAAATCCGACTATATGCATAAAAACTCAAAAGGTAAAAAGAAAACAAGTCTACGGTCTTGAATTATGTTACATAAAAATACATAAGAACACTATTGTAATAAATCGAATTCAACAGTTGAGACCCATTGAAATCCTCACAGGCTCCAAGATATTCCTGACTAGCTAAATATTTCTTTAGAAATAGGCCCCGACTGCTAAATACGCTATATTACAATGGTGTTGTTATTTATTTTTATTACACATTTTCATTTTTTAATCTGTCGGGTTTTAACATTTTTATTGTTTATTTATTTATATTCATAACTGACGAAGACAAATATAAAAGTGCAAAAGAATTCATACAATATTATGTTCGTGATGAACAGAAATTATAAATTTCCTTTACGCTATACGTATTGGTTTTTTATGGCGTCACTTATTCTATGTCACTCGGGCTTAGAAGACAATTCTAATGATACTAAAAACATTAAAATCGGTTCAATAATTTTGAACTTATCGTGCCACAAAGATATATTACTTAGTATACATACATACATACGTACACCAGTCGCGTAAAAGATAATATTTTACAAAAAAAAATCTTGATTTTGGTAAAATACGAGATTTGAACGTGAATTTTCTTTTGAGAAAGTAATTGAGAAGTATGTGTTTGTCTCACAATGAAAATAATAAATATTGCAAAAAAAAACTGTAGGTACTGAGATTTTGTCTTCGCCCATCACTAGCTAGTTTGTTTATTTATGTAACAAGTCTACAAGAATTACGTATAACAACTTACCTCTATACAGCGCGTAGCAGTGTTGCTCGGAGTCTCGGCCTGAAGGTTTTCTTCATTTTCAGTACTGGAAATATTATTCATCAATATCCACTTTTTATTTATTTTGTAATTTTTGTACAACCCTACGCCAGGCACTGTCACTAATAATAGTGTAAGCAAACTCATTGCTTTTTTTTTTTTTTTTTTTTTATATTTAGGTCGACAAATTGACGCCACTCGCCTGATGGTAAGCTGAGGCGACGTCTGGCAATTGAGGGCGACTCTCACAGTACACAGGAATACTATAGAGAGTGGCCCTCAACTTGACGACCCTGTAATGTGCCTCTTCACGCTTCGCTTAAAGAGCCCAGGGTTATATGTAGGAGGAAACACGTGCGCAGGCAGGGCGTTCCAAGCCACCATCGTTCGGCAGAGAAACGATCGTTTAAAACGCTCGGTTCTCGCGAAGACGGTTTCCACGGTATGAGGGTGACATCTCTGCCCGGCACGCGTTGTTCGGGATCGGAAGGGAGAGGGTGGGATCAGGTTGAAGAGCTCTTCAGAACACTCACCGTGGTAAATACGGTAGAACGCGGCCAAGGAAGCAATTGTTCGGCGCTGGGCTAGCGGCTCAAGGCTTCCCGTTACCTCCGGACAGTCTATAATGCGAACAGCGCGTCGCTGCATAGCGTCGAGTGCGTCCAGCAAATACTTCGCGGAGCCGTCCCAGAGGTGAGAGCAGTATTCAACGCAGGGTCTAATCTGCGTTTTGTACAGCAGACACCTCTGGTGCGGTGTAAAGAATCGCTTTACCTTGTTCAGTATTCCTAGTTTCCGCGAAGCTAGCCCAATACATCTCTCAATGTATTTTGTGTTATTGAGCTCTCGACGAACGTCTATGCCAAGGATGTCTAGATTGTCCTTCATTGGTAATATTGCATTCTGAAGAGTAGGTAGGGGAAGGAAAGGGGATTTTTTCGCTGTAAATGCACACGCCTGTGTTTTGTGGGCATTGAACTCGACCAAGTTCTCGGCACCCCATTGGGAGATACTGTCGAGGCTTCGGTCGAGATCACCCACGAGATGTCGTCTCTCCTCCTCTATCACAGATCGCCCCGCCGTCGGACGAACCGAGTAACTCCCGTGCAATGTACTGTCATCTGCATAGCAATGAATGTTCCCGAGGGAAAGCATATCATTGATATGCAGAAGAAAGAGAGTTGGTGACAGTACGGACCCCTGCGGTACCCCGGCATTCACTTGCAAAAAGCGAGAAGCCTGGCCATCGCAGAGGACCCGCACTCGGCGCTCGTTTAAAAAACTGGCAATCCAGCTGCACAGTTGAGGAGGTAGACCATATGCCGGAAGCTTGGAAAGGAGCGAAGCATGCCAGACCCTATCGAAAGCTTTGGCGATGTCCAGGCTAATAGCCAAGGACTCGCCAAACTTTTCCATAGCCCCACCCCATACATGCGTGACG
Organism: Nudaria mundana; assembly: GCA_963556515.1. Lineage (NCBI taxonomy): Eukaryota > Metazoa > Arthropoda > Insecta > Lepidoptera > Erebidae > Nudaria > Nudaria mundana. The sequence continues at coordinate 12,370,557 of OY748301.1, forward strand.
AATGCCAGGAGGTCACCCGTTGATCGTTTTGGCCTGAAGCCTGAAGCCTTGAAGCTTTGAAATACATAAATATATGAAAACTAATACTATATTATGTAATAAAATTTATTATTATGAAAATTGTTCCTATAGAAATTGACTTTATTACTTATATAGATATTGAAATTACGTAATTATTACCTACTGGACATTGTAATTTTTCTTCTTAGACTGACATACCTAATTGTGTACCTATCTAATTACATGTCAAATCAATATTTACATGCTGTTGTAGGTATATGTCTGAATCAGGCGATCTAAATCATTGTACCTATTTGCTTTGTAATGTACCTTACCTACCCTGTTCAAAATGCAAATAGATTATATTATTATTACTACTAAGACATGATAAGCATACACACAAATAAAAGTAATAAAACTAGGATTTTTACTTGACACTAACACAAATCTAGTAAATTTTTTCTAGGTATTTAGGACAAGACGTAGTCAAGTAGGCAGGTAAATAAATAAGTAGGGAGGAACTTACATTTTATTCCGAGATCTTTTGGCTTTCACGTTTTTATAATGCGTACTAAATTTTCTTTTCGCTGGCATGGCACTCAGCAAATTATCCTGCGAAAAGAGACCCTCGATTACCAATTACGTTTATGATACCTATTGCCTTTATCATGTTGAAAAATCTATGTATGTCGTGCAGAGAACTATATACCCCGCCAGTTCATATCTCGAGAAAATAAGGTGGGCAGGGCTTTGATTGTTTCAAGCCTGAATTGATACCTACTTTACAAGGTTCATAAAATGACCTACGCAACAAAGTAAATAATTTTGTATTTCTTACGATTTATATCTAGTTCCATCATAGTTTTCTTTCAGACTTTCATTATATCGGTACTTTCTATTTACTGAAAGTAAATTAGTTATAAAAATATTGTACTTACAGTTTTTCACAAAAAACACAAATTCACAACACGTAATTTTGCTGTAGCATCCGACACGCGTGGAGTCACTTTGAAATTCTATGGCGCACTGGCGATTAGTTGCGACGATCGTTCTATCGGGACGCGTTTGAATTTGCATACATTTTTCTATGGAGAATTTACGTAAAACATATCTAGATTTTAGGGCTTTAAAAGGGGAAGTCTTTGTTTGTAAAGGTACAAAAAAAAGTACATGGTTATATTTATTGGCTTTTTCAGTGTTCAAAAAGTGTTTCTTTTTATCAATTTGTGTTGATTTATTGGGTTAAATCTGAAAAATACGAAGGCAGGTTTTCGAATTTTTTCTCAATTTTGTGCGTTTGTTGACGTTTATTATATAACAACTACAGGGTTTTAAGAGTTAAAATTAGCACTAACATCATTTTTGGTCTTTCATTTTAATATATACAAATTATCGTTGTTATTAATCATATGTAAATAGGTTAAATATGAAAAATCGTAACACTCTTTTCGGTGATTTTCACGATCTGGGCCCTTAATTAAACCAAAACCTCTATAATTGGGTTATGAGAACTGATTAACCTGCTTCTCAATTTCTTCACTCTATTTGCCTTAAGCATGAATGTTTGTGACACAGTGATCCAATGTTTACTAGTGGTCGCCCTATGGTCGAACAGTAGACCTCCCGAACATTAAAATATTTTTTTGGGATTTAACTCTAAAATATAGACGCTTCGCTCGCTCGGTTTATCAAGTTTAATTTGCTTAAAAATACACATAATTATATTATCTATTCATACGTAATTAGCTTAAAATCCGGGTACACTGAACCGAGATCGGACCGCGAACTTTGAAAATATACCTACTGATCTATAAGTGATGATTTTCTCACTCGATCGATAATGACTTTTATTAACTTTACAAGGTTTCTAATTGACAGTTTAAATTTATTATAATAACTTGTTTTAATTAATGGTGCCTACTGTAAAATGTAAATCATAGTTCCGGTTTTAGTACCGTAACATTAAAAACCCTTGCGTTGCTACATACACACACACACGGAATCATGTCTATGACCCAGAATGAGTAGGTAGAGGCGGTGGTCCCAATGGAACCATGATCGCGACCTTAAACAGTTAAGAAAATCTATGGCCACCATGTTTCGAGCAAAAAAACTATTCTATTCTACTAAAAAGGCTAGCGTACCTATTTAGCGTTTAAGTCAAAGTCAAAATATATTATTTTCAAAATAGGTGCAGTTAATACACACCTATTGAAGGTCAAAAAATCGGCCCATTCGATTACCATTAGGTACAGCATATTGCTGTTTCCGCTATTAATATAATAATAATTGTTTTATAGGGATCACAATTTAATTATAATATCATAGACAGTCAGCGAATGGGTACCTATGTTAATATTCCAACGCTAAATACCTTTACCCATCATAATAATATTTTATTATAAATTGGGAATCTGTACTAGCTTAATCTACAGGAGTAAATGTAACTTAGTTGTTTGTGACTTAGATAAACAGGATGCGTATTGCGTACGTACCATTAGAAATATATAGCCAAATTCCCAATATATGCCGTAGTACGGCTCATAAACCGTAAACCACAATAACACCAATAACACTTAAAAACTGTTTATAACTTTCTAATAAATCGTGATAATTATTTTTGTATTGTACCTACTAAATAAATCGCGTAGGTACCTACATACAAGACAGATAATTTGTTTACGTAATTTTTTTAATCTGTATTCTGTCTGTCTGCTGCGACGTGTGATAGTTTTTTAAAAATATTTTAGGCATGGCTACGGAGACATAGTTTTTGCATATACGATCAGTATTTTCCTTTAACATTAGGCATTAACTTTTAGGTATTTACTTAATTCTATATCCACAATTTTTGATAAAGAAACCTAAATATTATGAAAATTGAATGAAGTCAGAGCTTGAAGCAAATTCGTGAACAAGCCAAAAGGAAAAATAACCAACGAGACATTGATAATTTGACAGTTGGTTAATTAAATTAGGGGGAAAAGTAGAGACAGTTTTACAAGATTTAGCCCTAATAAAGAACGAGTTTCAGTCAATTGGCTTAGAACTGAACCCGAATAAATGTGAGATTTTTATATCTGAAAACACAGATAAATTAACAACAATCTCAACTGTTTGACCCCCAACATAAAAGTTTTGGACAAAACTTCTTTACGCCTCCTAGGGTCCCCGAATTTAGAAGATGGCTTTTCCACTTTTTATCGAGGAAAACATTCAATATTTTGATCAGGATCCGTTCAGGACAATTTTGGAAAAATGTAGAAATTTTGGGCAGACTAGACAACTTAATACAAAATTCTTTGTGTAAAATTTTAAATGTAAATATTAATGACCGGGCCTGGGTCCAAGCGTCTCTTCCAGTTCGCTTGGGCGGGCTAGGTATTCGTAGGTATTCGAAATTTTTGTCAAATACACTGATTGATTCCGAGGTGCGATGCAAGAGCGATGCCATAAATGCTTGGAGGATGTCTTGCCCCGACACTGACCTGCCCTCACGCCTAGGCTCACAGCGAGTGTGGGATTCGCCGCTCTGTAAATTGAGAATTAATACACTAATTGACACTTCTGTCAATATTTCAGAGCGTGCACGCCTACTAGCTGTTGGAGAATGGGAGTCAGGGTTATGGATCCAGGCGCTCCCATCGCCCAACATCGGTACAATGTTGGGCGACACAACCTTCCGCATTGCTACTTGCCTTCGGCTGGGTACACCTTGTGTATCCCCGCATCATTGCACCTGTGGAGTAGCCGTCGATAATCTGGGACACCATAACCTTTTTTGTAGCAGAAGCGCAGGTCGTATACCTCGGCACGCTATTCTAAACGACATAATTCGTAGGGCTTTTTCCACCGCAGGTCTTCCGGCCGTACGTGAACCAAATGGTTTAGCACGAAGCGATGGAAAGAGACCGGACGGTATGTCATTGCTACCGTGGAAGATGGGAAGGCCTTTGGTGTGGGACGCTACATGCGTTGACACCTTAGCACCTTCACACCTTCCAAGCACATCCGGATGTGCCGGCGCTGCTGCTGCATCGGCTGAAGGCCTTAAACGGCGTAAATATGCTAACCTAGCAGGTGATTACATATTTGAGCCGTTTGGGGTTGAGACACTAGGGTCATGGGGTCCGAGTGCTCGCCGCCTTTTTAGAGACATTGCTAAACGCCTAATCGATGCTTCTCAGGACCAGAAGGCTGGTTATTTTCTGGCCTAAAGAATAAGTATCGCCATCCAACGTGGCAACACAGCCAGCATTCTGGGAACCTTCCCAGTCGGCAATGACGCGGAGGATTTTTTAAACGATATTTTGTAATGTAAATATTTTTAGTCTATAATTATGTTTATTTTGTATATTGTAATTCTTATTGTAAATAAATAATTAGATACTGTCAATGACATATGACAATAAAGTCATATGTCATTTTATTTATTGTGAATTAAATTCGTGAGACGGAAATTAAAAGACAATAAAACGTCGTCAATTGTTTCACCTCTAAACGAGGCATTATCAAGACTGTCTCAGAGACTGTTCTCTCTAATTTTGCGAAGATAATGCTATTATATTTTAAAGAGTTTTAACATCTTACTTACCATTACTTTCCTAATGAGAATGTTAATACGTTGGCTAACAGTCATGAAATAGAAGGATCTAGGACCAAACGAACTGGTATATCAAATGTGTCCAGTTATAGTGAATCTCCAGATAATTATAATTAAATTGATCGAATATATCAATTTTGTATCACGTTTATTTAGTTTATATACAATTAACCGCATAAAAAAATACTTCCAAAAAAGGATGAACTCAATGAACACAATAGAAACACAATAGAACACAATAGAAACATAAAATTTTGAAGTTACCCTAAATATAAATGACTGTTTAAAATTAATTTTACCGTTTTCCAGTCATCTTTTGGACGTCTTTAAATATTACTTACTGTAATGTGAGAATAGCTCACTATTAACACTAACATTAGAAGAGTAGACTTCAGAAGTTATTCTACAATGTCCTAGGATAGTGTTTACCAGTGGAAAGAAACGATATCCACAGAATAAGACTTAACAATGAATAAACGGCGAGCTGATCACTAAAATGACATGTTACTCAACCTATAAAAAGACTTCGCTTAAGCCGCAGGTCACCCCTCCTTTAATCCTGAATATCGAGATTAGTGTAAGAAGTAAGTACCGACTATAGTTGTTAGATGGCAAACTGGGTAATTAATTTTCTAAACTCTATTACAGACTCCTGGGCTGTACCACATGCCGCCCGAGCTGCACATGCTGCATAACAGCGCGTCGATGCAATATCTACAAATGCACGCGATGCCCGCCAACATGGGACAAGTCCATGCGCTTCCCGCTACCCTGAAGCAAGTTCACGCGCTACCGGCAGGCATGGGGCAAGTCCACGCACTACCGGCAGGCATGGGACAAGTCCACGCGCTGCCCAGTAGCCTGGGCCAACTGCACGGGCTGCCACCCAACCTGGGGCAGCTGCAGGCGGCCCAGCAGGGCGGCGTGTCGCCCCAGCAGGCGGCACTACGCGGCGGCCCGCTGTGTCAGCACCACGTGCGTCACGCCACTCACTACCGCTCGCCGTAAGTGTTCCCCTTCTCTCACTCTCACTACACGCACGGACCACTGCCTGCGAGACGTCTCCGACTGAAGACATCGAAATAAGCCACGTGAGAAGCATTAGTCTGAACTTGAACAGTTTGTTTCGTTATATAGAAACTTGTGTTGAGAGAATGTGCCGCGTCGGCAGTCGATGTTAGCGGCGACGTGCAGGAATCCCACACTTACATTCCCTTATTTCTCGAACGACGGAGTCCCACTCCGCCTCCTGGATCCTTCTAAATAAAATCAGCTTCTTTGGCGCGAACGTTGACTTGACCCTCGCGGGAGGACCACGATTTTATTTCTGCAAGAAGAATCGAGCTCCGGACACGTACGAGACGTCCACCAGCGACGTAGACGTATTTCTATTACTCCTCGATCGGTAATAAGTTTAAGACTGTCTACGATTTCTAAATGTATTTTAGCAATAGGTTTAACTTTTACGATTTTTCGAATACCAAATAAGCCTCTTTGATAAGTATCCACATGCATTGTTAATCGAATAAAACTGGAAACTATTTCTGCTGACAGCATTCAATTAGCTCGTCTATTTTAGCAATCAATTTTACAGAATTGCTGAATTCGCTTAACTCAGACACTAAGTTTAGCTACTGCGGCGACGTGTCGCGTTTATTCTAAGTGTATCCTCTTGCAATGAAATCAAATATGTTCTCTGCTATACAGCATTTTGAAACAATTATAAATAGACGTAAAATATAAAAATCAAGTTAGTCGACCTTAAAGTTAGAGGCTTAAGATTTAGTATGCAAGTGGCGTTGCAAATAGCAGCAGTGAGTATGTGAATGGATAGTAGTGGAGAGTGTAGGCAGGGGCGTGGTCGTGGCGGTACTACTGCGAGAGTTACCGGAGATACATTAGGTTCGGCAGGGATCCTTGTCGCTATACAGAGCGATATAAGCAAGGAAGTTTTAGTTTTGATGAGGCGCATCGACAGATTTAATTAGGTATTCTCACCTTCATATACCGTGTTTGTTAGATTAACGAAGTTGGTGATAGATGCCAAATAATCCTAATAAAGAACTGAATTTTATATACATAATTGTTCTGAGGGTATTTAGACGTTAGATTTTTATTTAATTTAAGCTTGTTTCTTAAACTAAAATATATTCTTACTGTTTTCATTTATAAATGCGTAACTATGAAATTTTAAATCTCTTACCTCGACGACTTCTCGTAGTAATTTCTAATATTTATTGTCGCGCTCAACCAATCGAGAAACTTTATTATTAATTTCATTACCTTATACAAAATATGGTTATATTTTATTTGTGCCAAGACTTTTAGTTTTAATGGAAGTTTTATCGTGGCCACACATTATATTCTAAAATTGTATCGACACATGCTAATTACGTATTTAACCACTTATTTTAAATACTAAAGTATAATTGGCCTAAGTGAATAAGTATTTTTGAACGTATAAGTAAATTTTGTATCCTAACTGTTAGAATTAATTAGATGTGTAACAAAATATATTCAAAGAAAAAAACGTATCAGACGTAAAAATTGTTCTCAATCGTTGAACACTGCACATTTTTTGTTAATAATAAATGTCACAGTTTTTTGTGCAATATCCCTACGTTTTGTTCAAGCCTGGTGCTTAAGTGTCTATAAAAAAAATGCAAGCTTATATCCCTGGATCACATTATCTGGCGATGTAAGCTTGAAAACGTTCTGAATTATAACAAAAGTATTATTATACCATTACATATTTCCAAATGTACATAAACCTTGCTTAGTCGACCAAGATCGATGATATTATTATGTTGGTATTAAATGTTTACATATACTCAGAAACCACTGAATCATTCCAAACGAATCAGACCATATTACCTTTGTGAAATGAACTTAACTTGAAAAATATATATCCACAAATATACATTCGTAGTATAATATTGTATCAGAAATCAATATTGTCACAAAATATGTGTGTTGTTGGTAGCGAGTGTGTATAAGACGCGCACGACGCCAGTGGGATGGATCCTTGTCACAATAACCGCTTTGTGACGTCATCAATCGAAGTGATCGACAAAAATGTTAGGTATCCGCACTTTTTAGCGATTGATGACCTCGGTTATTGTGACAAGGTTCTATTTCACTGTCATCGTGCGCGACTTGTACAATTTTTTTTACTTCTATAATTTTGTATTCTATACATGGAGTGATCTCGCTATCAGATCGTACGTTGTTCATTGTGAATAAAATATTGTACTTGTTGTGTCAAGGGCAATGTTACATTTGTCAAACCTTTTAACCGACTTCAAAAAAGGAGCAGGTCCTCAAATGTTTTTGACTCCATAACTTTCAAGTAGATGAACAGAATTAGATGGTTATATTTTTAATTGTAAGCTTGTGCTTCTTCTGTGTTCCCATTCTGGCAATTTGAAGTTGTTTTTTTTTTTCTAAAATTATGTAACTATCACACGTACCTACCCATCATTAATCATACAAAGACGTAACGATCATATTCAAATTAATTCCAACTATTTATTCACGTGTATTGTGAATAATAATGTCGATATTTTTATTTTAAATTGGTATAATTATATTTTAGCTGTATGATACGCTTTAGGCTTTATGCTTAATTATGGAATGTATAATTCCGCAATGTATGTACATTTACGGCAATATTATCAATGTATTCGTTAGTTTTAATGTAATTTAGTTAGCCAATTTTAAGTAATTTTTCATATAAATGTTCGCCATCACAATTTTATGCAGAGATCAGCTGTAGAAGGTTATAGGTTAAGTTATGTGAATGATGTATGTTAGGTATAAATATTTAACTAGAATATTATTTAGTAACTGTTGGTGTGTTACATGACATTTATATACTTGTGTCTACGGCACTAGACTGTAGAATTGAACTCATACATTTGGAGTTAGAGAGCGACTGATCATACTTGATACTGTTTGACCAAGTGAACTAAGCTCTTATTACCTCCGAGTTTCAATTTTAATCTATTTTAGTTTATTTACGCATCGAATACACGATTGCAAACCAAAGAAACACACAAGTACTTTGGCTACACGGTTTAAAACCAACAGTGTTCAACAGAACGTTCGTACGGTTTTAACCGCGTTATATAAGCCGCGCACTATGACAATGGGATGGAATCTTGTCACATAAACCTCTTCAGTACGGATACGTTTTTTTATAAGTATTTTTTGGTGATTGATGACGTCGACGGTGACGGTGACAAGGTTCCATCCCACTGTAATCGTACCCGGCTTATAAGTCGTGTATTCGATAGTTTAAACCTGTGTGCCAGTGTGGTTACACTGCCATAACTCAGTAACACTGATATAGTAGTTGTTCCACATTAATATAGTTCAATGTTGTTCTTACTCTTAATGATTCATATTATACTGACCATTTTTTAAACATTATGACAGTGTAACTTAAATACTGGTTAGCACTTTAATTATATATTATTACTATACTTCACTTATTTGTAAAGATTTTTTAACACAACAATAAATGTAACTGTGAAATAAGTATGCGGTTTTTTTTTCTTATAGTAAATACAACATTAGGATTGACTGCCTCGGTGGTGCAGTGGTATGAGTATGCGACTGAGGTCCCAGATTCGATTTCGGGTCGAATCAAATTATTTGTGTGATCCACAAATGTTTGTCTCGGAGTATGGGTGTTTTCTATGTATATATATATGTATATAGAAATATATAAGTATGTTTATCAGTCGTCTAGATCTCATAAGTAACACAAGCTTATATTAATTTGGGCTAGATGACATTGTGTGAGAATGTCAAAAAAAAGAAGGATAGTATTATGTTATCCTGATTTTCCTCTACCAAACAGACAGACATACGTCTATAATCCCGAAGTATTGTTGGTCCCACGTAATAGGGGTACCGGGCACTACACTATAGAATATTCATAACCACTGTAATGCAAACCTAAATTCCCACCGGGACAGATAATACATACCACTAAATAGTTTCTTCAGTCCGAGCATAGTTCCTCTACCAATAGCAGTAAAAAAATGGTTCACGGTCAAAACGGAACAGGAGCTAGCAAGAGGTAGGTGAACGACAATATTATAAAGAAACCTATTGAGACTATTGGTGCCACATATCGTGTGATCAACAAAATTACTAGCAGTATGGGTGGGTAGAGCACCTCTGCCTACTGCTTCGGAGATATAGGTGTGATACGTATTGTAGGTAGGTATAAACTTAATAGGACGCCGAAACTAAACTAGTACCTACGACAGAAGCCAGCAACAGAGGGTGTATACTTCGCGTCACAAAAAGAACGCTGATCTTAAAGCTGCGCAGTAGGCTTATCTATATGGCGGTTACCGCCGTATCCCAGTAGTTCCATGGAACTAGAATACCTTTTCAATGTAATCACATTAGTTCCATTATATGAATATAAGTACCGTTGAATATAAACTTACCTATTTGCATACTACTGGCATAATATTATTACGTGCATTTGACATATTTATAAGGAAATTAGGCAATAATGCAATTCTATTGTCAATAATGCAAGTAAGAGCGAGAGTACCGATGCGCAAACACACCCCTCCAACTGTCGCCCAGCGTTTTTTTTTATTTGAACACGAGTATAACACAGATCACGTCTTTATCCCCAAAGGGTCAGACAGGGTATACCTTTATAGGTAATATATGTAATCCTAAAATGTTTTGGCACAATGAATTTGGCATACATTTTTTTGGCATAATTATACTTGGTCATAATTGATTTTTAGCAGCATATGTACTGTGGCATAATTATATTTAGGTATAATATATTTATGCATAGTTATAATTTGCACAATGTTCTTAGGCATAGTGTACAGTCGCCTAATATTATATATTACTAAAATTTAATAGATATAAATTAATGAAATTAATGAAAAATAAAAAAGTTACTTTAACCAGTATTTCCTATATTATATAGTGTCAAAGTAGGTTTAGGTGCGGTGGGGGTGGCCTTTGGGCCACCCCTAAGCCGCCTTTTAATTATTTTACATAGTTATTCTGCGTAAGATGATTATGACTATATTCATTATAGTTTGATACGTTTATGCCTTTATAAAGCTATGCTTATAATTTTTATGCTTAAATATGATTATGCTAATTTTATTTATGATTAAGACAAATATGCTAAATTGGTTATGGATAAAAAAATATGCATAAATATCATTAGTCTAAATTACCATATGCCAAAATATTTTATGGTTATTTTTTTTATGCTCCCACATTTCTCCTGTCCTTTGATATTCCCCACGTAACAGGGGGAGACTTTTGCAATTTTTGAGCACTTTATTTGCCAATTCTCAATTCAGAAACCGGCCGTTACCATCCTTAGTGTAGGGAATAAAACAGACAAATATAACAAAATCAGTTTATTATATTATTGAACTTATTACATAGAGTTTTTAGCCTATTTCTATGTTCAGTAGAAACAATATCCTCTTTTATTTCACTCAGTAACGACATATCACTTTCCAATCTACATATTATTTCTTCCACTCTATTGTTATTTAACTTCACTTTCTTGTATGCTGGTTCATTGTCGCAGTCAGTATCAAATAACGAGTCTACATCTATCAAATCAAAGTTACTACTCAACGACTTCTGAAGAGGTAACACTTCACATTTTGTATTTTCTTCAACGTATTTCAAACATTTGTGGGTATATTCAAAATTCATTGTATTTAATAGTTGATTTTTAAGTGAGAATTCGGTTCTTTTCTTCAATGTACCGTGTTTTAACAAATGATTCCACGCCTCTTTTAGTGATTCGTCATTGTTTATTATATTAGACACAGTTTTATTTAAATGAAAGCTTTTATACCCTCGTAATATGTTAAACAATTTATTTCTCACTGTTAAGTCTGAGTTTGTAAATAATTCCTTAAAAGTTTGCACAAGAATGGAATCAGATAAATGTTTATTCATATCATTTGTTTCAAAAATAGCTAATTTACATAGAATATCAATTAACAGTAAATTCAACTCTTTACAGCCTCCTTGGACAATGCTATGTATAACATGTAGTGTCTGAAACAGTAAAATTATTGTAAAAATAATTATGTAATATAATATAATGGTGTCAAAGTCACTAGTAATATATACGTTATCTGATATTTATAAGGTACTTAGTTAGTTAGATACTACGAACTATAGTATCATTGATTTGTTTAATAACCTTGTCAATGACAGGGGCCTAAGGGACGCACACAAGAGCCAATATCAAGAACTTACAAGGCCTGCTGGAAGAGATTCCATTCGGAATAAGCAGTGCCCTTGTACTATGCTCACTGTTCTCTTTGTACTCCTGTATCGTGTTATGTTTCTCTGTGTGTTGTACATAAATAAATAAGAGCACCTCTTGGACTTGGAATGTTAGCGAGCGCGTGGTTTGTAGCCTTTTAGGTAACCTCTGGCGCTGGGCTAAAATCCAGGCCCAAACGCTCAATTGTAATACCGAACGTTTCCTTGTCCCGCACCGCGAACTAGTTCAGAGTAACTAGTTCTTCTGTTCGGGAAAAATCAAGCATTACCTTGACATTGGTGAAATCATCAATGAACAATGGACACACGTTTTAAAAATAAGAAGAGCACCTCTTAAATACGTCAAAGTTTGACACAAAAACTGACTTCCAATTACCGGAATGGGACCACTCGAGAAGCAGTCGCTTTCAATTCAAAAAATATTTCAAATTCGGTTCACTCGGTCAAAATATATGAGGTAAAACAATAAAAAAAACATACAGTCGAATTGACAACTTCCTCCTTTTTTGAAAGTCGGTTAAAAACGCTAAACAAATTTTTATAAAATTTGCTATGGAAGCAGCTAACAGTATCCAAATTACGCTACAGTTAAGTTTATAAAAACTACAATAAATACATACCTTAATCAAATAGAAGCTGTTTCCATCAAAAATATCCACCATTGTATTAGTAACTGCTACTAAAGCTTCAATATAATTGTAACACCACAAGTTTCCACTGTGTATCTCAGTTGTGGTCAAACTCATGGTGCTCATGGTGTTTGGACAAGCTTTGCTCCAAGCATCTATTATCAAAGAGTGTAATTCTTCATCTTGATTCAAACAGGAACATGTACTCGCTAAATGGAATGATTTTATCTGGAATTAGTTATTTTTATCTATTTTAATGTCTAATAAAACAAAGTTGTGTTGGTTAAGAGATTAATGGCTCGAGAACGGCTGGACCGATTTAGCAATTTTTTAATCGTTTTGTTCGTTATTATCAGGAGAAGGAAAGAAAAGTTGTTCGGAACATTAGAAAAATATAATATACTAGTGGTCCCCGCGAACTTCGTACCGCCTGAAATTTTGCTTATGAACCTTCCGTGAACCTCCACGAATATTTCAAGACCCAAATTAGCCAAATCGGTCCAGCCGTTCACGCGTGATGTCGTGACCAAGGGAAATAGGGATTCATTTTTATATATAGAGAATAAATAAAATAAATAATAATAAATATATTTGGACATTCTCACACAACGTCATCTAGCTCAAATTAAGCTAATATAAGCTTGTGCTATGGGATCTAGACGTCTGATAAACATACTTATATATTTCTAAATACATACATATTATACATAGAAGACACCCAAACTCCGAAACAAATATTTGTGGATCTAACAAATATTTGATTCGACCCGGAATCGAACCTAGGACCTCAGGGACGGCAGTCGCATACTCATACCACTGCGCCACCGAGGCAGTTGCTTTTTTTACTACTTACCACAATATCTATGTCGAAATTTTCATTAAACACTAAATTCCTTAGTTGTTTTTTAAACAATTCTATAGCTATCCCTTCAGCATGACACTGCAATTCATTCGGCAGACTTCTTACTTCCAAACTGCTCCATAAACCTAAGTTTTTCTCATCGCATATACTGAACATATTGTATATATTCTTCTTGTCATCTTCTGCCATAATTTCGAAAAGACTTCTGATAGTGTGGGTTAAGTGTGTTCTTTGAGGTGAGACTTGAAATGCTGAGGTTGTTTCTAACTTTTGGTATGTCTGTATCAGAGATACGACTTGTGAATAGTGAAATTGTCGGCTTGATAGTCTAAAACAATAGATAATAATAAAATTATAGGATGCTACTTAATGATCTATCCTGTCTATTTGAAGTCTTGGACCTTAAAATATACGGTTGTCTATTGTTTGCCCGAAGATTATATACCGTAATCATCATATTCCCGAATTTCTTTTGCCCGAATTTCATTTGCCCGAATGTTTTGTTTGCCCTAAAAGACATATGACATACTTTTAATTGCCCGAAACTTAGATACCATAAGATACGAGTGCCGTACGTTTTCATATTTTTAATTGCCATAATAATTATTAGATACAATATTTAAACGCCATAATGATTATTAGACATAGACATGGAAGTGTGGAAGAAATTGGGAGAAGATGGATGTCTGTGGCTGACTTTATTCTTCAAAAGGTTATTGTATGAGGTGACGATCCCCGATGAATGGTGCAATAGTTCACTAGTGCCCATTTTTTAAAATAAGGGTGATATACAAGACTGCGGTAACTATCGAGGAATAAAGCTCATGTCACACAGTATGAAAGTTTGAGAGAAACGAGTGCGAGAGGAAAGCGAGGTTCCCCAAAACCAGTTCGGATTTACGCCATCTTTGCACTCCGCCAGCTCTCTGAGAAACATAGGCGTGCACACAAAAACTTGCATATGGTGTTTGTAGATCTCGAGAAGGCATCCGACCGGATACCCAGAACGGTTTTGTGGTGGGCTTTGAAAGAGCAAGGTGTGCCTGGGAAGTATGTAGATCTGTGCAATGTATTGTCGATCGAGAACCTACGTACGAAGTGCTGCTGGCAACACCGACGAGTTCTGTGTGGAGGTAGGCCTGCATCAGGGCTCAGCGCTAAGCCCGTACCTCTTCCTGTTAATAATGGATGCCTTGACATCGGAGATACAGGAAGAGACCTCCTGGTGTATGATATTTGCCGATGACATTGTTCTTGTCGGTGAAGACAGGCCTGAGGTACAGAGCAGACTGGAGAAGTGGCAGTGTAAACTGGAGAGTGTAGGCTTGAAAATCAGCAGAACCAAAACGGAGTACATGTTCTCCGATTTCAAGCAATTTAAAGCTAGACGGCGTACCATTGCCAGTCTGCTCCAGCTTCCGGTACCTCGGCTCTCTTATCCAGGCCGATGGGGAAATCGATCGTACAGTGAAGCACAGAATTGACGCAGGTTGTATGAAATGGCGGCAGGTCAAAGCCACTATATGCGACCCCCAATTTCCTCCGAAACTTAAGGGGAAAATTTACAAGACTGTCGTCAGGTCCGGGACGGCAGGTCCTGTATGGACTTTCATGTGTGGCCGTAAAAGCGACGGATGAAAGAAAACTGCATGTAGCATGTAGTTAAGATGGATGTGTGGTGTAACAAGGATGGATAGAGTAAGGAATGAGTATATTAGAGAAAGTTTGAAAGTTGCCCCAGTAAATGAAAAAGTGAGAAGCGAACGGCTATCATGGTATGGACATGTTATGAGAAGAGAGGAAAGTAATGTGGTTAGAAAGGTGCAAAGTATGAATGTAGATGGCCTGAGAACTCGAGGTAGGCCGAAGAAAAGATGGATAGAATGCGTGAAAGAGGATATGACCAGGAAAGGAGTGACTGAGGAGATGACGTGTGACATGGATGTATGGAAGATGAAAACATGTTGCGCCGACCCCAAATAATTGGCATAAGGGCAGGCAGATGATGAATGATTATTAGACATAATATTTAAATGTCATAATAATCATTACACATGATATTTAAGCGCCATAATAAATTGTTTTCGAATCTCCTTCCAAGCTATGCATTTGCTCATGATATTTCTACAAGCGCTCTAAAATGATTTACAAACCCGTTATAAATACATTGGTGGGTAGACAAAACATTTGTAGGCGATTTAATTCTAATACCTACCTACTTATTAGCTTACTGGCCCTTCGCCGGCCGCTGCCGCGGCACGCTCGCTTCGCTCGCTCGGCTCGTGGGTTGTCTTTCATGTTCTAACATAACCTAAACCTCACTGATGTTTTGACATGTGATATGTAGGGCATGTGATAATTATGGCATGTGATAATTAGGGCATGTGATAATTAGGACATGTGATAATTAGGGCTTACAATGATTATGAGAAGTGATATTATGGTAAGAGACTTTATGGGAAACAAAGCTTCTAGCACGTGACTAATATGGCAAGTGAATATTATGTCATATAATATTATGTCTGTTGACTATTATGTCAAATGATATTAGCGAACGGACGCGGTTTTGCCCGCGTGAAATAGTACTAAAAGCTTTCCTCGAGAACCACTCTACACATTGACAAAACAGCATTAAAATCGTTGCAGTAGTTTTATAGTTTATAGAGAACAGACAGACGCTGCAAAGGACTTTGATCTTTCGTTTAGGTTAAGGTTTTAGTCTACTTTTTATACCGAGATTGTGTTTGTTGTGTGTAAATAGAGTCTATCCGTCCCTATTGTGTTTAGATCTTTAAAACCACACAACGGATTCTAATGCTGCTTTCACTAATGGATACAGAGGTTCTCGCGGAAGGTTTTGGTATATAATTTGTCACGGGCGAAGCCGCCGGCGTCCGCTAGTTGTATATAAATAGAATAAAGTATTCTCACCTGGCTAATAGCGTCCAAAGATTACAAGTAAATATAGCGCTTGTACAATCAGTTCCAAGCAACGCTTCGAGCATTCTCCTCTCCAATATATGAATTTCTTCCAGAATCATCATCGAAGCCAAAGTTACTGTATACGTAAGTAGATATTCGTACAATCCTGTCGTCTCATAATGTAGTTGGTTCGATCCCATACATTTGTAGTTTAGATCCATGTTGAACCATACGTGACCTTGAAATAAGAGATAAGTCATTAATCATTTATAACAAAACCTTGAAATAAAAACCGGCCAAGGGAGAGTCGGACTCACGCACGATAATTTTCCATGTTCCTTGCTCGGACTATAATTTACAAAAAAAAATTATAGTATTTTTTTTAACTTAAGACAATCGGGTATTTTACGCGATTATTGAGATATTAGTACGGTGTCTTGCGCGGTGCTTGTCGCCGCGCCACGCCATAGGTTTTGGCTTATAACATTTGACCCCTTAGGGCTAGGTCAAATTTTCGATTTTTTGGCTTGCCTCTAGATCGAGGTCTATCCATAGAGGGGTCAACAATCATTGGAGCATAAGCAGTTCTCGAGAGCTAAGGGGGACATTCCCATTTCTATATATAGACTAGTGGTCGCCCGCGACTTCGTCCGCGTGGTAATTTGGATTTTTTCCCGTTCCCGTCGCGCCGCGTCATATTTTGAACAATTCACACAATATCTTTATAAATACATTCAGTAGTTTTTACGTGAAAGAGTAACAAACATCCATCCATCCATACATACATACTTACATACTCACAAACTTTCGCGTTTATAATATTAGTAGGATATACATACCTCTTTACCAGTCAAGCCGTGACCACAGCTCTTGTAACAGGGTCGAAACGTGGGGTAATAAAGAGGTCGTCGCGTAAAAGACGCGTTTGTCTTAAGTTTATAATGTGTACAAAACGCGAAAGTTTAAAAAAGTATATCGTATTTTTTTATTGGGATAGAAATGAGGGCAAAACGCCCAAATGTGGTCACGAGGACTACTAAATCTACCCGTGCAAAGCCAGGGCGAACCAGAACCACTAGTCAAATTAAATACTCATAGAATACTTACAAAACGGTAAAAAACTGTATGTAACATTGATAAGCCGATGTTTCTGTAACGTAGCTAGTTGGTCTCCACCTTTCTGCAATAAGGACTTTATTGTCGATATCACCAATAATATCAATCCGAGCATTTTCTCATCACGACTTATTCTGTGTATGTCGTAGTCACATATACACTGAAATAATATAAATGCGTGAATTTATCCGTCGTGATGTCCAAATTCTACTCGAGTAGTTTTTAATACCTTTAAACCAGTAGGCTGGTTACTATATGGCACAAAGAATAAGCATTGCCATACAACGTGGAAATGCTGCCACCCTTCTCGGAACATTGCCAGTCGGTGACGAGGCGGAGGAGTTCGTTGACGCATGTTAGGATTTAGATGTAATTTTAGTAGGTAGGTATAATAGCGTAGATGCCTACAACTAAAATAAATAATTTAAATGTATTTACTACATAAAGAATCCCAAAATATGTACATATATTGTTTTCAATCTTATTATTTTTATTTTATTTCTTTATAGTCATCAATTGAATCACTAATAGTTATAGATTTGACGCTACATAATAGTGACGTCATTTTTGAGTTTTTCATACAAATTTCTATGAGGCGTATCGTTTTGACATTTAATAAAAAGTAGGTGATTTAACACCTTTGCACGACTTATGTCCAAAAACAAAAATGTACAATCACATAACAATACCCAACTAGAGAAACGACTAATCTGAAATATGTCCAAATATAAATACGTCAAACTGTAAAAACTACCAAATATAGAAAAGTCTAACTAGAAATTCGGCCAAATATAAAAATGTCCAACCAGAAAAATGCCAAACTAAGTTAATGTCCAATATAGCAAGTATCAGAGGTGTGTATTTATCTTTTTCGATACTGGACACTTGTGTTCAAACGCGAGAAGATTATTTTTAACCTAGATATAGTTGGTATAGTTCTGGCTGCCACAAAGTGTGGCGAGAGGCCGCGTTGCGCCCGCGGCCTCGTGGCATTCACCCCCAGTGAATGCGAAACCTTTACGGCAATTGCGGCGATAAAATAAATTATAAATCACAAAATCTGAAATTTCATAGGCGGGACTTGAACCCACGGCCTCCCTAACAAGGCGAATGTTCTGATCAGTGAACTACAATGACCAATTGGTCATCGTGGCTCAGTAGATATAAATAATATGTTTTTGTGGTTAAAATTTCTTTCTAAATATTTAAGATTCGAAGAAGCAAACGCATGGCTTTCAAAGGAAACTACACGGTTTAAAACGGTTTCTCCGTTTAGATGTTTCATATTTTTAATTGGATATAATTATTATTTGACTTTTATTTAATTGGACATTTTTATTATTGGAAATTTGTATTAATGGACATTTTTATTGTAGGACATTTTTATTATTGGATATTTTTATTATAGGACATTTTTATTATTGGTCATTGGCTGTGTACATTTTTAATTTTGGACATAAGTCGTGCAAAGGATTTAACAGTCACCCACCCTATTAGGTATAGGTAATGTACATATTTAGTTAGTCTGAATTGTAGTGTTTTATTATGTATATTGTATAATTCTTATCTATATATAGAAATGGGGAATGTAATTTTTGTCCCCCCTTAGCTCTCGAGAACTGCTTATGCTTCAATGATGGTTGACCCCTCTATGGATAGCCCTCGATCTGGAGGCAAGCCAAAAAATCGAAAAATTCTCTTGGCCCTAAGGGGTCAACCTATGTTGTGGTGCGGTGCTAGACACCGTACTAGTAGATAATAGAATCTTACAAACCTCTAATAACCTATTATCATACAATAGTTCTCCAAGCAGCGTGTTAGCCGGAGATGTGACGTTGTTCATGAATAAATGTATGAGCTGCGATGATTTCTCACCTACTCTTTGTAAATACGCATCATTGTTTCTGTGACAAATAAAAGGTTAATTTGTATCGATTATGTGATTTTGATATAATTATCAAAGGCACGTTTCGTTTAGATAGTACCAACCGTGGTCATGTATAGTACAATTCACGTAAGAAGAACGCTGGGCGAGAGCGGAGGATTGTGTTTGCGCATCGGTACTGTCACTTATACTCGCGGTTACCACCATATAAATCGATATTTCGCAGCTTAAAGGCGTTTTTTTTATCTGACGCGACCATAGATAATGGATGAATGGATAAAAGGAGGAGCTAACTTTAATAGCGCGATGAAGAAATTATGAATATGATATGAAGCAAAAATTCGATGTTGTCGGTAGTGGTCATCGTAGCTCAGTTGGTCAGAGCACTCCCCCTGTTAGGGAAAGGCCGTGGGTTCGAGTCCCGCCAATGACATCTGTTTTTGTGATCTATTTATAATTTCTTTCTTAATAATTTATGGTATGGTAGGTTATAAATTCGACTGTTTTTCTATGTTTATTAATCAGCAGCCATTTTTGAATATTAATAAAAATCATCTTTCGACTGGCTGAATTGAATTAAAAAAAAACATCATTGAAAGGTACTCCTGTGTGGTCCCATTCAGTTTGGTCCGATTACAATAATTATTTGGTCACATTTTAGTACTTTAAAGTCGGTTTTTGTGTTAATGTTTAACGTGTTTTTTTGTTCATCTCTAACACTTATGAAAGTGGCGATAGAAGCATGCCAAGTATTTAACAAGCGAAATTCCTTAGTGTCTGCCTACCCCAACGGGAAAGAGGCAAGACTGTATGTATGTGTTTATCCATCTCCTCTCTAACATTCATATACTTATACAATTATTGAAATTTTGTCCAGAGATAAATTGAGACATTGGCGGCCGCAGTTTTGCCTGAGTGCAATAGTTAAATAGAGACAGATATGAAGTGATTATAAGGCTACTTTTTACCCAACTACGCCAGCGAGGGTTATGTTTTACGTGCGTATATAAACTAACGGCTGGACAGTTTTGATAAATTAAGTCTCAAAAAGAAAGGTATTTATCTCCTAAATTACTGCTTGCCTTGCTGCAATAAAGCCAAAAGAAATATACTTACAAGTTAATGTATATCAGCAGTTCTATAATACTTGTGTAATCTTTATCAGTCGCTTGTTTAAACGTGATGCACACTCTTAGTAATATCTTGAGAATAAAGTTGTTCACTTTCAATGATCTTAGCATCACTTTTTCTTCTTGGTTTTCCTGTTAAAAACTTGATTTAAAGATTACACACACACACACACACACAGACACACCACGTCTATATCCCCGAAGGGGTTGGCACAGGCGCATTACACACCCACAATTTGCCAGTATTTTTGTCCCACGTAATCGGGGGCTAGCCTATTGCCGTCACCGAGCACTCTAGAAAGTGTGTTATGTCCAAAATGGCCGAATTAATTTAATAAAATTTATTATAATTTATTTATTATAATTTTGAAAACTTAATTTCAACCCTGTCACCTTGGAATGAAATGATTACATAAAGATTACACATCTATATACAGAAATGGTGAATGTAATTTTTGTCCCCCCCTTAGCTCTCGAGAACTGCTTATGCTCCAATGATGGTTGACCCGTCTATGGATAGCCCTCGATCTGGAGGCAAGCGAAAAAATCGAAAATTTGACCTAGCCCTAAGGGGTCAAAAGTTATAGGCAAAAACCTAAGGCGTGGTGCAGTGTGAAGCACCGCGCAAGACACCGTACTAGTATAAATAGAACTTATTAAATATAAAGCAATGGTAAGTATGATGTTCAAACTTTTTCAAATAATAGCATTATTTTCGCTAAAATAGAAGACATTAAAATGTCGCCATATTTTTTCACCTCTACACGAGGCATTCTGAAGACTGTCTCAGAGAGAACAGCATTATTAAATATAGTTGTTGCCCACAGTGTACCCGCATGGAAGATGAGTTTTATAGTTCCCAATTCCCACGGGAACATAACATTATTCCCGGGATAAAAATTACCCAAAGTTATTCCTTATAACATCAGCTATCTGCTAATGAAAGTCCCGTTAAAATAGGTCCTTGTTTTTGAGAGCTGATACTCGCAATACTTGTAGTTATTTGATAAGGAATTTAAATGTTTATAGGGCTCATTGGTCCTATCAACATTTAAGGCTAAGTAGGCACAGTTTGTCTTTACTTTCAGTCGATCGACTGCCATTGCCATGCTGATCGAGCTGTGTGTGAACTTCTATACCTACCTCTAAAGCTGTCTTCAAATTATTAGTGATCATCGCACATAAAATTTTAGTACATTTGTTGTAAACATTTTTGTCCATGAGTGTGGTTGAATATTTCTCACAAATAACAGTGTAAGCTTTCCACTGTTCAGCCATTGTTTTCACATCGAGACTTTGTACTATTTGTCCTATCTTCAAGTTTACTTCTAGAGCTGTTCAAATTGGTAGAAACGATAATTAATTGTAAGTGCGACTACTGCGGACCCATTCCAAAAGGGGTCGAAAATTATGTAGATTTAGTTTAGAAGTATCCCTTTCAGACTTAGATCAAAAATACCTAGATTACCGTTCAGTGCTTTAACAACGGTACCACTTCACTTCGGTCCACTATAGAAAATTGCACACTTGAGCGTTTCAGCCGCTTCCGTACTAAGTTCCTATTCCGCTTGCTGACTCTCGAGGGATGCGACAACGGCGCTGTACATTGATGCGCCTGCATTAATTATTACGAATTATTTCTATGTCAACCATCAATGTACAATCTTGTTTATTTTATAGATGGTATTTGTAATAATTACCTATATAGTATTCGAGTGCCAAGATTCCGCGTTGTATTTGTACTGAATCCAATATATATAGTATTTTTGATCTAAGCTTTCAGAATTCGCCGTCGCTGCGTCGAGGTAGTTGTTTGATAAGTATTCATAACGAAAGTGGCATAACTAACGATAGAAACGAGAAATAACTGTGACAGATTTGTGAGCGTTGTGGTGTTATTTAGTATTCTCTTAGATCAAAAATACTATAGATATTGGATTCAGTACAAATACAACGTGGAATCTTGGCACTCGAATACTATAGGTAATTATTACAAATACAATCTATAAAATAAATAAGATTGTACATTGATGGTTGACATAGAAATAATTCGTAATAATTATTACAAAAGCATCAATGTACAGCGCCGTTGTCGCATCCCTCGAGAGGCAGCAAGCGGAATAGGAACTTAGTACGGCGCGCGGTTGAAGCGCGCAGGTGTGCAATGACCGAGGTGAAGTGGTGCCGTTTTTAAAGCATTGATCGGTAATCTAGGTATTTTTGATTTAAGACTATACTGAAGGAAAGTAGCTTATCAGATGATAATATGATATGAAAAGGAATTATCGTGGATATTCCCTTTTCCAAACGCAGTAGACCTCCACAACCCATGGGCGATATTGAAGTTCTGTACTTAGAACGGTCGGATTTTTGATTTAGGGCTCCAACTACCCCTAACGACTGCCATAGATATTTGTATGACAACCGGGACCGAAGGCTTAACGTGCTCTCCGAGGCAGGGATATAAGTAGGTAAGTATATGTACTTAGTAATTTCGGATTCTTGACTTACAGACTTGGTATCTTAAACCTGAGTTTGAGAACTGAAAAACTGACTAGTTTAGCGTTTACGGCATTATCACACTGACTTTTATTATCTTCACGGCATTGTCGAACTATGAGCCTCCACACAGCTATCATATCAATATTGACCCAGCCAGTTGAGTATGAAGGAGTAACAAACATGCAAATTCACATGTGAACCTTTATAGTATTAGTCTGATAGTATTTCAGACAGACATACATCACGCCTATATCCCCCCATGGGTAGGCAGAGGTGCGTTACACACCCACAATTTGCAAGTAATTACGTTAGTCCTGTACCTCAAACGGAAATTCCAATAGCCAGGAGAGTTGTTACAAACCACTAAATAGAGTCTCAGCAGTCTGATCATTTCGATTGCCACCATTGTTATTGAAGGAGAGTAATTTTACCCTAAATGATGCTTTATATTTACCTTCAATAAGTATGTCCAGCTCCTGTTCATCAGTAAGATCAAATACATAATGTTTTTCTAGCACTGTTAGATATGTCAATTGTAGATCATGGCAAACTCTAAACAGATCTTTTATATACTTCGCCACTGAGCTGAGGTGGCTCCCGTATATTGATTCACTGAAAATAGAAGAAAAAATGGGTCAAAAAATAGTCTGTAATAAATACAGGGAGTAAACATTTCGAGATCTCTGAAGTTTCAAATGAATACTGCTAGCAAATAAGTGTCCGAAATTTAGAACTTGAAACAAAAAACCAAATAAAATATTCTGTCATAGGATGTTTAGGCTTATCTCTGAAACAGCTGACTTCCACTGGTCAATTGGTAATACATAGCTATTGTGGCCAGACACATGTGGCCAGACCAGTATAACTAAACATTACGCTATTTTACCCTATTCTTTTAGAGATATCAGTTTCATAACTACCATACCTGTCTATGATAATATTCTGTCACAGGCTTAACGGCCGGTGTAACCCGGTCGAAACGTCAGGCACAAAAGGTGCATGTCATACCTATGAATATCTAAATGTATGATTCGTGATAATTCAGTAGAATATTATAAGAGACTAGCGGACGCCCGCGGCCTCGCCCGCGCGAAATAGTTTTATGGTTCCCAATTCCCGCCGGAACACATTCCCGGGATAGCTGTCTGCCAGTGAAAGTCCCGATAAAATCGGTCCAGCCGTTCCAGAGTTTAGCGAAACCCGACAGACAGAGACACAAACATTTTTAAAATTGATTTTTTATGTCAGTTACATGTTTATTATCGTATGCATTGAGTAGAAAGGTAGTTTGAAATTACACACAGACGCTTCAATTTTATTTATCTGTATGGACGTATGGATTATGAAACACAATAGTTTCAAAGTTAATACATACCTGTCTTTACAGTGTGTGAAAACCAATAAAATAATGTGTCCAGTAACCATTGGAAATGTTTTCATAGTAGAAAAAGTCACTTGTATTTTTTCCGTAACATTTTTAATCAGGTCTGATAACAATTGCAGTATATGTGCAGCATCATTCATGTATTCAATTAGTTTATTAATGTTAATGTCCGATTCTGATAATATAACTGTGATGAGCTGTAAACTCTGAAAATAACCAACTGTGAAGTTAAAATTCCAGGTAAGTATGTATTTCCAGTAGCTGCAGGCGATTTTAGTGCAGTGGGAGATTTAGGTAGGCCAACCTGCCTATTACCCCCCTTGAAAGGAAATGTTGTGGAGCCTCCAATTTGCGAGATTTTTTAAATTGAGCCCATTATTATTACAATACACACTTTCATATTCCCATCAAGGTAGGCAAAGGCTATGGAATTCCACTTGCTTCGATCCTGGCATACTTCGCTCGCTTCTGGGGAAATGGAAGAAATGGCCCGCAAACGTCGCGGGTGGATCGTCCGTCCGTTTACCGGTGTCCCCGTTGGAAATAATAATACTTTCCTCGCTTCCTTCACTTTCATTACTATTTTCATGCACACTCTCCGGTTATGGGTACTCTTGAAGTCTTGACCTATTGACTTGACTATTACTGGATATTTGTAATCCTGGTGCTAAAGAGTTTATCAATATCTCCGGGACCCAAGTCAGCCTCACCTGCTGACAGATGAGTAGGCTCTAACAAATAAAGAATCTTTCTTTATGATGATAAATAATATATAGCAGTATAGTTGTGAGCGTGTTAATTAGTATGTACCTATGTATGAATAATTACACTGCCTGGCTCACAAGTTGAGAGCTGTTATGTGAGAGTTAATGTTCTTAATAACCAACAGTTAAAGTAAAGCTACTAGTGCAAACAGTACTCCCTAATTACCTGTGAAATGCACACATTGCAGTCCTCTAGAAGATTTATAAGAGATTCAGCAAAAGTAGACTTTTTTATATCTTTGCATACCTTCGGAAAAGTTGATTTAGTATGTAAAATAAGTGACTCATATGTTTCGGTATTTATCTGATAACAATAGTTAAGAAAACAAGGATGTAAACATCGGGTTATACCTATGCAGTTGCATGTTTGCATAATTATGCAAATGCATATAATCCTATTTTTACAAGGTTATTGCATATTTTGGCATTTTATATCTACCAAAACGGTAATTCTATTCGAAACCATATAATACAGAGAGAAGGCATAATATTTTAAAAGGATACAATGGTAGTATCAGATAAGCTGCTGCAAAATATATCTGTTCTCTCAGACAAGATGTCTGAGCTTTGAGAGTCATCCATTGTATGCGTAGGAATTATATTGGTGGAAAATTGTGGAAATACTTAACAGCGAACAATGATTTACAATTTATTCCTAATCAAATCAAAAGATCAGTCCGATTTTGTTTGTTGATTTGATTCAATAATTCAAAAGAATTCGCGCCGCCTCGCGCTTTTTTATTTAATTTTTGGATGACAGGCATTGACAGTTTTGACATATCAATAATAGACAATAAACGACACTTTTTAATTTTATTCACTGGTCACTGGTCATTGGCAAGTTGCTGCAAGTGCAAGCAGAGGCCATAACAAAGAATTAATTGCATTTGGTCACTTTGTAATGTAAATATTTTAGTATATAATTCTATTATGTATGTATGTATATTGTAATTCTTATTGTAAATAAATGTCTATAACAAGATAAATAATAGTTTCTTTTATATGGACGTATCGTTTGTGTGACTTGACTTTACACGACTCGTGTACCCCATTCAGCCATTCATAAAAACAGCACAACACCACAGGGTTAGCTATAACTAGCCCTCAGAGCGCAATAACTTTGTAAGTTATTATTTTCATGGGAACACCGAGTAAGACTGGCGACGAGACACCTAAAACAGATGAGAGCAATCAGAGCGTGTGCAGCGAGCCTTTAGTCGATCGACACATTTAGCCAAAGAAATGGCAGTGAAATTTCGATCACGTGATTTAACTATAATATTTTCTGCGATATCATTGGTCGAATACGTCTATCAACTTATAGCACAGCCATACCCATCATGTGGTTATATAGACAAGCGGCAAACCCCCGAAAAAGTGCTTAGAAATGAAAATGACTGACCAATCAGTGAAAATGTGATTTCCCCAATACAAATTTGTACTTTTTGTAAACCTTGGACCAAAAGGCGTCGATTGGTAAGAAAACAAAATTTGTGCGGTTGGGCTATTAATTGTTATAAACAAATTAATTTGTTAACTGATAAAAAGTTGGTTTTTATATTGGAAAATGATTTCTAAGGGTAAAACGGGCAAAATAGAACACTTTTTACATTGTGATTTTTTTGAAAAAATGCGTTTTAAAGAAGTTACAACCATTTTAAAGCGCAAAAATGGTCAAATTGAAAATGTTTTTACTCGCCGAGTTTTGATCGAATTCAAAAAAATCCTGCGGCAGAATACTTTTCAGATCTTAACCTTCAACTGACTATTTTTCAAAAGAAAATATACATTTTTCACACCGTAAAATCTATTAATACAAATAGCGTTTTTTAGCGTTCCACAATCCGGAGGCAGTGAGATTGATTTCTTTAAAATTATCTAAGAACTTTTTGCCAAAGCAAAAAAGTTCTTAGATAGTATAATTTTTCAATGATTTCCAATAAAAAATTTTTTTTTCTTTTTTTGGGAGTTTGGAGTTCCTTATTGATTGCCTGTTTGAATCCTGTCAAATTGCACGCGCTTTATACGAGTTGACACGACTCTACATGCGTATAACAGTGTATCTTAACTCTTACGGGTGATCTTCTGGCATTCGTAACGCATGTCTGGGGTGGGGCTATGGAAAGGCACGGCGAGTCCTTGGCTATTAGCCTGGACATCGCCAAAGCCTTCGATTGGGTCTGGCATGCTTCGCTCCTTTCCAAGCTTCCGGCATATGGTCTACCTCCTCAACTGTGCAGCTGGATTGCCAGCTTTTTAAACGAGCGCCGAGTGCGGGTCCTCTGCGATGGCCAGGCTTCTCGCTTCTTGCAAGTGAATGCCGGGGTACCGCAGGGGTCCGTACTATCACCAACTCTCTTTCTTCTGCATATCAATGATATGCTATCCCTCGGGAACATTCATTGCTATGCAGATGACAGCACACTGCACGGGAGTTACTCGGTTCGTCCGACGGCGGGGCGATCTGAGATTGAGGAGGAGAGACGACGACTCGTGGCTGATCTCGACCGTAACCTCGACAGTATCTCTCAATGGGGTACCGAGAACCTGGTCGAGTTCAATGCCCGCAAAACACAGGCGTGTGCATTTACTGCGAAGAAATCCCCTTTCCTTCCCCTACCCTCTCTTCAGAATGCATTATTACCAATGAAGGACAACCTTGATATCCTTGGCATAGACGTTCGTCGAGAGCTCAATAATAAAAACTACATCGAAAGATGTATAGGGCTAGCTTCACGGAAACTAGGAATACTGAATAAGGTAAAGAGATTCTTTACACCGGACCAGAGGTGTCTGCTGTACAAGACGCAGATTAGACCCTGCGTCGAATACTGCTCTCACCTCTGGGACGGCTCCGCGAAGTATCTGCTGGACGCTCTCGACGCTATGCAGCGACGGGCTATCCGTATTATTGGTTGTCCGGAGATAACGGGAAGCCTTGAGCCGCTAGCTCAGCGCCGAACAATAGCTTCCTTGGCCGCATTCTACCGTATTTACCACGACGAGTGTTCTGAAGAGCTCTTCAATCTGATCCCACCCTCTTCCTTCCGATCCCGAACGACTCGTGCCGGGCAGAGATGCCACCCCCACACAGTGGATAGCATGTTCGCGAGAACCGAACGTTTTAAACGTTCGTTTCTCTGCCGAACGATAGTGGCCTGGAACGCCCTGCCTGTGCACGTGTTTCCTCCCACATATAATCCTGGGTTCTTTAAGCGGAGCGTGAAGAGGCACATCAGTAGGTCGTCAAGTTGAGGGCCACTCTCAATAGTAATGTGTGCTGTGAGAGTGGCCCACAATCGCTAGACGTCGTCACGACTTACCACCAGGCGGGCGGCGTCAATTTGGCGAACCAAATATAAAAAAAAAAAAAAAAAAAAAAAAAAAAACGCTACGCTATTTTACGATGTGAAAAATGTATATTTTCTCATTTTGAAAAATAGTCAGTTGAAGCTTAAGATCTGAGAAGTATTCTGCCGCAGGGTTTTTTTTAATTCGATTAAAACTCGGCGAGATAAAAAATGTTGAATGTGACCATTTTTGCGCTTTAAAATGGTTGTAACTTCTTTAAAACGCATTTTTTCAAGTAAAAAGTGTTCTATTTTGCCCGTTTTACCCTTAGAAATCAATTTCCAATAATAAAACCAACTTTTTATCAGTTAACAAATTAATTTGCTTATAACAATTAATAGCCCAACCGCACAAATTTTGTTTTCTTACCAATCGACGCCTTTTGGTCGAAGGTTTACAAAAAGTATAAATTTGTATTGGGGAAATCACTTTTTCACTGGTCAGTCATTTTAGTTTTTCAGGGGATTTGCCGCTTGCCTAATAATAAGTGTGTGCATAGATGAATACAGTAAATCTTCGTATTGAGGAATGCTTTGTATGGAGAGACCCCAGAGCGCAGTGTTTCGACACCAAATGCGACAAAGAAGTATTGGGTGCCGTGCCAAGACAACAGTATACTTGGCCACCTTCGACCACTCACGTCCCAGTCCCACACCAGCGGGCAAATTCCAACGTATCTTCGACATCCCGTCAGGTCTCTTGCCATCGTCTCATGCAATGTCCCCAACACACAACACCTCTAGAATCGCAAAGACGTTGACACTGACGAGAGACCATCGCAGCAGCAGCACGAGCACGACACTGGAAGAGTTTATCGATAACCAATGATATCGCATATAGATCTAGAAAATGTCGCTAAAAGATCATATTACATATTAAAACGTTTTTTGTAATATTGTGCAATATTATTGGTTTAAATCGATGGACTGAATCGATGGATAAATCGAATGATCGACAATATGTTCATACTGCCATGCTCGTGCAGCAGGATGTCGTATTGCTCTGAGATCTTGTTTTTAACGTATTTCATTGTAATGTGTTGCCTCCACTGGAGCACCAACTTATACTGGGCACGGCGTAAGCTGGAAGCACTTACGTTCATGGGTGTAGGACACTTCGCTCGGTCGGTAAAAAAATGACTGTTGAAATTAGTGTCACCAAATGGGGTACTTATTCTTTTTTTTTTTTTTAATTCCGCGAGGCGCGGCCACTGCCATGTCCATTGCTGCACGCGTCTCTGGTGACACTAGAAGATATTTCCAGTGGCGCCCGGCAGAATTTGGCCACCAGCGTGAGCGAATGAAAATCCCGCGTCGTTGGGATTGGGTTTTATCTCGCGTCGGTGAGTGAATCTGGTAGCGTACTGTGGGGCAAAGACCCCGCAGCACGCAACCCTTCTAGCCTGCTTCTGTAAGGGGCTTGATGACGGTGGGGTAGCTACCAGCCGTCCTCAGGCCCCGCTCATGGAGGTCGATGGTACTGGGCGTAGATGAGTCTGCAGTGCTCTGGCCGCTGTCTGTGGAACTCAGCGGGGAGGGTACGCTCCCTCTCTCTCTCAGCTGCCTCCCTCGCGAACATGACTTGCTCGCAGAAGGACACGGCCGCGTTCCACCTACTTGCGCTGGATACCATGGCTTGTTGGAGCATGGTTTCCAGCGAGAGGATATCCACGCCCACATCCAGCCAAATGGGGTATGGCTAAAACCCTTAGCCTGTCCATAATAAACGAAGAAAACTGTATGTGACATTAATGACATTGACAAACATGACAGATAAGTTCACGTGCGTGTTGTGCGGTTGATTTGTTGCATGCATGCAAATTGCAATGCTTGTTTTCTCTCGTAACTTACTTTGGTATCACGGATATAACCTTTATAGATTTGGGCAATTTTAATTACCTACATTAATTATACGATTTGTAACAAAGGTATGAAAAATGCCTGATGCTATTGAGGACGCACTCTTAGTTATTAGCTTACAAACTCGTACACCAGAACTATCACGAACGTGTGATGATCTTCAGGTTAGTATACTTTCAGATTGTTTAGTAAAATTATCCATTTGTTATGTCCCAATTTAAATATTAAGTATTTAGTTTTTATTAAAAGGTCTTTGAGTTGAAAAGTTCCATATTGTTTCACTGTAAAATAATTAAAATAAGAAGGTAGGTAGTTGATATTTATGCATCTTAACAAAATATTTTAACAGAGGAGATGTTATTAATAAAATATCTTTTAAGGTACATATTGCTTTTGATTTATTTTACTTATTTATAACTTAGATAAATTTTTTTAACAGCACTATTGTTACAAGATATTAGATATAATTTTAATGACGTTTTTCTGCTTTATTTGATTTTATTTATATTTATTACAGCACACTTTACAAGCAGACAGTTGTAACATCAATGAAGTCGTCTCCAAATTATCTGACTATATCCTTGATATTGAAGATGCCAAGCTATTTCAGAGATATCTATCAAATATATTACTTGCACTGGTTTCGGCCAAAATACCACTAAAACCTGTATTTAGCAATTCAAACATTGATAGGTGTAATGATAGGGAAAAAATTAACCATTTAGAATATTCTGTGGTGTTGGCTGCTTTAAGTGAACACCCAGATATACTGCAGTAAGTATTTTTTTTCAATTGATAAATAGTTATTATTAAAGCTGTTTTTGCTCCTCTTATTTCAAATCTGTTTTACCAACTATTTAATTGTAAATTAATTCACACAAGAACTGCTGTTGTACATTACATTTGTCATTTTTAGGTTCACTTTGAAGTATTTTGAAATAAATCGAGTACCTCCATTTGAAGTATTTATCCATCATGAAGAGTCATATAATGTTGCTCCAAAGAAACGACGTCTACGTGACAGTAGACCGAAAGTTACTGATGAACAGATTGTCTCATGCTGCTATACATTGTTAAATAAGTTGCCAAACGAGCTATCTGACAAATGGGACTGGTCAAAGTTTGTCAGTAATTTTATTCAACATGAAAGTTCTGAAGTGAAATGGTAAGTGGGATAATATCTTTTATCTTGTATAGATATTCCGATTTGCTTAGAATTTGATTGTCGTTATCTGTTAGCTGAACAAAAGCAACCCATTAATTTCACTGCAGCAACATAATGATTCACAAAGTATCCCCACATAGCGTAGATACAAATAGGTGTAATATGAAACTGTGGCATGTATAAGCCAATCCGGTTACGGTTTTGTGCACCTATGAAATTAAAGCAGTTTTTTTTTATTATGCAGATTTCTGTCTGTAGCATCATTATCATGAATTTGGATATTTTGATTAAAAGTTTCATCATTCTGTGAGGCTGGTATGTGTTGCACTATTGGTACAATTAATAAAGAAAAACATTAATAGAGACACTACATTGTTTTTTTCTTCTAGGATGGTGAAACAGTGCATGACACTTCTTACCAATATGACAGAAGCACAATCTTTATCTCTTAGGAATACTATGGCCATACCTGAACATATCTGGATTAAATCTGGTGCAGAAAAAACTGCATTAGTGAGCCCTGTAAAGGATGTATTGAAATGTCCAATCAGCCCTGATAATGTTGTAAACATAGATGGCATACTGTTACCAGTTTTTGATAAAAATAATGTCAAAAAGGGCCTTTTAGTACCAGTGGAATCAACAGTCAGTAACTTGAGGAGTTTAGCATTAGCTGTAGCATCAGGTAAAGGAAATATTTACTGCTATTTTCAATACGAACTTTTATAGCCCTCTTAAAGTACTTATTAAAAAAAAAACAACTCAGGAATCGGCATAAAACAACTCAGTCTGAGTATAACTGTTGTTACATTTTTTTCAGCATACAATTAGTCTGCCTTATTGAGCAAGTCCTTGAGTGAACAGTGTATAGTCAAGGTTCAAAAGTGCATTCCCATTATATTAATGCAATAACTGGGATTCTATTTAGAGATATGTGACTGTGCCAGGACATAATATGTTACATTCCAATTAATAGAATCTCTACAGTCTGAGCCTCAGTATACATTCAAGTTATTGCATTTTAATAATGTGAATGCCTGAATGTGAATACTGCAAACATTTATATGACCCGAAAATTATTGCAGTTGTTTTTTATTATGTTGTGTACAGTGGAATTTCTTGCTTTATATGTATATATGTAACTATGGTTTTAGGACAAGCACTATGTCTAATGGGGCCAGTAGGGTCTGGCAAAACGTCATCAGTAGAGTATTTGGCGGCTATAACGGGACGCAAAGGTGTGGCTTTCAAGAAGATACAACTTGGTGATCAAACAGATTCCCGTATGCTATTGGGTTCACATCAATGTACAGACGTGCCCGGAGAATTTGTTTGGAGACCTGGTGTTCTTACTGAGGTATGGTTATTTAATTATATAGTAATACCTCTATTAATAGATGGAGCATGGAGGAGAATCTCTATTTCAAAAGATACACCTTAAATATCTTACCACAGTGTCATCTAATTTGGTTGCATAATACGATTAAGTTGATGTTTTGTTTATTTATGATTTCAACAAACTTACCATTGTAAGATTTGGCCTAAGCTTGGTACACAGGCAGCTGGTAAGCTGGAGAGACACATAGTAGGTATGCTTGTAAGCCCAAACATAGGTTTATATGGAAAACGAAAAGGTAAACATGGAGGTTGTGCCTATTACAGCACTCTAAATTACTCTACCGTATTTACATTGCGCCGCAATTGTCATTCTATTGTAGATGTGATTTCTATCCGCCGGTGCTCTGGGTTATCCTTACGAGGGCGTATCTGGGACGCCCGGCAATAGGCGTATAGTAAAAAAAAGCCGTCCAAGAGCGAGTCGGACTCGTGCAAAAAGGGTTCCGTACCAAAACGGCAAAAAAATCACGTTTGTTATATTGGAGCCCCCTTAAATATTTAATATATTCTGTTTTTTAGGATTTGTTGTCAGCTGTGAAATTTTTAACTTTCTAACTATAATGGTTCACGAGATACAGTCTGGTGACAGACAGACGGACAGCGGAGTCTTAGTAATAGGGTTCCCGTTTTACCCTTTGGGTACGGAACCCTAAAAGCCAAAAGATGTCGGTTCTATATTTGTGTGTGTTTTCAGGCAGTACAAAATGGACATTGGCTATTGTTGGAGGACATCGATTGTGCAGCTTTAGATGTAGCTTCTACGTTAAGTTCGCTCTTGGAAAGAAAATCGTTATGTGTACCTGGATATCGGGACTCCTTACCCGTCACACCTGGTTTCCAATTGTTTGTCACACAACGGTTAGTAAATCACATTATAAAATATTTACTATCTTTTTATTGGATAGTTCACCAATCCGGCCAGCAGTTATTCAAGTCGGAATGGGCATTTAACTGGACTTAATTACTGTAGGAATAAGTGAATTATACATGTGCAGAAAAAAAGTTGTTTTGGTTTAAATAACGTTAAATATACTTAATATTTTCTTACAGCGTAATTACGACAAATATTGGTTTTCAGAAGAGACTATCCAACTCTAGTACACTACTACAAAAGCATTTAACACAAATCAACGTAGAGCCACTATCACGATGTGAGCTAACAGAGATTATCCAAACTTTGTATCCTACCTTAACCACCATTTGCTCTAGAATGATTGGAGTGTACATGATGTTTTCTGTTGGTAGTCATGATACTTCGATAAATACTATACTAGTGCCAGAGAGTAATATTTTACTCCCTAAAGGATCCAGACTGATTTCAACTAGGGACTTATTAAAATGGTGTAGCAGAGCCGTCGTCGGTTTCGAGGTGTCAAGCCCTGAATCAGCCTTGAAAGTCCTACAAGACGCATTAGATATTTTCACATGTTCGTTTTCTTCTCCTCAACATAGATTAGAATTGTCTTTCAAAGTCGGTTTATCACTTGGAATTGTGGAAACAAAATCTGAATTCTATTGCAAGCATTACAAACCTAATGTCTCATTAAATCCCAAATATCTCGAAGTGGGTAGATCAAAAGTTCCTCGAGTGGAAAGGAAGTTAGAATCTATAGATTTTGATAGTAAACAGACAGTGTTTTCTTTTACGCGTCAGTCTTCGAGTTTGCTTGAGAAAATTGCCTGTTCCGTTATGGCGAACGAGCCAGTGTTACTCGTTGGTGAAACAGGTACCGGTAAAACATCTTCAGTGCAATATTTAGCGAAGCAAACAGGACATAAACTGGTGGTCATTAACATGAACCAACAATCAGATTCCGCTGATTTACTTGGCGGATATAAACCAGTAGATATGAAATATGTTATTCGTCCTATGAAACTCCAATTTGAGGAACTTTTCCAAAGCTTTTACAACACTGAAAAAAATAAAAAGTTTTTGGGGCATATTAATAGCTGCTATGATACTGAAAATTGGGCGGCATTAGTTACTTTGATGAAGCAGAGTCATAAAGCAGCAGTTAATAGATTGACTGTTGAAAATAAATATATTAAACTTAAACCATGGTTAAAGTTTGGGACCAAATTATTAAAACTCGAACAGCAGGTTAAGGCAGCCTCAAAATTGACTTTCGCGTTCATAGAAGGATCATTAGTGAAAGCGATGCAGGAAGGACACTGGGTATTATTAGATGAAATTAATTTAGCGTCTGCAGAAATTTTGGAATGTCTAGCAGGCCTGTTGGAAGACAAAAATGAAACTATAGAATTATTAGAAAGGGGTGATAAAGTGCCTATAAGACGGCATCCGGAATTTACCCTATTTGCTTGCATGAATCCCGCAACCGATGTAGGTAAAAAGGATTTGCCTGCAGGATTAAGGAATCGATTCACGGAATTCTTTATCGATGAATTAACTGAGAGGAATGATTTGATGATGCTCATTGGTGACTATTTGTATCATATGAATTTAAGTGGTGCTATTTTGGAAGGAATATACAGTTTTTATGCTAATGTGAGAAAAGAAGCGAAATTGACCCTCGTAGATGGCTCAGGTACTATCTTTTTTATACTTTTACAAAATCTTAAGTGTTTAGTGTAGTAAGTAGTGATTGTATTTAATAAACACAATCGATGATTTTAGGTAATGCACCTCATTACTCCCTTAGAACTTTATGTAGAGCTTTGACTGCAGCTGCCAAAGCTAAATGTGGAACTGTATCGAGATCCCTTTATGAAGCTTTTTGTTTATCCTTCTTGACTCAATTGGACAGATCTTCGCATCCCAGAGTTGAAGCTATGATCGCCAAGTAAGTGTCAGTTTAATTACCCGTTATTCAATAAAAAATATTATTCGATTTTACTTTTACTGTACTTTTGTCTGTAGGGCCGTATTCGGAAGGAAGAATGTGACTGCCGTAATAAACCAAAAGATCCCAGAACCAAAAGTTTTGGGACAAAATTACTTACTCTTTGAAGGTCATTGGATACCACAGGGCAAATTAGAAATAGATATAGGTGAAGAATATATTCTTACACCAACAGTCCGTAAAAATCTTCGTGATATCGCTCGAATTATCTCCCTGGCTCGTTTGCCAATTTTATTGCAAGGAGACACTTCGGTTGGAAAAACTTCACTCATAACTTACATTGCTAAAGCTTCAGGAAATTACTGTGTCAGGATAAATAATCACGAACATACTGACCTTCAGGAATATATCGGTTCTTATGCCACTGATTCTTCTGGGAGACTCGTATTCAAAGAAGGTGTGTTGGTCGAAGCTATGAGAAAAGGTCACTGGATAATACTTGATGAACTCAACTTAGCTCCCAGTGATGTTTTAGAAGCACTGAACCGTGTGTTAGATGATAATCGTGAGTTGTTCATACCAGAAACCCAGCAGACAGTTAAAGCAGAGCCCAATTTCATGCTCTTTGCTACACAAAATCCACCTGGCTTATATGGTGGCCGTAAAATGCTATCGAGAGCTTTTAGGAATAGATTTGTGGAATTGCATTTTGACGAAATACCAAAAGCTGAATTACAGACCATTTTACACCAAAGATGTCATGTTCCTCCAGCGTATAGTAAGAAAATGATAGCGGTCATGTCGGAGCTGCAAATAAGGAGACGTGGTTCCGCTGCAGTACAAGGCAAAGACGGATTCATAACTTTGAGAGATTTATTCAGATGGGGTCAACGATACAAACACGCTACCAAAGAATCTTTAACTACCGACAAATTTTACGATTGGGATCAACATATAGCTGACGAAGGATATCTCATTTTAGCTGGAAAAGTCCGTAAAACAGATGAGCGGTCTATTATAGAGGAAGTTATAGAAAAACATATAAAAAGAAAAATGAATCCTCATAATCTCTTTAGCCTTCATGCCAGCACGTCTCCAGTTACGAAATCAATTTTAGAAACAATTCTAAATAACCAATTGAAGGAATTTTCTCACGTAGTTTGGACTTTTAATATGAGAAGACTGGCCATATTGATAGCCAAATCTTTTAGTTTCGATGAACCTGTGCTACTAGTCGGGGAAACAGGTTGTGGAAAAACAACAATATGCCAAGTGTTAGCCGGTTTGAAGAGTCAGCAACTTTTTACAGTCAACTGTCACATGCATACAGAAAGCGCTGATTTCTTAGGAGGACTTCGACCCGTTCGTCAGTATAAAAATGATGGTCGGCTATTCGAATGGGTTGATGGACCACTTATAAAAGCTATGGAGACAGGCAACATATTTTTAGCAGATGAAATATCGTTAGCAGATGACAGTGTGCTGGAGAGAATGAATTCTCTATTGGAACCTGAGCGCCAGCTTGTATTAGCTGAAAGGGGAACGGAAGACAGTTCCGATATTGTCATTATATCAGCAAACAAGAATTTTCATTTTATTGGCACAATGAATCCTGGAGGAGACTTTGGTAAAAAAGAGCTTTCACCAGCTCTTCGGAACCGGTTCACCGAAATTTGGTGTGACAGTGTTAGTTCTAGAGAAGATCTGTTGAATGTCCTTGAAAAAAGTGTCAATAAAGGGGTGGCGTTGGGTAATCAAGAAGATGGAAGTTCTGGTATTGGTACTTCAATATTAGATTTTACGGCATTTATGAAAGGATCGGAAGTAACTGATAAGTTTCCATTCAGTATCCGCGATCTTCTTTCGTGGGTAAATTTTATTAACGTCACTGTGTCCAAGAGGCTTTTGGACACCCCTGAAGCCTACGTTCATGGCGCGTGCATGACATTTCTCGACTGTTTTGGTACAACTCTAACTGGGCATGTAGATTCAGATACTCTAAGTTCAGCTAGAGAAGTAGCTGTCGATTTCCTCTTGGCTCAGATTGAAAATGTAGGTGCCGAATACGTGAGAAGTTTGAGGCAAATGCTGAGCAAGCAACAGGTGGCATTTGAAGCTGAAAGTAATAGGAGTGTTTTTGGAATCAAGCCATTTTATATTGAAGTTGGTTACAATACTGATATTATTGAAGAACGCCAGAAATTCTCGTTTACTGCTCCTACAGCAGGAGCCAACACTTTGAGACTTCTACGTGGTATGCAACTGAATAAGGCAATACTCCTCGAAGGTAACCCTGGTGTCGGAAAAACTAGTTTAGTGGCAGCACTTGCTAAATCTTCGGGACACAAAGTCGTGCGAATTAATTTGAGTGACCAAACTGTAAGTAGCTTTAAAACTAATAAGTCCAATTATTTAATGGTTTTTTAAACTTCAATTTCTAATAATGTTTTATCTTTCTTTTAGGATATTAGTGACTTATTTGGAACCGATCTACCACAGGAAGACGGTTCTTTTGCTTTCAAAGAAGGATCTTTTCTCAACGCTCTCCAAAATGGGGATTGGATCCTGTTGGATGAACTAAATCTAGCTCCTCAACCTGTCCTTGAAGGTCTTAATGCTTGCCTAGATCACCGAGGCGAAGTATTTATTCCAGAACTTGGTAAAACGTTTAAAGTTGAGCAGCAAACCAAGATCTTTGCCTGTCAGAATCCTTTAAATCAAGGAGGTGCTAGAAGAGGTCTGCCTATTTCATTCTTGAATAGGTTTACGCAAGTATATGTCGATACATTAACTAAACAAGATTTGATTTATATTGTGGATGCACAATATCCAACAATTCCTAAAGATATTCTCCACAAAATCGTAAACTTTAACTGTCAGGTTGCTTATGAAATCACTGAACAGCATAGTTGGGGCATATTAGGAGGTCCTTATGAAATGAATTTGAGAGACATACAAAGATGGTGCGAGGCGCTCGTAATGGATCAAGAATGTGGTAAATCATTGTGTCCTGGTAAGTTTGTTGAAATGCTTTATGTAAATCGTATGAGGACTGCCAACGATAAATACAAAATGCGTACAGTTTATGATAACATTTTTATGCCTGATTACCCGACAAGTCAATGTAATCCATATTTTAACTTAACAAACAGCGAAATATTGATAGGCGATGTTGCATTACGCCGAAATATTGATAAACCGTTTAAAAACCGACGAGCATTTGAAACAAACTTGGTGGTTTTAAGAAGTCAGCTGCCGACCTTGAAAGCATTGGCTCAGAATATTAAAATGAACTGGCTATCGATACTAATTGGACCTACATCTATAGGTAAAAGTAGTGTCGTACAAGTACTTGCTGATTTATCAGGCAACCAATTACATGTTATACCAGTGACGTCAGCTATGGACGTATCCGATCTCCTTGGAGGATTTGAGCAAGTCGATTACAGGAGGAACCTCGAGAGTCTGTTCGAAAAAATCGAAATCCTAACTATACAACTCGTTAGAAACATTTGGCTCAACCCAGAGGTTGAGAATTGGGAAGCAAACCTACTGCTTAGTCAACTAGTTCAATACAAATCCTTACATAAGGCTCCCAGTAATGAAACAGATACAGATGATATCGACAGTTTCAAACAACAATTGCAGTTTCTTCTGAATCACTGCGACAAACTCCAACATAATCATATGACACAAAACAATTACATGGCGCTGAAAATTGAAGACATTTTAAACAATTTAAAGAAATTACAAAAGAAATTAGCTACACTAAGTTCCGTGAATGTTGGCGGGAAATTTGAATTTGTTGATTCTTTATTCGTCAAAGCCATGATTGAAGGTTCTTGGCTACTTCTTGATAATGTTAACTTGACTTCATCTGCAGTTCTTGATAGACTGAATGGTTTATTAGAACCCAATGGCGTATTAAGTATTCCTGAACGAGGGGACGTTTGTGAAATTATACCTCATCCGAATTTTAGAGTATTCTTTACAATGGATCCAAAGTATGGAGGAATTTCGAGGGCTATGAGAAACAGAGGTGTTGAAATGTTTATGTTAAACTCTAGTGATGTAAAACCATATTTGCCGGAGCCAATGAGCTGTATGGATTTGACGGCTTTACTGTTATCTTGTGGTTTACCTAGTGAATACCACAAAATGAGTATCAAATGTCATAAAGAGATGATGGCACTACTCGTAAGTGAGTAATAAACTACGTTTTTATTTAGTCCTCCATTTTTGTAAGTTAATTAATGGAACTGCTAGTGCAACACTGACAGGTCCCTATGACCGACTTTTTTACTTAAATTATTGCTGCATTTAGAATAGTCGTTCCAGTCATATTGTATTGGCTACAACAGAGTTGTTCTCCCGCATAGACAAAGGCGCATGTTATTCTCTTATTTTTTCTCTTATACAGGGCGTTTATATTTGCTGTTTTGTTTACAATCATAATAATAATATTTTCAAACTTAAAATTTTCAGGACCATCTGAACCCACAATTTCGCTTTTATTGCAAGCGGCACATTTAACGTGGCAGCAAATAGTCCGTGGCATTGATGTACAAACGGCCTATATTTACAGCTTCTTAGATGTGTACATTAAACCGAGATGTGGTGGAGATTTCAACATGGATGTAGTAATGTCGCTCGCTGACACGAAACACATGATGCTAGAAATACTTGAAGAAACAGTATTACACCACCAAAACCGATTTTACAACACAGACCACACATTAACAGTCAAAGGCCTGTGCTTAAATTCTGGAATAGAAATTGCTAATCAAATCGCCTATGTTGCTACCCAAGCAGTCTCTGTACACTCATTAGCAGTGATTGGTAGCCTGTTTACTGCTTATCAAAAAGTTCCTAGAAATCTTCTGCAACTGGTTCACGGTATCATACTAAACAATCTCCTGCATGATACCTTGCGACCCATGTGCGATTTTGCTAAGCAAATTAATGAACTTATGTTTAAGCACTTATCAGGCTACACAGAACTGGAGTCACATAAAAGATACCACACAGAGCTATACAACCCAGACAGTACTATTGTACATAAGTCTAATAGAGAGTCATTATTATTGTATAACATATTACTGAAAGCTTCTGTGGAGATGGAAACTCGAAATCCGTCAATTTACACAGTACTAAATTATTCCAGAGACGTACTAAGCAGTAATTTAACTGATGATTTTGTTGAATATCCTATTCTTAAATACGCTCAAATTTACCTTGATGACGTTGACGAGTATATCGTTAAAGCTATCAAACTTGCCGAAAATGCCTTGGATGATAAAATAACTTGTCTTATTATGATATGTTTAAATTGGCGGAGTCGATTAATGAAGGTATTTTCTCAGAATATCTTTGTCCCGTCAAACACTAGACGTCAACAAATCTTACGTGACGATATCATCCCATTAATAAATATTCATATTAAATGGTTACACGAACATCTGATAGATATTTTCGCTGACAAATCATTGCAACATAAACAATTACTAGAAGAATTTAAATCTCGGAACAAACCAATACTGGATAATTTCGATCGAGCGAGAAATCACATGATTAAAATAAACAAAAAGGTGAGGCAGTATTACGGACAGCCTAATTTGTTTTTAAACAAAGACTGCTATGACTTAAGTCTTGAAAGAAACGTTATAAATGCCCATATAACTTTAGATTTCGCTCAACCTTTATCCAAGCAGTGGAATAAACTGGATATAAGAAACGATTCCGTGACAGATATAACTATGGCCTTAGATGTACCAAATAAACACATATTACCAACTATTCAGGGTAATGTTTTAAAGCAATTATCATTAAAACCAAAGAAAGGGGTTGTACAACAAGTAAAGCTTTTACCTCTGATCGGGTATGTGATTCAGAGAATACTCACAATAGTTCAAACTGATCTTTTACATATGGTCAGACAGCTAACGAATACTGACATAACAGTGAATACTTCATTGAATGAGATTTTCATTAGACTCATACAGTTGGGCAAAGGAAAGATTGGATTTCCACCTGCACTATTGAATCTTCTAGAATTAATGGTACAACTGAATGAATGTAGACCGGAATTCGCCGACAGGTAAACTTGAATACACACCCATACGCACACAAAATCATTTGTTTATTCCCAAAGGAATAAGCAGAGGCGTTTATTAAAGCCACATTTACTCACTTTGTTACCTCCTCAGAAAAGGCTCGACCGATTTTAACGATTTTTTGTGTAGATATTTGGTAGTAATGAGACGATCGACATCTTTTGAATCCCAACCTCAAGATCAACTTTTTCATTTACCACAATGGGTGCTAGCTAAGGAGCCATATCAGTATTTCTAGGGATCTCTTGTCAATTTCATCTACACCCGGTTCACCTGCTGACAATCTGGCCGACGCCCTGACCAAAGTGCCTGGAAGCGGCCATAGCCTTGCCCCCTGCGATTGTTCACAGAATTACTATCTAATTCCTCAGGGATGATTTTGTGTGTGTTTATATCACAAAACAATGTTTTCCAGTTCAGCTAAAAAATTACTCACTTTTTTTAGGTTGTCATCAGTGCCCGTCAGATTTTGGGATGAGTTCCACAAATATCTTGTATGTTCTCCAGCTACTTTTCCTATACCATTTTTAAATGCAAAAATGCAGGAAGACATCGTCGATATAGGAATGGAAGAAGTGCCCATGAATACCGAGAAGTGGTCCAGTAATGTACCACTTTTGCCATTTTACATACAAAATGTCACTGTATCCACTAATAATACAGGTATTTTGATGTTTATAAATATGTATGTTTATATGTAATCATTGAACTTCTTCATTATTATGTAGCTGCATTATCTCTGCTATAAGCTACTTTTCATCTTTTTGGTTATCGGGAGCGAGTAACAACGGGCGAAGCTGCGGTGAAGACCTAGTACAATATTGTAACTTAGTGCATTCTTATCTAAATCTTTCTGATTGATTCACTGTCTAATATCACTGTCCATTAGAGAAAATATTTCAAAATTTTGTTTGTTTACCTACATAAAAATAAATTTTACTGTCATATGTAAAATATATTTTTATGTAGATAAACGAAAAATTTAGTTTAGTATGCCGTACTTTTGCCAGTATTTTTAGTCCATTTGGCACATTTATAATGAGTTATGTCCAAAATGGTCGAACGAATTTAATAAAAAGTAGCAGCTGTATTGTAATTTGAAAAAAATTTAAACCCTAAGTAAAATAAACCTCTTATATTCCTCAGAGTCACAGCATGTCCTTGCATATGAAGCTGTATCTATGGACGATAGAATATATTACTCAAAACAACTTGGAAAGATTTCGAACATTTTGTGGAAGAATATTGCAACACTGAAAATAGGAGCACGTTCTAAAGTGTAAGTCAATTTTATATTACACTAGTGGTCCCGGCGAACTTCGTACCGCATTCATTTTTCTAATGTTCCGCATAACTTTATTTTTCTTCCATAAGATCCTTCTCCTGATAATTACGAACACAACAACAAAAGAATAAGCGAAATCGGTCCAGCCGTTCACGCGTGATGGCGTGACCAAGGGAAATGGGATTCATTTTTATATATAGAGACAAGCTGTCCCGGCGAACTTCGTACCGCATTCATTTTTCTAATGTTCTGCATAACTTTTTTTTTCTTCCATAAGATCCTTCTCCTGATAATTACGAACACAACAAAAAAAAGAATAAGCGAAATCGGTCCAGCCGTTCACGCGTGATGGCGTGACCAAGGGAAATAGGGATTATTTTTATATATAGAGACAAGCTGTCCCGGCGAACTTCGTACCGCATTCATTTTTCTAATGTTCCGCATAACTTTTTTTTCTTCCATAAGATCCTTCTGATAATTACGAACACAGCCAAAAAAGAATAAGCGAAATCGGTCCAGCCGTTCACGCGTGATGGCGTGACCAAGGGAAATAGGGATTCATTTTTATATATAGAGATTACCAAAAATATATTCGTCATACTTTTGTATGTGTCTAAATGTCTATGCCACGCGTTGTTTCGACGGCCTTTAGTTACAACGTGTTCTTATTAGTTACAATGCGATGTACTCGTAATTAGAAAAGGGAGCTCCCTTTTCTAGTTCCATCGCAGAAAAGGGAGCGCCCTTTTCTAGTTCCATCGCAGAAAAGGGAGCTCCCTTTTCTAGTTACATCGCATTGTAACTAATAATAACACGTTGTAATTAAAGGCCGTCGAAACAACGCGTTGTAACTAGTAAGAACAATTAATTATCACTAGACAAAACACGTTTTAGGTTATGGCTATATTTTTTTTTTTTATACGTACCTAATAATGCGGCAATAATAGTTTTAACTGCTATTTAGTTTTAATAACAGTTTTAACTAAGGCATTTAGTAACAACGCGTTGTTTAAAAGGCATTTAGTTACAATGCGTTCTCACTAGCAACAACGAATTGTTACTAAAAACTTACGGTAAAATAATATTTGATACTGAATTATTTATCAATCTAAACTTACAGAGTCACAGATATGACAACTGCATTGAAGAAATATGAGATTTTCACCGCATGCTTACACCATATTCATCAGAAACACACACCAACAAGTGAAGTGTTTCGTGCAGAACCACCGCAAGCCTTAACCACAGATAAAAATTTTGCAGAAATTGCTATTAAAGCGTACAATATTTATCAAGAACTAAATACAATGAAAGTAGATAATGATGTGATGAAAATTCAAATGTTTACTGCACAGTTGTCTTGTGTAACTAGTTTTCTATTCACTCAAGTGATCTCCGAATTAAGTTCCATAGACCAAATTGTCAAACGTCGAATGAAACACCAGTTTCTTGAAGAGAATTTGTTAACTTTTGATAGTCTTCTTAGTGTTTACTACTTCCATGGGCTTGTATCTGGTATAGTAAATGAGTATAGACAGCTTGAAAAACCATCTGATATCAACATTAACATGTTAG
Source organism: Nudaria mundana (assembly GCA_963556515.1). Taxonomy (NCBI): domain Eukaryota; kingdom Metazoa; phylum Arthropoda; class Insecta; order Lepidoptera; family Erebidae; genus Nudaria; species Nudaria mundana. The sequence continues at coordinate 12,415,215 of OY748301.1, forward strand.
ACCAGACTAGGTTATCTGAACTGCAGAAGGTACATCCTTATTGTAAACATTTAATGGAAATGAAGACAGAGACTATGGAGAAGGCTATCAAGTATACTCTACATAATACATTTAGACCCCAAGGACTATCGTATGGTGCCTTTATAAAAGTAAGTAAAATGTTTAAAAAATTTCTAAATGATCCATAGATGTTGATAAGATTTATTTTACGTCTAATTTTAAACAGAATTAGGTTATTTTTTCCAAACACAACTAGGAAACTAGTTTTATTGAACTCGAATCTATAATCCTTCCCAGGTTATGGGTTATTCCACTGACAGGCTGAGTCCTGAGACACGGCGTACCGCGTATGCGTAATCCGCAGCGTACGATACAAATGGCGGCTATCCTCGTGTACGTATGCCCGCGCTTGCAGTTCAGACAGTTCCAAACATGTCGAGTATTTGTTGCATGCGCGGCGGATTCCGCATACGCGGTACTCAAGACTCGCACTTAGCTTCGAAGAAATTACTTATCAAGCTGAATTTCGTGACGATATAGCCAGATATCGATATTCGTATGTTCGTATTCGTACGCTCAGCACTTATTTAGACATTTCAAGAGTTTGCAGCGTTGTTTCGGCCGTCCACATTGTTGGATACCTCGAGGTCAACATGCAAGAGCCCAGAAATACTTACTCGTAAAAATTATTCCTAGCCTAAATATAACCTTATCTCACCTACGTTCAGTGGGAACAGTTCGTTTCTTGTTTTTTGTATACTTGGATTACAGCTTGATAGAGTACGTGTTTCCTGCATACAAATCGGGTCCTTAGGCCGCGGTCCTCCATGTAAGCCTCAATCGCGAAATTAACGTATTTTCGTATTATTATAACTAACATTTTCTTTCAGGACTGCAGCCATTTCACGAAGTCAGTGTTATCTATAAAAACGACTAATCTATTAATAACGAAGTTGATTGCAACATGCAATATCCTCTACACAGCTTATGACACTGGCGTCTCAAAGAATGACGATATCCTCGTTGCTCACATAATTATAAAACAAACGAGTTCTTGGATCCATTCAGTGAACGTCTTTTACAAAAAGGTCGAAACTTATACTGAGGCGTTCCCAGATTTAGCAAAACCATTGCAGAGTTCTCTATCGGAAATAATATACAGTGTTACATCATTAAATGACCTAGCAAAGGAGTATCTAGTGAAATTAGAACACGGTCCCTTGTTTATCAGTTTTGTGGAAGAATTGATGATTTTTCCGAATAAAATACCTTTTGATGCGTGCAGAGATAAATATATCAAACGGTTTACATTGCAACCTTTCATGAACATGTTCAGTAAGGTAAACACAGACAATTATGGTCGGACTGGTGCTGAGTTGGAGCGGCTTCGGTGAGTATCGATCGAAGATACATTAATACTAGAAGTTTGCAGGGTTATGAGGTTATATCTATGACCCGCACAGTAAAATTGCTTGTAATCGTGACATGAAAAAGTGGTCTTTTATTTTTTTATCTTAGATCCCTAGTCACCCCTTGACCATGGGAGTGCCACGTTTCAACTGCCACGGTTTCTTTTGCAAACCATCTGGTCATCTGGGCATCTAGTCAACACCATTTCTATCACGCAATGTGCCATTTCATTCAGAATACTACTCGCACTTATATTATTTGTGCTATGACTTCAAGATGACTCGTACAAATTTTCGCAATTTATACAACCGTAACAGTCAAAGTAAAAAAGAAAATGTTTCTTTACAGAATACTTAAAATGAATCTGGCCGAGGTGAGAATGCATACCACAGCTTTAGGTCAACTCGATAATACAATGTCTGGTGCAATGAATTTTACTCTAAACGAGATTGTTAAGGTGTGGCAACAACAACAGCGAGATATTGAGAAAAAGAAGCAGGATGATGAGGCTTTATATGTTACTAAGTGAGTGCATTCTACTATGTATTTCTCAAGTTTCATTATACTTAAGGGTTGGTATAAAAGTTATGGTAAGTAATTGCAAAATAGGCAAGTTTAAAAATAGATAAAGAAAATAATATCCTAGCTAGTAGCAGAGAGCAATAGAAATACAATTTTGTCTTGCTCTCTGGTTTATGATAGTTATATTAATACCAATGAATATCATTTAGGTCCAAATGCGAGGATGAAGATGAGAACGCTATAGCTAAACAGGAAATTAAGGAAATGTTCCCATCCTACTCTGAGGCAGACTTCGCCGAATTCAAACAACCAAACTTAGAGGCTTGGAATACACAGAATAACTCAGAGCCCAAAACACAACTTTTAATCACTTCCCAAGACATTTCTTTAGTCTACAAATGGCATTCGAACTTACTACGCACAATGACATCAGCGGAGTGGCTACCACCCCAAAAAAAATTGGTCGGCAATGACGTGACAAGTGCCTTCCTCCAGCGGTACACTACATTTAGTCGGGTAATGACTAACACGTGGAAGGCTTTAGATGCGGAATGCGAAGATGTATTATCACCCAGTTTTATGGTGCTTTTGTCACAAATTAAGGCTAAGGTGGATGGCGATGGTGAGTTAAAAAATAAATATTTTTGGACATTCTTACACAACGTCATCTAGTCCAAATTAAGCTAATATAAGCTTAGGCTATGGGATCTAGACGACTGATAAACATACCTTTATATTACTAAATAAATAGAAACAACCCAAACTCCGAACGAAACATTTTGTGGGGCACACAAATGTGGACGAAATAAAGACGGAAGTCGCAAACACATACCACTGTGCCAACTACGTCACCGAGGCAGTCTGACTTGTAGTTTAGTTGTTTGGCAGTCCGAGTTGTAGATTAGATTTTATTTTTTGTAACTAGTTGTCTCTCAAAAATGATAATAAAGTTATAAGTAGGTCTATTAAATCCCGGTAAACACGCATAGGCAACGGAATCGCGAAAAACCGACAGAGCTATGCTTACACTTTCAAAAAAAGAGGCATGTTATACATATTTGTATGTATTTTCAGAACGAATTAAAAAAAATGTCGACACTGTTGCAACTTTTTAGTAGTTGTATACCACTTTTTCAGAATCGTCAAGCAAGGTGGATTTCTATCATTCTGCATGGGTGTCGGAGACAAAACAGTGTGTACCTTTGCTTCATAGGGTGAAGGAAAGTACTAACTTACTGTTAGGCCAATGGCCAGATTTCCCTACACTAAGAGAGGTAAGTACCACACGAACACACTATAAACTTTTTCATTGCAAATGCCTAGTGACCCAAGTAAGCTAGAATAAAGGCTGGTAAACCAAAGCTCTTTTAAAATCACCAAAATAATATGTACCTAAAACAATTTTTTTTAATAGCAAATGTGACATTATTCCAAAACTTTTTCAATTTCAGATAATCGTAATTGTAAATAGAATATTAGGCTTCTCGGTTACGAGTCCTGTGAGTCGTTTCCTAACTGGTCTAGAACTGTTGCGGGATAAAATAGAGGAATGGAATAAAAACGCACACACTGGCAACAATATGATAGAGATATCATTGGCTATTGGACAGCAAATCATTAACTGGAGGAAACTGGAGATGGCGCATTGGAAGGAATGTCTAAACAGTTTATATCACAGGTATTTAATTTTTTACTAGCTACTATACTTACTTTATATGGTTTCGATATATTCCCAATTCCCACCTGAACACATAACCGGAATAAAAAGACGCCCCTAGCACTTAGCGATAATGTAGCTAGATATCGCAGAATATGTTGGTCAAGAACGTAGATGGTAATAGGATATGACAAGGAAGGGATTATGACTTATGATTAGACTTAGGAAATGACGTCTGACTGGGAAGTATGAAAGAGGAAAGCATGTTGCGCCGACCCAAAGTAATTGAGAAAAGGGCGGGATTTAATTAAATTAAATTATGGGTAGGTCACTTGATTAAAGTCTACGCTGACTGACTATTTAATAAAGACTCTAGTTAGTACACATAGTACAGTACAATTCACGTAAGAAACACGCTGGGCGTGAGTGGAGGAGTTTGTTTGCGCATCGGTGTATAAATCGATAAATCGCGTACTGCTCTACTTGAAGGTCAACGTTCTTTTTATCTGACGCGACCTGTAGTCATATATTTTTTTTAATAATTATCCATTATATTGCTAGAAAACAATCAGAGGCTCACAAGTACTGGTTCCACGTGTATATGGTGGTGACATCGTATCTAGATAAACTCGAGGATGATAAAGAGGCAATCATCACCACCTTGAGAAATTTCATGGACAAGTCCAACTTGGCGGAGTTCGAAGTGAGACTTGACATCATATACGTGTTTCATTGTCATTTGGTGCATTTGGAGCGAAGTCATCGAAAAGGTCAGTTACTTCTCTATACATAAATAGCTTCGCCCGCTTGAAAAATTATATAGGTACACAAAAACCTTCCTCAAGAACCACTCTACTTATTGGTGAAAACTGCATCAAAATCAGTTGCGTAATGTTAAAGATCTAAGCATACATACGTACGGAAGCGACTAATAGTGATTAATAGTATTATTACTTTGTTTACTATGTATGTGTATCGAACTATGTAAAATCTCCTCTTTCATATACATAGAGCATCCCATGTAATACGAAGCTTATTACATAACTATTCTACATAATTATAATCCGAACTTAAATTCCGTCCGAACGATGTTAGATACCTACAACACCATAATCTCCTTACGCACAGCAGTTTATATTGAAACCAATATAATAAAAATATCTACTAAGGTTATTATGAAGAACAAAAAATACTATCTTTCTCTTTTTTATTGATATCCTTCTAATCAATTACATGTCAATCAATGACTCTTCTGTAATAGTGAATATCATTTACGTAATCTACCTGAGTTTCTTGCTGGTATCTTCTCAGGAGAACCAACTTACCGAACCAGCGAAAGAATCATTTTCATAATATTGCTTGACATGAAATTGTAAAATTTTGACATTCATATGTGCTCTTTATTATTATGATACTATTCTGAATAAACGAAATTGATTCTTGGATTTGCCATGTCTTTCTACAGAGGAGCTACTTGCAATCTTATGGAACATACACAATTATTACGCTCAATTCAGAGCTCAAGTCGCGTCCCATATCAAAGAAAAGCGTGCACCCATTGAGAAGAAACTGCGTGATTTCGTCAAGATCTGCACTTGGGACCGCGACCTCAGTTACTGGAGTGTTAAGGATACAGTTGAAAAGGCTCACAAAGCTTTGCACAAACATACAAAAGACTTTGAGGTAGGTGTTTTTATTAAGGACGCCCTGTCGTCTATTACCGGACGCCCCGGGTACGCCCTCGTAAGGCTAACCGGGTACACAGGGCACCAGGCGGACAATAAATACGTAAACTAAAATAAATAATTTAAGTGTACATAAAAAAAAACATTCAAAAGAGATTCTAATATTGATATCAATCTTATTATATATTATGAAGGAATTTATTTTTGATCATCAATTAAATCAATAATAGTTACTGATTTCATAGTACAAATAAGTGACATCATCTGCGTTTACTTAAATTGTACCTAAATATAACTAACGTATACGTCCGTACGTTGCGTACATACGTACATGTCAGCAATCGACGGCTAAGGACCAAAGAGATCTGGTACACATGATCCTACAAAGCATTAAGCGTTGTAGTAAATAGCCTATAGTAGTCATACTCGCTATCTAAAGTTGTCTGTACTTACATAACATCATAACATAGCATCACGCCTTTTTCCCCGAATGGGTAGGCAGAGGTGTGCAAACACACCCACATCTCGCCAGCTATGTTAGGTCCCATGTAACAGGGGGCGAGCCTATTGCCATTTACCGGGCACAAGTTCCAGACTGGGATAATTATCTGGGTAAAATTCTAGAATTTTACATTATCCACCAGACCCGGGAATCGAACCCGAGACCTCGAGGGTGGCAGTCCGTACATAGTACCATTGTGCCACCGAGGTAGTCTGTACTACATGAAAGTATTTATTTCCAGAACGTTCTCGGAGTAATGGCAGCTAGTTGTTTCGTAGACAATACAACAGAAGTCATAGGTGACCATGTTGGCATATGGGACCGACCGAAACGAGCCACCGTGGCTAATGCCCCGGCTGGTGGAGCCTATATGGTTGATATTACCAACTATGTAATAGTGGGAAGGAATATTAAGGTATGCATTAGTCGAGTCATAAACGTATTAGACTCTTTTATTCATATTTTGTACAGTATCAACATTCAACAGCAACTATGCTTGCCGCACTGATATTGCCTACCTAACCTATTTACTCTATGTCTCTCATTTGTCATAATCATTGTTTGGAGTGACCAGGTTTTCTTCGCTGTAAATAATACTACTAATGTTACTTCTTAACCATATTCATTTCATGATGTGATACTAATTAGCTTTTTTTTTTCAATTCGCAGCCAACACAGGTAGTACCTTTAGTAATTTTGTATTATGTATCTATTTTATAGAACTTTATATTTATATAACTTTCAGGTTGTGGGGTAGTTACCTATAGCATATAATATTATATTGTCATGTTCTTTAGAGTTGTTGCACGTGAATAATCAGTTGATATTGAATTATTTTGCATGAAGTGTTTTGAAGAATTGGCATTTTATTCTTGTATTTTGAAAGCAAAGAGTTGGCTTTTACCTATAATTCTTAAATATTTAGATAGAAATTATAAATCACAAAACAAATGTCATAGAATGGAATCGAACCCGGAGGCGGCCGATAGGGAGAGAAGCGGGATAAAACTCGAACTCCAAACATCTAGGTTAACACTTGACCTCCGAAGATGTGGGTTAAAACTCGACCCTCTCGTATGCGGGATAGAGCTCAAAAGATGAGGGTTAAAACTCGACCCCCAAAGATGAGAGTTAAAAGTCGACCTCCGGCCGATGACATTCGTTTTTGTGATTTAAAATTTCCATCTAAATATTTAAAAATTGCCTTGTCTTTTCTTAGCCGACAATTATTATCTATTTCAATTTATACATTATTATTAGTATTTTTTAAATTCACTTCTGTAATATAATTATATGAGTGGGGTATGACTGTACGATAGGAATTTGTTAAGTGGGTATTTTAATATAAGTAAGTTACTAGTTAAGAACTACAGAACTGTATACTTACCTATGGTATGCATATTGTAATTTAAAGTAGACATAACAGCACAAAACTAAACCTTAGTGGTTTTTAGTGCTATTTATTTCATAATTGTGTATTTTTTTTTTGTGAAACGATAAATAAATTAAAAAAAAAAGAACCATATACTTAGTCACGTCACGGATAAAAGAATACTGGGGCCGTTCTCACGACCCTAAACTTATATTACGGCTAGTTCCCCGTTTAACGGTATTTCGACACAGCATCTATGTAGCATATATATTGCGATACCTAAGGTGTAGTTATTTGGCAGATACTATGGGCAGACACGATAGTTTATCGTCCGTCCATCTATTCCATTTCATCCATTAATTATTTAATTATCAATTTTTAATGTTTCCGATCAACTCCCAGTGACTATGCTTAGAAATTCGTGAAAACTTTCGATGGAATGTGTCGCTTTATTTTATGAAGCCCGTCATCACTTAATAATATATATATATTGATGAAAGTTTGTCCAGTACATTTAGTATTTATTGCATACAGACAGATTAACATTAGACTTAGTTTTATAATATAATATATTGTTATAGAAGCATGTTATCTTTATATGTATTATTTCATAATAATCATTGTCATTTTTATTCTTAGAAATATTTAGATGAATCGGAACAGCCGTGTAAGCTAAATATTGGCAATTGTTCGCTTATACCAAAGGTGTCAGGCCTTCTGAATAAGGCAAAAACCCTATGTAAAGACACCATAACAAAAACTGCTTATCCTACAATGGTACAAGCGTTAGACGATTTTGTGACTACGGTCATTGAGACGAGTACGCACCTTGGGGGTTTGGAGGTAAGAAATTACATGAAATAACATATAATCACGCCTATATGCCTCATGGGGTAAACGAAGGTGCATTGCAAACGCATATTTTACATGTAAGTTTGAGTTACAAAACCGGTCAAGTGTTGTCGGACTCGCGTTCGAAGGATTCCGTACCATTATCTATAAAAATGGCAAATAAAATACGTTTGTTGTATGGGAGCCCCCTTAAATACTGATTTTATTGTTTTTAAGTATTTGTTGTTATAGCAGCTACTGAAATACATCATCTGTGAAAATTTCAACTTTCTAACCATGACAGTTCATGAGATACAGCCTGGTGGCAGACGGATGGACAGCGTAGTTCCCGTTTTACCCTTTGGGCACGTGTAGCACCCATTATCTGGCCTATACAATTAGTATGGTAACGAACCACGCTGCCTTACGCGTCACCGCGCCAGATCCGCGTGTTCCCATGCTTACGACGCTGTCACACAAGTTTTAAGTGTCATAGCGCGTATACAACGTAAACGTCGCGTGGCATACGTCGTATGTGAAGGACCAGTGCGTTTCAAGCTTCAAGTAGATAGCCTTACAGTATTAATATAAGGTTAATTTCAGGTTGACACTTCTCTCACAAAAGAAAAACAGACATCTCAGGCTAAGAATTTCGTTCAACAAAAACGCAAAGCTTTAGCAGACCTCTTCAAGTACCTAACCAAGTTGGGCTTGAATTATCGCACCGGTTTGGTAATATTGAGCGCTGCTAACAAGGAATTGTACGATTTTACTATAGCGCCAATCGATTTAGAAGCAACCATAAGTTATTTTAAGAGCAGGTAAGTTAAAATTTTGAATTTTACGTTTATTGTCAGTAGGTTTATCTTTAACTCCTGAGTAGGTACTGTAACTTGGTCCAAAATGTATAAACGTGTATTATCGCAAAACCAAAAAAAAAATGTTATTTAAAATTCGTTTCAAATTTAATAGTGGTCGGAAAGGTAAAGATTTTTTTTTTAAATATGTTACGACAATTCAAACAATGCCATCCAGTCTCAAACTAAGCAGAGCTTGTGATATGAATACTAGATAAACTGATATAAATACTTACATACATTTTTTTACACCTAGACTTCGGTACAAACGTATCTGTCTCCCCGAGACTCCGGCGTCGAAAGCGGATGCACTACCGACTTCGCCACCGAAGCAGTCAAAATCTTTTATCATATTTCTTCCGACGCCTTAATTACAATTAGCAAACTTTTTTGTGCGGAATCTTCATTCATTTCAATCTACACTGCTCTACCCCGCTACTAGTCACTTTCACTGCTCCACCTGGCGGAGTTGGTATCACCTCTCTAGTTCCGATTTCGATTTCTCGGAGTTTGCAGATCCCACATCAATGCCTTATCCAGATGACTTGAAGAACCACTGTCGTAGGCTTTATGTGTACTGCACAGTGCAACTTCTTGTCTTGCTCTGTCTTTGATACAAATTAGATGTGGATCTTTAATATTACTTAACTTACAGACGCTGTGATGCCTCTTTATCACTACTATGGTCCGGTTGCGAGAAATACTTCCAAAAGAATATTACTCGTCACAGAAATTTGGCATTGTCGTTACAACAGCCCCATGCGGACTTGGGTGTACAAAACATGGAGAGATGTAAAGGTTTTGCTGCTCAGTTGATAGTACGTTGAATACTCTTATATTTCTCGTATTTTTTAAATAAATTTCGAAATCACAGCTGTACTAAATAATAATTTTAAAACCTATTTTCAGAAACTTACTAACACACAAAAGAAGTCTATATCGAAATATTCCCGACGGCTCTTTGAATTACGTTTTCTCATTTCAAGCCTCACCAATATTTTAGACATCGATCACACTAAAGTGAATCTATTCAGTTTGAACACAAAACTGGATCTGTTAACGGAATGCTATGCGGATGCAAGTGTCGTCCTTGAACAATTTAATGTCCTGATTAAGTCATTCCCTGAAAAAGAATTAGATGCCGAATCCGAACCAGATTTTGATTGTGTTATTTCGGATTCTAAACTAATTCGATGTCATAAAAATAGCGATGAGTGGCGTGAATTAAACGTAAAAGTGAAATCCCTTATGCACAATGTTAACAAGTACAAAGTTGCTTTGCATAAAGTTGCCAGCAGCGTTCCTAAAAATATATGTTTGGTTAAAAAGTCTGTTCTCATAGCATCTCAAAATCATATTGATATTGCCGATGAATGTACGAAAAACTTACAAAATATGATAACTGACATTACCTCTTTGATAGTTGAGTATCAATCAAAATTGAAGATACCCATACGTGAATGTGAATCAAGCCATCCTACATTAAGAGGTCTAGTAGACCTAAATGAATATTTGAGTAAGACATTCACATTCCTACAAAATATTGACGAGGATGAGGGCGAGACATTACTTGATCAGCAACCAACGCAAAACGATCTAGTAACACAGACAGAAGATTTAATAGCCACTATGCTGCTAATCATTCAATCAGTATATAAAAATCATATTACACAATATACTTCAGAAAACGCGGAAGTATTAAATGCTATCGATGAAATAATAAAAACTGATGACAAAGAAGAATCAAAGGATATTGTTGAAGATGACCATTTGAAAAAGTATTTAGAAGAAAAATTGTCACTTGATTCTAGAATGTTACAGCTGGATATACTTAATGCAAAGACACAACGTTTGTTGATGACTTATTATAACTATTTATGTGGGGGTAAAGATATAGAGGATGTTAAGAATGTGGTCATGAGGTCTGTGTGTTTACTAGAACAAACTCTTCTATTTGCACAATATTTTGTGACACAAAAAGTGGCTGTGCATAGAGTTTCATGCAAAATGCTGTCTGTTCTGCTCAAAATTTTCACTGAGTTGGCTTCTAAGGGGTAAGATTATTTTCTGCTTATAAATATTTCTGCTGATATGTTGATACAACCAGAGACAGTATCTTAAGAGACTGTAATATTTCGTGTAAAACAGTTTATTCTATGTTGCTTCTTTGCTTAAATCACTTGCATTATTTTAAATGAGTGATGTCAAAATTATATTTGCAGTTTCTGCAAGCCGTCAGATCTGGATATGGAAGAAGGTGAAGGAGACGGTGGTCCAGGACAGTTGTCTAGTGGAATGGGACTTGGGGAAGGAGAGGGGCAGAAAGATGTTTCAGAGAGAATTGAAAACCAGGTGAGATTGTGATTCAGATAATCTTGGAAATTGTATGTTTTAGACTTCATCCAAGCTTACTTATTAGGCTGGTAAAGTAACTTTGTGTGTAGATGCTGCAAGATGTTCCTAATAAGAAAGTGTTGAAACCAACATTGAGCGCCAAAGTATATCAGTGGCTGTGGTCATTGGTATACCAATTCCCACATATAGGCCTGTACTCTCGACTTTTTTGAGGATAGTTACCTATCCTCAAAAAAGTCGAGAGTAACTAATAATAGCTTAAATAATAATGGCTTAAAAATAGAACAATATGGGCGTTATTTGAAAGATACGATTTAATATTTAATCATCGTGTATAGGATCAACTTGATGACGCTCAACGTCCTGGTGAAGAGAAAAAGGATGAACAGAGAAATTGTAAAGAGGAAGAGAAAGGAGTTAACATGACAGATGACTTCGATTCACATTTGCAAGATGTTGACCAAAAAGGTGAATTGTTATATTGTGCAATAAATATATGATTATCAAAACTAGTTGTTTAGGATAATAAATGATGTTTATTTCGTATGTATGCTTTTACTGTTTTTTTTTAAGAATGTTGTTTTCAAAATTGAAATTCTTCGCCTTAAAGTAAACACAGTCCTAAACTCCTACATTTAACTTTTAATAACGTTGTCTCGTGTGACAGTTGACTCGATGGTTTTTAAAGTAGTAATAAGCAATTTGATATTACTATTTCAGAAGGTGATGATTCAGATAAGGACGATGATGAAGATGATGCGGACAAACAAATGGGTGATATTGATACTGGTGCTGAAAAGTAAGTATAATTGTAAAACTCTTTGATTAGTTTTTTTAACAGCTGTTTATCACAGCTGTATAGCTGTAATCACTTTAGGCACTAGCTGTTGATTTTGCAAACTTGGTACAATGTGTTTAACTTTATTTCATCATACATAGGTAGTATTTTGTATCGAGTTTCATGCGGATGCATACAGTAAGGACATTTCGTGTGTGATGATGAAAAACTGCAGATTTATGTTCTCTTTATAGTCTTGATCAACGAATCTGGGGTTCTGAAGACGAAGAAGAACCGGAGGAAGATGAAAATCAAAAGAAAGGTAAAGAAGAGAAAGGTAAAGGTGAAAGCACTGGAGAAAAAGAGATGGCTGCTAAAGAAAAAGAACCTGAACAAGGCACGGACGATGGTGCCGAGGGAAAAGAAAAGAAGAAAAAGAAAGATATTAATGAAATGGAGGAACCTGAGGTTGATGACGATCAGGTGAGTTGGATGGCAAAAGTGTTTTTTTTTCAAGTCTGTTGTAGTCTAGTAGCTATAAAAATATGATATGAAATATTCAAATTAACAGATAGTAAACTTCTTACATTACTTACTTAGGTCGATCCTTACCATGGTAACCATCAACCGTTGCCGGAACCAGAAGATTTTGAATTGCCACAAAATATGGATGTCGACATTGAAGGGCTTAGTGATGAAGAGGTAGGTTGTCTTTCTGTAACTTTTCACTTATAAATGAAAATACTTCAGGTAAATATCTGGACGATATTAGTGTGTAGGTGGACATGTTATTTTTATTCGGATTTATTAAAATGGCAAATCCATGTATTACTCACTATGACAGTTTGATAAATTCCTTATTCTTTCTGAAGTTAAGGGTTTTCGAATGATTACCCTCGGGTACAAATGTACTTCCTTCCTTTTATGGAATAAAGAACACTGAGCCCGGTTTAGTAAATAGTATTTTTTTAAATAGGATGGTGAAACCGAGACGGAAAATCCCTTCGATATAGATGTCATGAAAGAAAATATAACCGAACAAGATGAGTTAGACGCAGACCAAGAAAAGGATGGCAAAGACAACAAAGCCGGTCTAGAAGTGTCCAGTGACGAAGAGGAAGAAAACAACGAGGATGAAGGGGACAAGGAACATAGAAATGAAGATGGCGATGAACAGGTATGGTTTAAAAAAGAAAATCTGATGTTGTGATTCTTACGAGGAATTTAAGCTTATGCTGCCTGGTGACTTATGGCGTTGGTCTAGTGGTTCGATATCGTGAGTTCGATCTCTGGGCACCACATTGCTGATACCCTTTCCTAACTCCTTTAACTTTGCTTGTTTAATGAAAAAACTAGAAACTCGTATTGTGATTGCCAGCATTCTTTAGTTTAAAAGAGCCACAGACAGTTAATTATTATATAGGTTTTAATACTCTGTATTTATATTAGGAGAAAGAGAATGACCCCAATAAACCAGACGCAGACGACGAAACCGAAGACCAAGATAAAGAAGGTGGAGAAGTTGAAAATACAGAAGAAAACGAAGAACCACGTCAAGCAGAAAATCCTGAAAAAGAGGATCAAGAACTTCCTAAAAATAATGAAATTATAAATGAAGAAGATTCTGTAGAAGAAAAGAAGCAAGAGGCTAATCCTCAAGCCAATCCATCGAATAATGATCCAACTGCAGAGGATAAAGTAGAAAATGCTCAAATGGATAGAGGCACTAATGATAACGTTGAAACTAATGCTGAACAGCAGAAAGATGAAGAAGCTGAGGCTGCCGTAAGTATGATTGAATGTATTTTTATATTTACTTACTCTATTATTCACAAAAAAACATAATTTACTTACGACTATAACAATCTGTCAATCATTATAACTATTGTACCTTACATTTAAACTTTATTTGAACTTAGTATACATAAACAACAGGAGAAAATGGTGACGAAGTTTATTTAAAGGAGGAAATTACAATAATATCATGAATGAAATATTAATGAAAAGAAAATAGTAATAGCGAAAACGGCAAAATGAAAAAAACAAAATAAGGAGAATAAAAGCTTAGATGAACTATATACTAGATGGCGCGTCTCCAAGCAATCACTACAATAGAAACACTCTTCAGCTTACGCATGCTAGTGTGCGTGAGCGTATTGTCATACACTCGCCTTGTTTGACGTTGTGTGGGTGTATAGTGGTGCCAGCTAAAGAAACTTTTTCTATTTTCCCATTTTATTTAGGAAATTTTCAGAGAAAAAAACAAATTAAAAAGTTGTAAATAAAAAGTTAACAAGTTGCGTCCAACTTTTTAACTTTTTTTTTTTTTTTTTTTTTTTTTTTATATTTGGTTCGCCAAATTGACGCCGCCCGCCTGGTGGTAAGTCGTGACGACGTCTAGCGATTGTGGGCCACTCTCACAGCACACATTACTATTGAGAGTGGCCCTCAACTTGACGACCTACTGATGTGCCTCTTCACGCTCCGCTTAAAGAACCCAGGATTATATGTGGGAGGAAACTCGTGCACAGGCAGGGCGTTCCAGGCCACTATCGTTCGGCAGAGAAACGAACGTTTAAAACGTTCGGTTCTCGCGAACATGCTATCCACTGTGTGGGGGTGGCATCTCTGCCCGGCACGAGTCGTTCGGGATCGGAAGGAAGAGGGTGGGATCAGATTGAAGAGCTCTTCAGAACACTCGCCGTGGTAAATACGGTAGAATGCGGCCAAGGAAGCTATTGTTCGGCGCTGAACTAGCGGCTCAAGGCTTCCCGTTACCTCCGGACAATCTATAATACGGATAGCCCGTCGCTGCATAGCGTCGAGAGCGTCCAGCAGATACTTCGCGGAGCCGTCCCAGAGGTGAGAGCAGTATTCGACGCAGGGTCTAATCTGCGTCTTGTACAGCAGACACCTCTGGTCCGGTGTAAAGAATCTCTTTACCTTATTCAGTATTCCTAGTTTCCGCGAAGCTAGCCCTATACATCTTTCGATGTAGTTTTTATTATTGAGCTCTCGACGAACGTCTATGCCAAGGATATCAAGGTTGTCCTTCATTGGTAATAATGCATTCTGAAGAGAGGGTAGGGGAAGGAAAGGGGATTTCTTCGCAGTAAATGCACACGCCTGTGTTTTGCGGGCATTGAACTCGACCAGGTTCTCGGTACCCCATTGAGAGATACTGTCGAGGTTACGGTCGAGATCAGCCACGAGTCGTCGTTTCTCCTCCTCAATCTCAGATCGCCCCGCCGTCGGACGAACCGAATAACTCCCGTGCAGTGTGCTGTCATCTGCATAGCAATGAATGTTCCCGAGGGATAGCATATCATTGATATGCAGAAGAAAGAGAGTTGGTGATAGTACGGACCCCTGCGGTACCCCGGCATTCACTTGCAAGAAGCGAGAAGCCTGGCCATCGCAGAGGACCCGCACTCGGCGCTCGTTTAAAAAGCTGGCAATCCAGCTGCACAGTTGAGGAGGTAGACCATATGCCGTAGGTTGGAAAGGAGCGAAGCATGCCAGACCCTATCGAATGCTTTGGCGATGTCCAGGCTAATAGCCAAGGACTCGCCGTGCCTTTCCATAGCCTCACCCCAGACATGCGTTACGAATGCCAGAAGATCACCCGTTGATCGCTTTGGCCTGAAGCCGTATTGTCGATCATTGATTAGCGAGTGATCCTCTAGGAATTGCATGAGCTGCTTATTTATAAGGAGCTCAAGCACCTTGCAAATGACTGAGGTGACAGCTATGGGTCGATAGTTGCCTGGATCGGACCGATCCCCTTTCTTGGGGATCGGTTGTACGTTCGCCTCCTTCCAGACCTCCGGCACGAGCCCTGAAGAGTATGACAGGCGGTACAGACGCGTTAATACTGGAGACAACTCAGCTGCACATTTTCGTAGCACCACCGCCGGAATGCCGTCAGGGCCACTGGCTTTCCGCGTGTCGAGTGACCGCAGCACTGCCCGTACATCACATTGCCTGATAACAATATCAGGCATTGTGTGGCCACAGTTGGCGATGGCGGGGGGCTGCAGGCCACGGTCGTCGACCCGGGAATTAGCCGCAAAGAGGTCTGCGAGCATATCCGCTTTCTCTTGGGCTTTGTGAGCCAGTGTTCCATCTGGGTAACGCAGCGGTGGCAGCGAGGGCTGACAAAAGTTAGATTGCACGGCTTTGGCCAGTTGCCAGAATCCACGGCTGCCCGTGGGATGGGAAGTGAGCTCCTGACCAAGCCGCGCGACGCGCTGGGCATCCGCTCTCTTAAAGGCCCTCTTACTCGATTTTGTGGCCCGGTTGTACGCTGCTTTGAGGTGGCCCACGTTTGGGTCGCGCACAGCCCGGGCCCTGATCCAGGCGCGATATGCCGACTGTTTTCGTCGAACAGCTTTGGCACAATCTCGCCCGAACCAGGGACGGGCTCTGCGGATACTGGCGACATCAGTGAAAGGGATGTAATAATCCATCCCTAAACTGATCTCGCCAGCAATAGCAGAAGCACTATCCGAAGGAGCCTTTCCTACAAAGCAGCGCTGGCTCCAGGGGACGGACGCATAATAATCGCGTAGACCGTCCCAATCCGCTGACGAGTAGTGCCATAGTCGTCGTGACGTTTGTACAGGACGTGCAGGAGGTGACACCTTCATGCCGGCGTGAACAACACAGTGGTCGGAACTACCCAGTGGGGCTCCTACCGAAACACTGTACTGGGCTGGGCGACTCGTCAGCAGTAGATCCAGTAGAGCGGGCGCGTGATCTGACCTGTCTGGTATCCGGGTGATCCCGCATACCATCTGGGTCAGACCGTGGGAGAGAGCGAACGCATGGGCGGCTCTACCCGCATGATCAGTCTTGAGGGACCCCAGCCATTCAATGTGATGGTCATTGAAGTCCCCCAGAAATACTAGGTCAGCGTTCGGGAACCGCACCTGCGCTTCATCAGCCGTCTCGCTGAGGTACTGGAAGAGCTTTGTTGTCTCAGAATCCCCTGTGTGGGATCGGTAGACGCACACGTAGATCTGGCTCATAGAGCCATGGTCTACGTGCAGCCAAAGGACGGAATTGGAGGGGTTCTCTAGGCAGCGCAACCGGCGGCAACAAACATCCGCCCTAACGAACACGCACACCCCGGCTTTGTCTCGAAATTGTTGTCGATGACATAGCCGGGGTAACACAGGTAAGACGTGTCGTCAGGGCGGCGTATTTGTGTCTCCGTGAGGAACATCACAGCGGGCCGTGCCGTCTCAAGGTGGTGGTGGACGGTATCGAGGTTCGCATGGAGTCCACGGACGTTAGTGAACTCCACCTCGAAATGTGAACTTGTGGGGTTTCCTAGGGCCGCTGTGTAACGTTTATTTCTTTTTTGTTGCACTGCCATTGTAGATTTTGAAAAAGAAGCGTGAAGACAGGGCGACATTTGGTGCAGCAGTAAGTGACAAAGCGCAGGGGCTAGCTTTGTCTAGAACCGTGTGGTTAGGTCGGAGCCGACTCGCCGGACGGAAGGGCTCCCAAACCCCCCTGATGCAAGGCCGCCGCTACCCCACACCGGTTACCACCCGGAGCGGCGATCCCACATCAGGATTATGCGCAACATGTGGGGCAGCCTCCTGGGGTGGTTGGCCCCAGGCGGGCCCCATGACTGTGTAACTGTAATGTAATTTTTAATATTTAACTTTGACTTTTAACTTATTATTTTTAAATTTTGACTTTCAACTTTTATTTTAACATTTAATGTTTATTTCTAATTTTTAACTTTTTAATTTTAACTTTTATTTTTAACTTTTTATTTTTACTATTTATTTTTAATTTTAACTTTTTAATTTTAACTTAATATTTTTAATTTTAATTTTTAACTATATTTTTGGCAGATATATTGGATTGCGAAATGGACACGAAATTCTTATTTAACATACCAAAAACCTTGCCCGACAGTTGGCCGGTTTTTATTGAATAAACTTAACGTATCATCTTTTCTAGGTACATCACTATACACTCGCTACTACATATTCGCGACTTACTCTTGACCATTTTCAAATTATTTATTTTATGTATCTGTATTTTCTAATGACTTGTCCAACACCTATTTCTAGTAATATAAATCGGGAATTTTGAATTCGAAACTGGCAATACCAACAAAAATGACAATTATAAATTACACATTATTTAACTATTGACTTAATATAATTATGAGTTACTTACAGATGGTAGATGACTTTGCTGGTTGTTTTTAGTCGCCCTTTGTAGTTTCTGCAAACTTTTATTGCACATTTTGGCATATTTAGGCCAAAAAATTTTATCGCATAAACAACCGTAACCCTTGACAACAAAATTGTCAATAAAGAGCGGGAAGCAGTTTTCGGCCCAACTATTCACCTGTATTTTATTTCTCTCTCTCTCCTCCGACCGTTTTCGGTCATGGCGACCGCTGTCGACTACTACGTTAAGTTTCGGCGTTCATGCGCCCTTATGTGGCTTACGTAGCCAATTTTTGCGGTGAATTTTCGCGCACAGTGCGGGCATGAAAGAACACCTTTGAAATAATTGTAAGTTATGGCCGCTGGTGGTCGGGCTTTAAGTTCGTCACGCTTAGCGTCTAGCTCCAGTATGCGACGCTTCTCGAAATTGTCAGTTTTTGTTTTGACCATATGTCTCCATTCCTGTCGCTGTGCTGCCAGATTCTCCCATTTCGAGGGCTCTATCTCGCATCTTTTCTAATGTCTTTTCAGAACGTCTTTGTATCTGAGGAGTTGACCGCCCTGCTTTCGCTTGCCCTCCTTGAGCTCTGAGTAAAAGACGCGTTTCGCCACTCGGTCCTCCGCCATCCGCGACACGTGTCCACACCACCGAAGTTGTCGCCGCATCAGGTAAGCTTCAATGCCACCAACATTGGCTCGTCGCAGCACTTCAGTGTTACGTACACGGTCAGACCAACTTATCTTCATGATACTTCTCAGACATTTCAGGTGGAATCGGTCTAGTGTACGAATATGGTGTCGGTACAAGCACCACGTCTCAGCGGAATAGAGTAGATTTGGCAGCACAATGGCCATGTATACGGACACTTTCGTGGTCAGTTTCAGATCATGTGAGCAGAAGACCTTGGAGTTGAGTTTGCCGAAAGCTGCCGCGGCAGCACTTATCCTACTGCTCATCTCTGAGTCCAAGTCGCACTTAGCTGTTATAGTGCTCCCCAGGTATCTAAACTTGTCAACCTGCTTCAGCACGTCGTCACCAATCTTTACGGATAGTGTCTCACGACCATTAGTATCCAAGCATAGCACTTCCGTCTTTTTAACACTGATCTTAAGGCCATACTTGCAACAAGATTGGTGCAGGTCAGACATCAGCCTTTGCAGACCCTCCGGGGATTCTGCCAAGAAGCAAAGATCGTCAGCGTACATAATCTCACTGATCATGGCGTATGACACTTTGGTATTTGCCTTAAATCTAGCGAGATTAAACAGTTTGCCGTCTGTTCGAAAGCGGATGCGTACACCTTCAAGAGAATTCTGTAAAACCTCCCTGACCACAACAGCGAAGTATAAAGCAAAGAGTGTGGGTGCGAGTACACAGCCTTGTTTTACCCCACAGGTGACGGGAAAGAAACTCGAATGCTCTCCTTCCACTGTCACACAACACTCCATGTCATCATGCAGTAGTCTGAGAAGCTTTACAAATTTCTCTGTGCAACCCATTCTCTTAAGTACAAGCCATAGGGCTTCACGGGGAACACTGTCAAAGGCCTTCTCGAGGTCAACGAAGCAAAGGTACAACTTACGACCTTGTTCTCTACTTTTTTCCTGTAGTTGACGCACAGAGAATATGGCTTCACAGGCTCCCCGGTCAGGTCGGAAGCCAAACTGGGTCTCCGGCAGTAGTTGTTCAGAAAGTGTCCTAAGGCGGTTTAAAAGTATTCTGGCAAAGACTTTTCCCGGGACAGATAGAAGCGAAATACCACGGTAGGAGCTGCAGTCCGAACGGTCACCCTTGTTCTTGTAAAGGGCGCTGATGCGTGAGACTTTGAAGTCATTTGGGACCCGTTCTTCATCCCACATGCGAACAAAAAGTTCATATAAGGACGAGTACAACTCCTTCCCGCCGCACTTAAGTAGTTCTCCCGGTATTAAGTCAATACCAACCGCACGCTTGTTTTGCTGCTGTTTGATGGCAACGACCACTTCGTCCAGCTTTAGTGGCACGTCTAATTCATCAGCAAATGGGAGCTGTGGTATCAGGCTAATGTGTTGCAAATCAGCTGATCGATCTACATTGAGCAGATTGTTGAAGTGTTCTGCCCACCTATTTAACACATTATCCTTAGTTTTAATAAGATGCTCACCATCAAGTGACTTAAGGGGTACCTTTGCTCGGACAGTACTTCCCAGCAGGTTTCTAACCTCACTATAAAACTCACCAAGCTGGTTCGTGTCTGCGAGAAACTGTATGGACTCAGCTTTTTTCTGCCACCAGCTGTCCTTTGCTTCTCGAGATAGTTTTCGTAGAGCTTGTTCACTTTGCTTGATGTAAACGGCAGCGTTTCCGCTAGTTCGCTTTCCACCAATTTCGCGTAATAACTTGCGGTGATCCGATATAGCCTCTGTCAATACTCTGTCATTCTCATCGTACCAGTCTTCATTTCTCCGGACTTTTCGACCTAAGATATTCGCAGCTGTATCTAAAACATGAGTAGACAGAGTCTTCCAGTCAGCTTCAATGTCCCCTGTTTGGTCACGCGGTAGGGTACTTGCTAAGCCTGAAACATAGTTATTTCGCACCTCTTCGTTTTTGAGCTTCTCCACGTCCAGGGACGCAGGTTTTATACGTTTCGATCTCCG
Organism: Nudaria mundana; assembly: GCA_963556515.1. Taxonomy (NCBI): domain Eukaryota; kingdom Metazoa; phylum Arthropoda; class Insecta; order Lepidoptera; family Erebidae; genus Nudaria; species Nudaria mundana. Next base: position 12,436,021 of record OY748301.1, read on the forward strand.
AGGCGGGAACAAGCGAAGGCATAGCTTAATGATAACAAGTCTATGATCTGTCCAACAGTGCGCACCGCGCATGGCGCGCGTATCTTGGACTTGGGAAACGTTATTTTGCCGAACAACTGCAAAGTCGATAAGATGCCAGTGTTTGGACCTTGGGTGCATCCATGTGGTTTTGTGCTTAGCGGGGTGTCTAAACATTGTGTTTGTGATCGCTAGTTCAAATTGCGCACATAGGCTGAGCAGTAGTTGGCCATTGCTGTTCATATTCCCAATCCCATGCTTACCCAAGACCCTGGGCCAAGCGTCATAATCTCGACCGACTCTGGCATTGAAGTCCCCCAGTAGAAGTATCTGTTCTTTGGGACGAATGCTATCGAGGCATTGAGTCAACTCCTCGTAGAACTGATCTTTAATGTCATCAGATTTATCCAACGTTGGTGCATAAATACTGATGACATTAAGATAGTTATCATTATGCAAGTGGAGGCGCAAAGTGGTCACGCGGTCAGATATGTGGACAGGATATTCGTCTAGACACTTCACAAGTTGGGTTTTAATCGCGAACCCGACACCTGACCGTCTCGGCTCTGAGGCAGCGGTACCTTTCCAGAAGAAAGTATATCCACCGCCGTGCTCTACCAGTTCACCTTCATCAGCAAGATGTGTTTCGCTTAGTGCAGCTACATCTACCTTATAGCGACAAAGTTCCCTGGATAAGATGGCAGTTTTTCGCTCAGGACAAGCATTAGAGTCGCGGTCTAGAAGTGTTCGCACGTTCCATGCGCCGAATGTCATAGCAGATGTTTTAATATTTTTATTACTTTCTTTGCGACGTCGACCACGAATTAATAGATGCGGAGGCAGCCGTGGTTACTACCATCCTCTTTGGGAGGGATGAGCATTTTTTTAGGGCACCTTTTCTAGCCCCTCCCCCGGCTGAGCGGGGAAAGCAGTGCCTCCCTGAAAAGGGCTGCTTTGTCACCCCGGGTGCTGCCGAGCTCACACTGTCACCCCATTGCAGTGCAAAAACGACCACGGTGTGTACTCACACCCCCGGAGCCGCCTGCGTGCAGGCATCAGACAAAACCCGGCTTGCATCAAACCGGACCTCTCTACTTCTGCCCATCGCCACAGGACTTGACGTCTTCGGAGTCCATTTTTCGGAAGCGGTCAAGTGCGCAGGATATATTTCAGTGCACAAGTGTACGCGCAAACACAGACGCACTCTCTTGTCCTTACCCTCCTTGATCCAGTGGAACGGAGAACCGCTACGACTGGAGAAGGGACGGATGCAGTGTCTGGCCGACGATTGCTCTTGACCTCTATCGTCGCCCTCGGCCTTTCACAATGCCTTGCTGTCTCGTAGCATCCGCCTAGATCCATTGCTTATCAGCGTGGGTTGCCTTCTGCGCCGAGACAGACTCTGTGCTTTTATGCGGGAGGCGTGTGCCAAAGCAGAAAAGATCCCCCTCGACCAGGTTTAGCCCGCGAGCCGACGCGGTTTACCGGGATGTGGCTGCTGCAAGCACTGCAGCTTCTTGGAGCCACTGGCGAGAGTTGCAGGCCGCCTGTACCTGGCGGTGCACTACCCACATAGGGTCGGCTAGTACACCTAAGCGGAAACAGACGCCCCACTACACCCCAAAGTATTTTATTTAATACATTTCTGACACAGGTTCCGTCTATATAGTATATCGTCACTGAATAAAAGTTAAATAATTAGAAGTAAATTTGCCTTACAGGAACAATCTCAGGAACAAGTCGGCGAAGAAAAACAATCTATGGGCCGTTCGGAACTGGACAAGAGCGATAAAGGTCACCGCGGCGAGAAGCAAGCGGCCAATCGCGCTGAACCCTCACAGAATAAACAGAGAAAGCGGGAGAACAAACCGGCTGATACCAACGAGGATCGTACATTAGGTAAGTGCGGTGGATATTATATTTTGTTAAACGCCTTAAAAAATAAGGGAGTTTTGAATTTATGGATTTTTTTAAATGTATTTTTACCGTTTACTCGAAGACAGTAGAATCAATTTGAAAAAATCTCGTAGTACTAATCACCTTATATATCCGAAGTATACTCAGAGTGAGAGAGAGAGAGAGAGAGAGAGAGCTATTCCTTTTGCACCGTTTAAGGCGTCCTACAGTTGAAAATGGTGTGTTGAAATTTTTGCAATTCGTACTTTTGGCTCCTATATCTATCTGTTCTCTTTGCTAGGTGAAGTTAACGAGAAGAAACGTAAACAAGCACAAACCCTGAACGTGGAGAAAGAGACAGAAACAGAGGAGGGTATCGACGAAGATGATGCGGCGGAAAAAGAGGCAGATGCTTTCCAACATGTGAAGCAATCTAAGAAGGATGATCTACAGGTAAATATTAATATTAGCAGGTTTCTTGATGACTTAAATATCAATAATCCTAACTAATAAGAGTCGAGTCTAAAACCGCTGACCAGGAACTCTTATGTTATAGACGCAACACTTGCAGGCGAGATAGGCTTAGATCTCTAAAATCTTGGTGACAAACAGCCTCTTATAATGTTTTAAAATCTTTATAAAGGCTGGTTTATTGAATGTTATAATATCGAAAATAGATCTCTTAAATGATTAAAAAACTAAACTAAATCGAATTATTTTTGTAACAATCTCAGGTAGTGGATGCAGCTACAAAAGATCAAGCTGATCAACAACCCACAATACAACAAGATGATGAAGACGCAGAATCACTCAAGGAAGACGAACAAGTAGCTATGGATGTAGACGATGAAGAACTAGAGGTGCTTACACTTTTACCTAACCTTGACATGTTTACACCGGTAATAGAATGCTAGCAATTACCTATACTCTGTTTAGGTAGTTCGCTAAAGGTTAACAATAAAAATGGCGATTGACTTGCTTTTGACACTGTCAAAACACTAAAACTAACCTTGCAGGTTGCCAAGTATAAGTTGGCGTTCCATTGGCAAAATCATCGGTGAACGATGGAGCCACTTATTTAAAAGAAGAAGAAGAACCAACTTCTTCCTATGGGCGCCACATTACATTGAAAAACGTCAAAACCAAGATTTCAGAACAAAAACTACATACAATGAAATTAGTTCCATTTTTGCCACACGCCAACTTATACTTGGCAAGCTGTAAAATCACTGGCATTAAAACACCAAGTTTAAATTTTAAATTCGAATTATAAAAAATTATAGGTTCAGCTAACAGAAGAGATAAAACCGGAGAAAGTGAAAGATGGAGTCGAGAAGCAGAAAGAAAAGTCTGGTAACAAGAAGGACGCGAGTGAAGAGGCAACAGGAGAGACCGGCATAGAAGTGGAAGGAGAAGTGGTTGTTACTACCAACGTTCCTAGAGGCGCTGAGACTTCGTATCATACCCGGTAAGATGTTGTGACGGTTTACATGCTCCTTTCTAATAATAATAAGAAGGGAAAATTTATTAAGAAAGAAATTATAAATAGATCACAAAAACTGATGTCATCGGCGGGATTCGAACCCACGGCCTTTCCCTAACAGGGGGACTGCTCTGCCAACTGAGCTGTTTTAAGAATAGTTTAAGCAAACTCATTGCCTTGAAATACAAAAAAATATAAGGGAAAATTTGTTTAGATGGATATTTGTTACTTTTTTACGCGAATACTACTGAACGAAGTAAAACTGGATGTTTTTAAGCAGATTGCAGACTCATATTAGGGCTATTCCCTAGCGACTGTTGCGTAAAATTTCCAATAGATGTAGTTTAACGATATTTTAACTAATTAATGTAAATACATTTAGGTACATAATATGGTTGGTATTGGTGGTAATTATTTGACGCGTTAATTTACTAATCGATTTTGAATGCACTCTTAGTGCCAAAATACACACTCATTCTTTCGAGTAGATAATATTAGAGTAAGGGTGCCTTTCGACCAGAGATGTGGTGCTACGATGCTATAATAGCGTTTGATATCCATTAATCATATACATTGGTCCACATAGCACATCCTAGCAGCATAGCTTCATACCATCTCTGGTGGAAAAGCACCCTTAAAGTCAATTCATACATAGACACAATACATAGTTCAGTATCAGTGCAAAATATTCTTTCAAAAAATTTAACGCGTCCTCAAATGTCAGTGTCAAATGTCATCATCGATGACACTGACGTGTTCAGAAAATGTATAAAGGAATATTTTACACTGATACTAACTGTGTCTGTAGGTACTGTGTCAGAACTGAGGCATCACTGATAGACATCAGTCGTTTCACACATGAAACGACCTTTAATGTTATGTTTGTCACAACAGTAAACTCGACACACCATTAGACTTCGCGGACGACTTGGAGATATCGACATACATGTCTATCCGCGATTGGTTGAACCAGCCGGTACAACAGAACAATATAACGGCCGGCGTGTGGACGCGCTTGTGGAAGGAATGTGCGAACGATGCGAGGGCTCTGTGTGAGAGACTGAGACTTGTACTGGAGCCTACTGGACGGTCTAGGAGAGCTGGTGAGTAATACCACCATGAAATATCATTAATTATTACAAACCAAAAGAAATAACAAAAGGAAAAACAATCGAATTGAAAATATACTAAACAGAATATAGGAAATATTTCTTGTTCATATTTAAAAGAAGGGTTGGTAAGTAAGATGTCCATGAAATTTAATTAACTTCTTGTTTATCTATGTGATGAATGAAAAAGATACTTCGGTTGTGGTCTAGCTGGATTTGAAAGAGCAACAGTTCTTTTCAGGCCTTTTTAGAGTTTTCGAAACGAAAATCTCTTATACAACAGTAATGTCCGTCCGTGAACAACTTTCAACTCGAGAACGGTAAGAGCTAGAGACTCAGTGTAAACGCCAATCGACTTAGCATAGTCGAAAACCCCCTAAAATGAACTTGACCTTTGACCTCTGATCTCAAGGTCAAGGTCAAAACGAAGTCAAATCGAGAACGGTAATAGTTAGAGACTCAAGACCAGCTGCAATGAACTCAGCATGGTCAAAGACCTCTAAAATTATGTTGAACTTCATGTTATGTGACATTTTTTTAGATTTTATGAAAAAACTTTCGAAAACTCTAAAATATATGGTAAATTTTTAACTTGTTTATTTAAATGAAAGTGGATTACAGCAATATCTCTATCAATATTTAAATTGTACTATTTATCGCTTGGACTGCTGAGATTCTCTTCAGTGGTATGTAACATCTGACCTGGTTATTGGAATTGAGGATTGTATTACATTCTGTTATCGGTTCCATAGTACCCGGTAACGCCAATGGGCTTGCCCCTTTTATTGGACCAACGAAATTACTGGCAAAGTTCGGGGATATATGCGTGATGTATGTACCTCAATATATTTGTATATCCCCAGGTGACTTCAGAACGGGTCGTGCAATCAACATGCGTCGAGTGATCCCATACATCGCGTCACATTTCCGCAAAGATCGTATATGGCTTCGTAGAACCAAACCAGCTAAACGCGAGTATCAAATCGCGATAGCCGTAGACGATTCTAGCTCTATGTCGGATAATAGAAGCAAGGAGCTCGCATTTGAGAGTCTCGCACTTGTGTCGCAGGTATGAAAACAGTCACTTAAATAAAGAGCCTTAAGAGCAATATTATTCGATTAACTATTCGATCAATTAATAAACTCGTACATGTCACCGTAAGCGACTAAACTGACGCGTAATCTAAATTCTGTACGTCCAGATTTTTAAGGTTCCCGTTGTTTCCTTCATGTTGAAACAAGTAATAATTCTGAAAAAAAAACCTACTACAATTTCAAGATCAAATTGGGAAACGCAGCTTTCAAATAAAAAAAAATCCTCCAAATCAGCTCACACAATCTAAAGCTATGAAGTATTGTTACCTAAGAGCTTTCGACTGTGGTCGCCTGATATCTCCGGAAGTAACCACTACCGACACTCCATAGTCACTGATCGTGCTCACCTGTGTTGGGAACATGCTCTGAGAAATTTCCAGCCTTTATAACGTGAGGTATGTCTGTCACTCATGGGTTCCAAGTCTATTACTTTTGTCTCTGGTACGCACGCTGTCACGTAGAAGGTATTTCCAGTGGCGCCCGGATTTTTTTGAGCACTAACATTAATAATATCATTGGTTACAGGCGTTAAACCTATTGGAAGCCGGCAATCTAGCCGTTCTTAGTTTCGGCGAAAAACCAAACTTACTCCATCCGTTCTCTGAACAATTCAGCGAATTTTCCGGATCGAAGATTCTCGAACAACTGCGCTTCGATCAAACAAAAACCAAGATAGCTCAGATGTTAGATTTCAGTACAGTAATGTTTAGTGAACACTGTTCTAATGTGAGCAGTGATGTGGTGAATTCTAAATTGTTGGTTGTTGTGAGCGATGGCAGAGGGATATTGAGTGAGGGTGAAATTAAAGTGTGCCAAGCCGTTAGGAGAGCGAGGCAGCAAGGAATATTCTCGGTATACGTTATCATCGATAATCCGAATAATAAGGTAATAATAAGTTGACAATTAATTACTATACTACTTACTATAAACAGTGTTTTTCTAGCGCTAGAAATAGCAGTCAAAGAGCTGAAATAAAATGTCTTTAAATCCAGATTCTGATCTACCTATATAACAAGATTTATACAAAATCTTATACACTCTTTCATACCTAATTGATTCGGTAAAAACTTACAAAATGAATTTCTGAACAGTGTCCTTTGAGTGATGATATGCCACATGATATGAATTGAAAATTTTGCAAGTCTCACTACGACTTTAGCTGTGTCACAAGACTTAATAGTGGGTGTTTAGAAAAAAGAATTTGCGAAATTGGTTCAGCCGTTCACATAATGCGATGACCAAGGCATACAGGGATTCATTTTTAGGTATAAAAGAGACTAACTTACTTCTTAACTTTACAGGATTCCATCATGGACATCAGGCGACCAATAATGGACGAAGTAACAAACTCTCTGGTTCGCTTTGATTCATACTTGGATTCCTTCCCGTTCCCATACTACCTTATACTACGAGATATTGCTGCCTTACCCAACGTGTTGGGCGACGCGTTGAGACAATGGTTTGAACTTGCAGCAAACACTAGCTAATAAGTAACATAATGTACTAGGTGCTGCTACGCTGGCGTCTCCCTGCGCTGCTGCATATTGAGCGGAGTGTTTTCGGTAACAGTAATAAGTCATTTAAAAATTTCATGAGTTTATATTTATTTTGAGATAATATTTTGAAAGATACAAAAAGCGCGCATAATTTCTCCCATAGGTTTAACATGTAAATTTTGGTTCCTCAAATAAATATTTTTTGGCGCCTTTTTTTTAATTTCTGACTCTGTCAAATTTTTTGCACTTAAATCTAGTTTAATATACTTCAAAAATTTCTAGAATCCGCCAAGTAGTTACTGAGATACAGCGTTACATTTAATCGCATTGGAGTCGCTGTATGGGAGCTCCGTTCGCTTTCGGCTCACTCCGCTCAATTATTATAATTATGTCAAATGTTTATATTATTTAAGAATATGAACTTCATATAAATCCAATCCAATTTTTAAATCAGTGTGATTTAAATATATAATTATTAAAGATAATAATTATTATCTTATATCATATCTTGTAATACCTTTAGTTCTATTGAAAGTATGTGTAGTGGCGGATAAGTAGCATTTTTTGAAATACCTATAAATAAGATTTATTTTTACTGTCCGCGGTACTATCAATAAGACTGAACAAAGAACATAAACTAGTTGCTCAACTAGTTGACCGTTTTTTTTAATATTTTGTTAAAATTATAATACTGCAATATTATAAGAAAAGAAGTACATTATGTTTTAAGTTGTAATTATAGTAAGCTTAATTAATTATGTATGAAGTTTTGACCATGGAAAAGGAATGTTTCATGCTGTGATTTATTAATGAACATACTGTTTTCTATTTTTTTATGAATATTAAATGATTATGTGTATATCCTTGTTTTTGAGTTTACTCCGTGCATGTGGAATAATTCCCCCCTGTGAGGATCGGGAAAGCAAAAATTGTTATTAATTCATAGGTATTAATAATCATTTTCTTCTTGTGTCAGAATAAAAGCAACCAGCCAATCCTAGATTCAGTTAATCTCTAGGTAGGTACCTACCTACATTAAATTTAAATTTAATTCAAATGGTTCCAGCTTACTCCAAGTTCGGATTGCTTAGCTAGGCACAAATAGGTGTAAATTTGGTATTGTGTGGAGTGCAATGAAAAGCAGGTTTGCAGTCGTGTTAATTAAGAAGTGGTACTGGCAGATAACCAAAAGGCAATGAAAAGAGTTCATAGTTTTAAAAAATATATTTGTCAACTGAAAATTAAACAATATCTTATTAACATAATTTTCACTTACCATTATTACGGGAATCAACACAACTTGTGTAAATGTTTAACAACTAGGCCTATGATTAATTAATAAATAATTTATTTAAGAATAGACGATGTTGCAAGCTTCGTATTTAAAACTTAAACATAACTGTTTCTAATGAAACAACTTAATGCACCTATTTATTAACTAAGAATCGAATATACATACAAATCTATAATTATTTTTGATTTTATATAGAATTTATGTTTTTTTGCTACTTGGAAATGTAATAAAGTACATAGGTACTAGGTATACGGAATTAGACCGAAACGTTAAAAGCGCGTGTCGCAATCGCTAAAGAATCTGTTAGACAGTAACTGCAGCTTTCCTCAAATATTTGTATTTTTGTATGTTGTAATTGACTTCAAAGTTAAAAAAAGTCCAAAATACCAAATATTACAAAACCAAGATGCGAAAAAACGTCTTCTCCGATTTCGGCGGCAAGGGATTGTTAAAAAATTAGGTAGATATATCTGTTGATATCTGTATACAAAACCGCGGGAAAGGTCTAGTTTATATATGGATAAGGGATATGATAGGGATGCGAATGCATCATTACCTTGCCACCTTTTCGGTTACAACAATAATGTTAGAAATAGCAAATGTAAACGCCCCATAAAAGTTTATCATAAAATAAACTAACGTATGTAAAATATTAATATATTGACGTAACATGACTAAACCTAAACATTTTTTTAAAACACTTATAACCATGATGTGTTATTTAATCAAATAATAAATATGATTTTTAAGGGAGAACTACAGTTTAAAACTGCTGTTTGAAACAGAGAATTGAAATTGTCGACGACGACGTTCTATTGAACAGGTGGTGGTGGTTTTAAACTGTGATACCCAGCAAAAAATATCTGTTTCAAACAGTCGTTTTAGACCCATGTATTTTTCCCTTTCATCCCAACCACTATCGCGGTTCGCTTTTGAGCAGTTTAAAGCTGAGCCATGTTCTGCAAACTTTCTATCGTTTTCAATCTTTTACTAAATTATATTTTCAAACAGCTCCAGAGTCTTGCTACCCGATTGTATAAAATAATTACATGTTTCACTAAATTAATCCATTATAAAGGACTTAGCACACTTGACCTAATTAAAAAAATATTATCGAAGGCCCTTGTGGATAACTACCAGAGACCGTCCATGTTGAAACAAATATTCTAATCAATTCAATCATGATTTTCCGAACCAGGTAAGTTTTTTTTTTAACTAAAGGCTAGTTATGATATAACATGTATTTTTATTGCATTGATAAGAACAGTCTAATTTCAAAGTGGTATGTATTCAACCTCCTTTTAAGAAATTCGAATAACATCACAGTATTGACAAATCTAATAATAAAAATTGATCCCTTTACGATGTGAATAGTATAGTTATAAAGGTTTTATAAAAAAATATTAAGAGGAAGAATGCATGCCGAACCAGAGATTAGCCAGTCCTCATAAAGACTAATGTACAAGATTTTTTTTTAATTGTGATGGACAGTGGTCTCTACAAAGAGTTTTCACTTCATGGATTCCTTGGACGAATGATTGTTGGTCTCTTCAGTCTTATCGCTGTCACCGTAGAACTTTGGCTGTGAAATATTTTTTCTATTAAATGTCATGCTATTAAAAATATGGGGCACAAAATATAAATGGTTTTAACATGCCAGATTCCCTTTAACTGAAGAGGCCACACAGGTGGCCAAATTCCGCCGGGCGCCACTGGAAATACCTTCTGATGTATACCAGAGACGCCCGCAGCAATGGACATGGGAGCGGCCGCGGTTTCGCGGAATTAGACTCTCTTTAACAATAAATATTGTCTTTGAAATCAAAATTCAATATAAGATCCCAAGAACTTAATTTTGTTTCTTATAGTAAATCACTATGGGAAATAGCAGATTAAGTGTAATACAAAATGATGGACAAGTAGCTATTAAAATGAAAAACAAAACAAAACCAAACGAATTAGTGAGAATCTAACATCATAAATATGAGAATAAGGCTGATGTTCAGAAATTAGGAAAAGGTTTTATCAATAAATAATTGTACAAAGACTTGGAAGTCAGCGTATTCGAAGATGGTAGTAATAAATTCAAGTTGAATAATCAAATTGTTGGCATCATCATCAAAAGACCAAATAAGTCCACTGTCTCTCCAATTCATCTAGTCCTGGGTTAAATTAATCCACGCATTAATTCAGCCAATCAATCCAGTTTTGTCGTTGACAATGGGATTGGCGGCCATATTGGTGACGTAGTAGATCATCATTTATCCGTACTCGCTTTTACGCTCCTGCATGGAGTACTGCTCGCACCTTTGGGATGGATCCGCCCGCTACCAGCTTGAGGCCCTGGAAGCTATTGACAGACGCGCCAGAAAACTTATAAGCGATGAGGCGCTCACAAGCAACCAACTTCAGAACCATTGCCGTCTGGTTGCGAGTCTGTGTATCTTCTACAGGTTACATTTCGGAGAGTGTGCGCAGGAATTGCATGAATTAATTCCACCAATACCATTCCATCATCGGACATCAAGGCGTGGTCTGAGATTCCATCCGTATGTGGTCGATATTCCACCTCTTCGTACCTCTCGATTCGCTTCTTCTTTCATCATGCGAACCGCTAAGGAATGGAATTCCCTTCCAGCGTCATTGTTCCCCGATACATATAATCTTGGGATTTTCAAGGCAAGAGTAAATAGGCATTATTTGAGCTTGCGTGCTTCATCTTAGACCGCTATCGTTACTTAACATCAGGTAAGATTGTGGTCAAACGCACTCAAATTTAGTCATAAAAAAAAAAACTTTTCGGGGATGGATGACGTCACGGAGCGGTTATTGTGACAAGGTTCTGGTTCTATCCCACTCACATCGTGCGCGGCTTATAGCAAAAGCACACAGGCTATACAAATGCTCTGAGGACTGTCAAGACTATTGTAGCGTCTGGCTGAGATACTTTAGATTTTTCTCTCAATCTTACCAACAGACTAGTCAAGTTTGAAGAGCCATAATTGAAAGTATTGTTTCTGTTACATCAGCCTTAAATAAAATAAAACTCAAACAACACAACCACACAGACTGATGATTATAAAAACAAAGCTAGTAGATAAGTCTTCCAAGAATCTGCCACATCTTTTCTATTTGGGAGTAAGGAAAACACCAAAAAACAGTATCATTAAAGTAGGTAAGTGCTTAATCAAAATTTTAATATAGAACACATTTCGTAAGCAAGATCTTACACACAATTAAAAAAAAATTTTTTTTTTATATTTCTAACCATAGACAATCAAGTTAGAGGTTACACATTCGATCTGTAATGGGCAGCAAAGAAAATCTGATAGGCGATACACTATGAACAATGGGTAAAAACAACACATCGAAAAAAACTCATACTTTCGTAAGCATGATTGATGGGTTCTAGCATTGTTCGAAACTTACACAATTATTACAATTTGTACTATACTGTGGTGACTTTTTTAGGTCCGTATCCATTTTTGACACCATTATAACTTGTAAAACCCTAGAAATAAACAATGGTTGATGTCAAATATCTATGATAGCCATATGATATTGAAAACGCAAACATTGAAAATGTATGTTTTAATTTACATTATAGACAATTTTGCAAGTCATATACCACCTTATACATGAGAAAGCTGATACAGATGAGTTTTATTAATGGTCTATGCCATGTATGGAAACGGTGATAGGTTTTGTTCTATCCCTTTCACGGACAACATATTCATATTTTGGTAAATTGTCACAACTCACACCCAACACAGTGTAGTTATGAAATACGTGAAATTATTTGGCTAGATTCCGCTAGATAGACTTGGAAATAAAGAGAACTAACAAATTAATGTTTCTTTTATTATGTGATATATTGTCTCACCTCATCATGTTTCTCTTCAGCGGTGACACCATCATCATCACTTTCTTCGTCACCTGACGAATCACCTCCAGATCCAGATGCGTCTGCTTTCACTGTTCAAGACATCATAACTTTTATTAGTAATAAAGCATAAAATTGACAATTGATTTAGGGATGACTAGACCGGGACGTACGCGGGAAGTGCTGTGTACGCGGATGTTATAATCTAGGAGCCTTTGAAGAGCGACTTTCATCCTTCTGATAACCATATGGTCCACACTTTTTATCAAATACCACTCATCAACCGACATGCATATGATAATCCGTCCATCGAAAAGTGGTAAAGGCAATTTTTTTAATTTTTGTAATTTGCAAGGATTGCAGGCAAGCCTATACGATTGGTTTTGTAATTAAATTACCTTTCTTATGATATAAATTTGGATTAGTTACCAGATCGGTGTAGGTTATATTGACTTACCTGTTCATCTACTTGTCAGGTTAGCCTACCTAGGCATATTCTGTGTGGTAAAAACTATCATTCGAAATAAAATTCATTCGGTTGTGAAAAGAAGTGAAGGTGATGAAAGAAAAATGATACAAATTAATTAAATTAAAAATAGCCATGAACACTTTTCGATAGGCAAGAAATGTGTCCCATCCGGTTACCAGATAAGTGAAGGTCATTCTTCTATGTCTCCCGTACTATTACAAAATTTCGTGAGAGAAAGAAGATTTGTACCTCTCTCTATCTCTTGCCCCTGCAGTAATTATACGTAACGTAACTTTCTCTCTTTCGAACTTGTATCTCTCTCTCTCAACTTTCGTTCGCCTCGCCACACTTTTTGTAACGCTGTCTTTACGCATTCACCACCTTACTTCCTAAGCGTGCATAAAGAAGTTTTACATAAAAAAAGTATGTGTGTCAGCTCCGACGCACGACTGGAGTTTACTCCTTAAGTACGAGTATCTAACCATAACAAATTAGAAAGTGCGCACTAGAGGTGCGCACCAAAAACGTGACACGATTTTCGTTACTTGTTAGTAGGTTTTACCCCTCGGATTTTTCTCATACCGGGTGCCTTATATATGAAAATCGATTCTTAAGGAGCAAACTCCAAAAACGAAGGAGTAACAATAAACATACACAAAAAGTGTGATTACACTAACCTGGTACAGTATTGGCAGCGGGTATCTGTGTGGGTGGACGAGCCCGCTCCCGGTTGAGCTCGTCGTAGCACTGCAGGCACACGCGCAGCGGCTTGTCGCTCTGTCCGCGCAGCAGGTAGCGCTTCGACGAGCACGGCCCGCACACCACCGAGCCGCACTTGCGACAGTGGTGCTGGTTACAACATTATGATTATGAAAAACACTGGCCAAGTGCTTATCGAAAGCGGCAAGAAATTCGGGGAGCCCCCTTAAATATTTATAATATTGTTTTTTTTTTAGTATTTGTTTTTATAGCAGCAACAAAAAAAATCATCATCTGTGAAAATTTCAACTGCCTAACTACCACGGTTCATGAGATACAGCCGGACGGACAGCGGAGTCTTAGTAATAGGGTTCCCGTTTTACCCTTTGGGTACGGAACCCCAAAAAAGTGAGAATTATGTTTTTAATATTTGCACGGTCTACTGTTCGACCATAATATGGGCGACGACTAGTTTATTATTACGTTATTACCATGTTACATACTAGTAGGTAATTAGTGATAATTTATGTGCCAAATAGTGTACCTATTGAAAAATACGTGACCTAAATTTCCCAGAAAAAATAATATACCTACCTAAGAATAATGGTTATGTTTATAAAACAAGTACCTACCTAACTTTAATTTTTAAATGACGTAAAATTAGTTCAGTTAAACATGTTAGTTGTAAAGCTATGTATGTTATATTTAGTGATAAGTCTAGATAAGAGTATGGCTAATCAATATCAAGCTTAGATAAGACTGAACCAACTGAACGCTAACGCTATTCTATGCAAGAATACTGGACATTCAAAAATTAAAAGTATTAAGTAATTAATGATATTATGTACGCAGAGTTTAAGTAAACGGACTTTGGTATGGTACCTTAAGAGATTAAATAAAATAAATTGTAAAAACTGACATTCTCTGTGCCTAATTTGCTACAATACGAATACTTAATAATAGTTTACATTTTATATTGATGTAGTTTTAAGAATGACATAAGTGATGTTTATGATAATATAATTGTAATAACGTATAAAAAATTGTATAAAGTATAAAAAGGAGTTCAATTTTGCTGAGCATGTGGCTGGTGGTTTTTTAGGTTACCTCTGGCGCTCCCCAAAAATCGGGTTTCCAGACACTCACATACCGAACAATGTTTCTTGTCCTGCACCTGGAGCTAGTTAGGAATAACTAGTTCTTCTGTGCGAGACTATCAACTAATCAAGCATTACCTTGACATTGGCGAAATCATCGATGAACATCGATGGAGCCACGTTTTTAAAAAAAAGAAGTATAAATAAATAAATAAATATTTTTGGACATTCTCACACAACGTCATCTAGCCCAAATTAAGCTAATATAAGCTTGTGTTATGGGATCTAGACAACTGATAAACATACTTATATATTTCTAAATACATACTTAACATACATAGAAAATACCCAAACTCCGAAACAAACATTTGTGGATCACACAAATAATTCGATTCGACCCGGAATCGAACCTGGGACCTCAGGGGCGGCAGTCGCATACTCATACCACTGAGCCACCGAGGCAGCAGTAATAAAATTTGTTAATACTTGTTAAAATCTAAAAATTTGCATGCCGTGAACTATCCGGCTATCCATGATGTACCTAACCTTAGACAGTTAAGAAAATCTATGTCCACTATGTTTCGAGCGAATAAACTAAACTCGTTAGAATAGAAATTCTAACGAGTTATAAACTAAGTAATCGAGTTTAACATTTGTATCCAACTAATCAGGTAACCATCAAGACGGTTACAGGTTAAGATGTGACAGCTAAACCGCAGAATTAATATCTATTGATGACTTTTAGTTTTAACACCCACAGGACCAAAGAAAAGAAAATAAGACTACTAGAAATACTATTTTCTGCACACGAACGATTATACTCGTATTATGTGACTAGCTTAGTCACATAATACGAGTATAATCGGGACTTTTTTTGAATAAGTCTGACTTGATAGGTTTTAGAAAAAAAACCGGCCAAGGGCGAGTCGGACTGGCACACAAAAGGGAAATCACGTTTGTTTATTGGAACCCCCTTAAATTTTTATTTTATTCCGTTTTTTAGAATTTGTTGTTATAGCGTCAACAGAAATACATCATAATCTGATTCTGTTAAAATTTCAACTTTCTAACTATCACGGTTCGTGAGATACCTAGTAATAGAGTTACCGTTACACCCTTTGGGTATGGAACCCTAAAAATGAAGAATTATGATTTACAAAATTTCGGAAACCTACAGTCGGGGCAAATGCGCAGTAACATTTAGAATGAATCGTTCCCATTCAAGTGACGACGAATGCCATGAATACCTATAAAATATTGTTTTAAATAACTTTTAATAAATAAATATTATTCCAACCACAGTTATCAAACGATAAGCTGATAAAGCTGTGTTCGTGGGCCGTGGCCGTGAACTCGTCACGATGTTAGCCTTTGATATAGTGCAGCAAAGTTTTACTATAGTGCATTTTTAAGGTTTACATACCCGAAGTATAAAACTAGAAGTAGTACTTAGGTAGACCAGGCTTTATGTAGAACTGTGGTAATTAGACAGTTGGAATTTTTCTTTTCACAGATGATGTGTTTCAGTTGGGAGTTATAAAAATACAAAAAAAAACTAAGGGGGGGGGGCTTTCCTACAACAGACATAATTTTTTGCCGATTTTGACCCTAAGATACTTCGTTGGACGACCCCCAAAATTTTTAGATGATGGTTCCGGACTGTGTTTTTTTGACGGTGGTTTTTTTTATATTACATAAGTACATACATGAGTTAAATTAATTATTATTGCAAACGGGATATCAGGCTCCTAATGTTTCGGCACTGTTGGAAGCACAATGTTCATCAATCACGTAAATATTGCATATGCAATAAAACTTACAGCACAAATAATAATATTATATTTGCGATTCCTTTATTCTTTCGAAGTTTCTATACTACGAGCATTTCTGTAATCTAGCTTCAAAAATACAAAAAAAAATGTACTTGCCGAAAATCAGATTGCGTCAAGTTTACATTTATAATCGTCGTCAAGTCATAATATAGATAGCACATACCCTTCTGTTGAGAACAGTAAACTGTGTTTTCTTGCAGTGCATGCAAATAGAAGCATCGTTATCTGGTACCCATACAGCTGCATGTTCCGATGGCGGTTGTTTACCACCTGGGATTCACAATAAAGATTAAAGATTAGATATAAAAAGATTTTAACTTACTTTATATCAGGGCCAACATCTCCAGGCTCAAGTCATCCTCACACGCATGGCGAGCATCGCGATTGGAAGAGTTTGTCGATAACCAATGATATCGCAGAAAATGTCGATGACGTGACGTCACCAACACATTTTTTGAAATTTACTGCCATATCATTGGTTGTCGACCAATTCTTCCTACCGCTATGCTCGCCCTGCTGCACGCGATGCACTTGCTTACAAACGGACGAGGCTCTAGCAAATATACTCAGTCCTGTTATATATACGAGTATATACTTACTCTTCCTTAGTAAGTCTTCTATACACTTGTCTATATGTGCCATCCATTCTTCCTTTTCAGTGGCTGTTGCTGCGTAAACAGCGAATGATTTTGTCGCGGTACGTATCAGCCAGCCATTGCGGTATTCTGTAAAGTGGTCAAATAAAAATGGAATCAGCCAATGTCAGACCTGGCTAGTGCAGTTCAATTACCACTTAACCATGAGCCTTTGGGTACGTACAGCTGTTTTATATCAGAGGAAATAATTGACAGAGCGAGCGAAGCGTCTATATGTCGAGATTGTGTGTATGTTTCGGGCTAGCGACCACAGTTTTTATCCGATGTCCACGAAACTTGGCACAAGTTTGCCTTGATTTAAGAATATTTTTATTGTTATCTTTTTATCATTGGGGGGAAACCCCAAATATGTTTTTTTTAATGTTGTCGAGATCTACGGTTTGGTGATGGCTACAATTTGGTTTAATATTTTTCATGTTTATGTAAAAAAAAAGCTCTGTTCGA
The DNA here is from genome assembly GCA_963556515.1 of Nudaria mundana. Lineage (NCBI taxonomy): Eukaryota > Metazoa > Arthropoda > Insecta > Lepidoptera > Erebidae > Nudaria > Nudaria mundana. The sequence goes on from OY748301.1 coordinate 12,453,492, forward strand.
TACGCACAGGACTTTAATTGGCTGTGACGTACCGGCTGGCACGTAAGATTTTGTTGCCTTTCATCAACATTTCATCGCAAGGCAACGGGTTTAATTTTTTTTTCAGAATTACAATATTGCTGCTACTTTTTATTAAATTAATTCGGCCATTTTGGACATAACCCATTATAATGTGTGTCCGGTGACGGTAATAGACTTGCGCCCTGTTACGTGGGACTAGAAATACTGGTGTGTAACGCACCTCTACCTAAGTGATACGGCGTGATATGTGTGTGTGTGTTTGTGTATGTGTGTGTATGTAAAAAAATACCTACATATATTAAGTAGATATGTCATCTGTGCTGTTAAATTGTATGAAGTATTATCGTAGGCGGCTGCTATAAATGCAGGCTTGTTTGAATTATCCCACAATTGTGGTAATTTCCGGAGTTCCGGACAGAATGATAAAGAATATACACTACTAGATTGTTCATATAATATGTTAGAACAATTCACACAACGCCATCTTGTCTCAAACTAAGCAGTGATATAAGTACTAGATAAACTGATATAAATACTTAAATACCTACATTTTTTTTTGTAAATATGTACATAAATAGGAACCATCCAGACTTCGGCACAAACGTATGTGTCATCACACAAAGTTTGTCCCGACCGGGAATCGAACCCGAGACTCCGGCGTCGAAAGCGGATACACCACCGACCACGACACCAAAGCAGTCATTATTAACTTGTGTGTATACAACGGTATATTCACTTACACGCCAGGAACGAACATACTAATATTATGATAGTTTTAGAAACATAATTAACTAGTCAATTACCTAACTTTACCAAAAGTAGAAATAACTAAATCTTATAAATGATAACTGCCTCGGTGGCGCGTTCGATTCCGGGTTGAATCAAATTATTTATGTGATCCACAAATGTTTTTTTTTGGAGTAAGGGTGTTTTATATGTATAATATGTAGGTATTTAGAAATATTTAAGTATGTTTATCAGTCGTCTAGATCCCATAACACAAGCTTATGTTAGCTTAATTTAGGCTAGATGACATTGTGTGAGAATGTCCAAAAATATTTATTTATCTATTTATATCATAAATGAAATGCACTATTAAAAACAACATCAGATCAATATTATTAATTGTTACTTAATGTCATAATAGGTCAGTTAGAGTATGAGTCATATAAGGCTTCACTGCCATTTATGATTGTGGTGTCTGAATCACTAGGCATTCCCATAAATGAGTCAGTCAATTGAAATCAGCATAGAAAACCAGCAATAGATAAGTAGCAGTCCCGGCGAACTTCGTTCTGCTTCAAATTCTGAACTTCTACGAATATTTTTAGATCAAAATTAGCCAATTTGGTACTTTGTCTTTGTGTGTGTTATAATGTGTATTCAAATGGTTTTGAAGATGGTCTAAATTTACAATTGGGTAAGTGGAGCTGCGGTACGGGCGAAATGCGTGCTGCCACAGAAACGCCATGTGCCAGGTCTAATTTCAACATTCATTAGAAGTAAGCTCCATAATATTAATAAGATTCTATTGAGTGGCATCATTCAAAAAAACAGTGTTTGATACTTGTCTCCTCCCTTACCTAACATACGCTTCACAGACATGGACCTACACCAACACCATAAAAAGCAAAATCACCACCACCCAACGAGCTATGGCGAGGAACATGATGAGAGTAACCAAAAGAGATTGCATAATACATGACAAAATAAGAGAGGAACAAAAGTTATGGATGCTCTCATATAAGAGTCTTAAACAGGAATAGAAGTGGGTTGGTCATGTGGCTCGATTATCATCAGACAATGGTGGACAAAGAGGACAACAACATAGCAAGGACCAGCAGGCAGGAGGAAAGTTGGCAGACCCCAAAATCGACGGGTGGATGACATCATTCAAATAGCAGGAGAAGAATGGGTGTCAACAGCTACAAACGGAGATAACTAGCAGTCATTGGAGGACGCCTGCACCCAAAGAGGGTTCCATCATAATTAGAAGAAACTAACATAACATATAAAAACAATAAACTAACCTTACTAATCTTCCATAAAAATATTATAAAGTACTCGAAATGGAAATACAAGGCTAAATAAATAAACAATATAAAAAAAATTGTGGTATGTGACACCAGTTCTGGCTGTGGGAATTTTGGTTTGAATTGTAGAGTGATGCCCGTTAACGCAATAGGATTGCCTCTTATTATGTGGGACTGACAAAATGACTGGCAAAGTGTAATGAAATGAAATGATTTATTGATTTGTATAGGTCACTAAATGGCTCTTACAAACGTCAATAAGTACTTAAAATAAAAAATGTCATTGCTTCTATATTTACATGTAATGCCAGATTCGCAAAGCAATAAGTAGAACCGAGAGAAAGAACCTGGCAATAAAACTCTCGGTCACTCTTTTTCAATAATTTACTCATTTACACATTTACGAATGTACATTGGTCTCGTGTCAGAATCAAAAAGCGTGTATAATGCAAAAAAAAATTTGTTTGTCACCTAAGTACAAAATATGCTACAATTACGGCATTTTAGGAGGCGGCTGCACCATGCTCAAGCCAGACACTTTTATCATTAAGGTAATCAACTGTCTTATAATATGCTTTTTGACATAAAGTGGTCTTTATAAAGGTTTTAAATTTACTGTCGGGCATACAAAGGACTGATTCAGGCAATTTATTATAAAAGCGTATACCTTCCCCCTTGAAAGAATGACTAACCTTGCTAAGCCGATAACACGGAGGGAGTAGTTTATTTTTATTACGTAGATTTCTGTCTGTAACGTCACTTACTTTAGTATAGCTAGACATATTTTTCCTGACATACAGTATGTTATCAAATATATATTGGGAAGCTACAGTTAAAACATTAATATCTTTAAATAGCTCCCTAAGAGAATCTCTCTTACCTAAACAATAAATGGCACGGACTGCCCTCTTTTGTAATATAAAAATTGTTTCTATATCTGCTGCATTTCCCCAAAGTAGTATTCCATAGGACATCAAGCTATGGAAGTAACCAAAGTAAACTAGCCTAGCAGTAGCTACATCTGTCAACTGTCTAATCAGTCTCACAGCATATGCAGGAGAGCTAAGCTTGTTAGCTAAAATGGTGATATGGCTACCCCATTGTAATTCAGAATCTATTGTTATTCCTAAAAAGGTAGTGTTATTTACAAATTCTAACCTTTGGCTACCCAGCACGACATGGACGTTTGCTTGTCTGACATTGGGCATTGTAAATTTAACGCATTTGGTCTTTTCACATTTCACATTTACATTTTCTTAAGACTAAATGTGGACGAATGTACATTGGTCTCGTGTCAGAATTAAATGCGTGTATAATGCAAAAAAAAATTTGTTTGTCACCTAAGTACAAAATATGCTACAATTACGGCATTTTAGGAGGCGGCTGCACCTTGCTCAAGCCAGACACTTTTATCATTAATGTAATCAACTGTCTTATAATATGCTTTTTGACATAAGGTGGTCTTTATAAAGGTTTTAAATTTACTGTCGGGCATACAAAGGACCGATTCAGGCAATTTATTATAAAAGCGTATACCTTCCCCCTTGAAAGAATGACTAACCTTGCTAAGCCGATAACACGGAGGGAGTAGTTTATTTTTATTACGTAGATTTCTGTCTGTAACGTCACTTACTTTAGTATAGCTAGATATATTTTTCCTGACATACAGTATGTTATCAAATATATATTGGGAAGCTACAGTTAAAACATTAATATCTTTAAATAGCTCCCTAAGAGAATCTCTCTTACCTGAACAATAAATGGCATGGACTGCCCTCTTTTGTAATATAAAAATTGTTTCTATATCTGCTGCATTTCCCCAAAGTAGTATTCCATAGGACATCAAGCTATGGAAGTAACCAAAGTAAACTAGCCTAGCAGTAGCTACATCTGTCAACTGTCTAATCCGTCTCACAGCATATGCAGCAGAGCCAAGCTTATTAGCTAAAATGATGATATGGCCACCTCATTGTAATTTAGAATCTATTGTTATTCCTAAAAAGGTAGTGTTATTTACAAATTCTAACCTTTGGCTACCCAGCACGACATAGACGTTTGCTTGTCTAACATTGGGCATTGTAAATTTAACGCATTTGGTCTTTTCTGCATTCAACAATAGGTTGTTTGTAGAAAACCAATTTGAAATATCATTTAAAATATTATTAACATTATTCGCATCTGTACTATGCCGATTTACTTTGAATATAAGTGATGTATCATCCGCGAACATTACTATGCCAGCTTGTGCCTCGATCATGCAAGGCAAGTCATTAACATAAACCAAGAAGAGAAAAGGTACCAGGATTGATCCTGAGGTACGCCTATTTTGACGTTAGTTCCGTTTGACTTAACGTTGTTCACATGAACAGTCTGCAGGATTGATCCCTGAGGTACGCCTATTTTGACGTTAGTTCCGTTTGACTTAACGTTGTTCACATGAACAGTCTGCAGCCTATCTGTCAGGTAAGATTCTAATAGTTCTAGGGATTTTTTGTCAAAACCATACCAACGTAACTTTAGCAATAGTGTCTGATGGTCAACACAATCAAATGCTTTAGACAGATCGCAGAATACCCCAATGGCATCCTGCGATCCCTCCCATGCGTCGTAAATCAAGCTAACAAGGGTTGCTCCCGCATCGGTGGTAGATTTTCCGCGAGTAAAGGCAAATTGTTGGCTGTGGAAAAGATTGTTGGTCGTGAAGTGGACTTGCATTTGATTTAGCATCACTCTCTCATACTGGCAGCTGGCAAAATAGAAATGGGGCGGTAGTTACCAAGTTCTGACTTGGATCCCTTAAATAATGGTATTAGTCTACTATTTTTCATTAGGTTAGGGAATATGCCTTCATCTACACATTCATTAAAAATTAGTGCCAAGTCAGGTGCAATAATATCAATTACATTACTGATTAAGCTAACTGATATGCCCCAGTGATCTTCCGACTATTTAATTTTGAGATTTTTAAATGCTTTCAAGATGTCACTGGGGTCGATATGTTTGAAGTTAAATTTAGATGAAGAACCAATATTACTTTCGAGAAGGGCCACCGCAACGAGGGCACATGAATTAACAGAAGAAGTGACTTTAAATGGAATGTTGGTAAAATAATCTTCAAATGCATTTACAATATCTTTCGGAGAGGTTATATTCTTGTTTTCTAATTTAATTTTAGTAACAGTATCCCTCACTTTACATTTACCTGACTCTTTGTTTATAGTTATATATTCCATGTTTCTTTTATTTTGTTAGGAGCCTCAATTATTTTCCTTTTGATGTGAATGGATTTAGCCTGTCTACATACTTTTTTGAATACTTTGGAGTAATTCCTAAAATATTCAGTGAAACTTTTATTAAATCTGTATCGTTTTTGTGCATATAGATCAAACAGCGTTCGTCTACTTTTATAAATGCCTACTGTTGCCCACTCACAAAATTTCGTTTTAACACTACGATTTTGGCATTTTTGTTTGAATGTGTCTGAAAAAGCATCAGATAATGTACTAAATAAACTATTATAATGGACCTCAGGATTTTTACCTATATAAACTATAGAATTAAGCTTTTTCTAAAACAAGTTTTTGAATTCTTTAATTCTATTAGAGGTTATGGGCCTACACATAATTTTCTCATTACACTGACTATTATTACTCTTGGGAAAGGATACTATTTGACCACAGTGATCTGATGGCAATTTACTAATTACAGACTTGCTTAAGCACTCACAGTCCGTAAAAAAATTATCATTAGTGTGGGTGTGTAATACACCTCTGCCTACCTCTTCAGGAATATAGGGGTGATGTATGTCTGTCTGTCTGTCATTAAAAGTATTGGATGCAGTTGTAAGTAATGCTTCATCAGTCATCAGCTTCTTCTCAAATCTAAAATTTTTCAAGATCAAAACTAGCCATTTTATATTTACATAGGTATATTTTAGTATTGCTAGCGTTGCACTATTAACAAATGTTCGTTTCTAAAGATTAATACACTATTTTACAGTCCGTTGCACAGATAATCTTATACTTTTTCCCTGCTGTGTATCCAGTTAACCCAAAACGCAAAACCCGCGCATTAGACGTGGACTTGCGGAGATCAGCCTGTGACTACATCCAGTCAACCCGTGACCATGGCTCTTGGAACAGAGTTGACACATCGGGAATAAATAGGTTTATCTTAACATAATCACGTAAAAGACCCATTATCTTATGTTTTAAATTTTATTGTTACAGTAATCTTCTTTAAATATAATAATAATGCAGGAAACTTACGTCCTTCATCCTTTAAAGATTCCAATTTCACTTCCTCCAGTGGTATAACGTGTTGTTTATTATACTTCTTCTTGTTTATGACAATATTTCCATAGACCAGTATATCGTTGAACAAAAAGAATTGTCTTGCTTTTGGTTTCTTTCTGCACATTTTTGTTAGGACACCCTCTCCCACAAGGACCCTGCCTTGTTCTGCCAAGGGCTGGAAGTAAATAGATTACTGAGGATGACCTGTCAGCATGCATGGATCGACCATTATCGTCATAATGCGGTCTGCTCGCAACTTAAGACTTTTTACACATTAATTGAAGGGACTGGGATTTAAATATTGGAACAGTGAAAAAAGTAGTCCAGATATTAATGCCAATTGTTATAAATGAATACTGACACCGGAGCTGATTTTCTAGTGACTGTGACTACACAAAAGGATAAAATTGAATGACCTATATAAGGTACCTATGTAAAAATATGTATAAGGTGTATGGTAAAGAATTTGTGAACAATTTTCAGCCAGATTTCTTCTGTGGTTCACACATTACAGAATTTATAAACATACTTTCCAAGTCTCATTCTAAAACCTAATGTACTGTACTAGTGCATTACCCATTATATTTTAGTCATGAATAACACTAAAATAACTATTTGATGCTAGTACTAAATAATGAATCCAGGATCCAAAAATAGTGGTGAGGGTTAACCTTTACCCATCTTCTACCTTCAAACACCACTAGCTAACATGAAACTATTGTGTTTAAAACATAATACACAGATTAAATAATTCTTGTTTGATGTTGTTATCCAAAAATAACATTAATTTAAAGGTTAAAAAGTTTAGGAACACAAGGAATTTTAACTGTAATTTATTTTATAAACAGAAGAAAGTAACAAATAAATAACAGGAGTGTGTAATTTTATTGTGTTTGTGTTTTTGTAGATCATAATGTAAAAATAGTAGTACGACAGTTATCTAGCCTTCACCATCTACTCGAGTCCACCAGATGCACTGAAGATATCTAACAAAGTTTGTCAATTGATAACACGACCGCATTATCAAACTTTAAAAGTTAGTTTAACATTGTTTACAGAAACTTACCTGTCCAGAACTGCCGAAGCAGCTCTCAACCATAGCAATTCTTCTTGCATTGGCCTCACTGTTCACTGAAAAGAATAAAATTACCTACTTAAAATTGCAGTATCGTCTAAAAGTTTGACGTCAAAGGAAAGTGACCGAGCAAGCAAACAATGACAGTGCTCACCCACGTAACTATTTTATTGAACACACAGCGTATATATATCACAATGAATTTAATAAATTCTTTATTTCCTAAGGTTTAAAATCAATTGATTGCCTACCTAGGCGATCCACCATTATCGAAACTTTATTTTCTCGTCGTTCAGTGCGAGAAAATGTGTCATCCACAAACTATCACATCGACATCAGTGTTGTCACACTAAAAGCATGATATTTACTACCTATCTATTACTACATACATTATCAAATATTTCGATAAATAAATACTTGATGTTATTGAGATTTGTGACCTAAAGTATAATTAATTATCTTTAAAGCTATTATTCAAAGCCGATTTTTGTACATAATACGTAATACATATTTTATAAGACCCCTTGATGTATAGTATTATACCTTATAGTAAGTAGTTACCAGCTATAGCAACATTTAGTTAACGTTCCGATTCACAATATATGTTTTCAGGAAATCTTAATCTCTATATTTAAAAATGAATCCCTATTTCCCTTGGTCACGAAATCACGCGTGAACGGCTAGACCGATTTGGCTAATTTGGGTCTTAAAATATTCGTGGAGGTTCAGCGAAGGTTCATAAGCAAAATTTCAGGCGGTACGAAGTTCGCCGGGACCACTAGTAAATTATAAAAACCAAAATAATTATACATAATATTTCTTCAATAAACTGGGTAGTAATAGAAAGTCGTATGATTGTATTCAGAATAAGAAACTAAAATGGCTATTATCGTAAGTTATGTTATTTATTTCTAATAAAAGTAGAACAGTATTTCAAAAACAATAAAACCCATAGACAAAGCTGATGTAAAGATCATGTGAGTATTCTTTTTTGACACCAGCTGACAGGTATTGGTCGATAGTGCTAGAAAAATTCAATTGAATTTTTACATATCTCCTAATCCAATAAATAAACGGAGAAAATGGCATGCAAATTCTGTGGCCCTAAACTATCGCTATGCGGGCTCGTATTGAGCGTCTGGGGGATTATCCAGTTGGTAAGAAAATAATCATATTTGTATTGTTTGGAGTGTCCAACAACTATCATTTATAACATTATTGTGAATATTTCAGACTTTAATGGGCGTCTTCTACCATATTAGAGCAGTAGCTTTATTGGAAGATCTCCCTCTGAGTGAGCATCATCATTCGGTCACAGAATTCATTAATGACGTCGAATCTGGGTATACTACGGTGAGTCAACCTTCTAATTTGTGTGTAATCCATTAACATGCTCCTAATAGTTCTTACCACAGCACCTGTCTCTTCAAAAGCTTATGATTTATAGAAGAATGTTCAGTAATTAGGTCATATTGGAGCTATACACATACAATGTCTGTGTATGATGTCTTACTGTTAGAAAAACATTTATCCTTGTCAAATTTGCAAACGTTCCTTCTCTCAATAAAACTCCCTTCTTTTTGTATGTTATAAAACATACATTGTGGACGCACTCTGGTATATCATATAAATGGTAAAACTAATGTTGATGAAATTTTAAACGGAAAAAAGTAGATAGACACTCAGCGCAGATATAACCTTTCGTAGCCTGGTGGCTAAGTGGTTGGATTTGCTTTTCAACAATGTGAGTTTGTTCCCCGGTCAGCACATAAGCACTTTTAGCTTAGCAGAAGAGTTTCATTCCAATTATACAGTTCTATGAAGAACAACTGGAACCGAGTCTTATAGTTTCACAATTACAAAATATGATGTGATGTGGAAATACAAATGATGGTTTTTAATTTCAGAATGCTTACAACTGCTGGATTGCCGCACTATTATATGTGGTTACGCTGGTGGTTTCTGGACATCAATTCTGGATGAACAACCGTTCATCAGTCAGCATGTAAAACTGAAATCATAGAGATAATGCTGGGTACATTGGGATGATGTTGTTACTGTTAATTCCATTCCATTATTAATTTATTCTTAATTTGTGAGTCTTATCATGTCTGAAGTTACAATCCCACTTCTGATGTACATTTTGAATAAATTCCTTTTTTTTAATGTAACACAACTAGTAGAGTAAAGAGTCTTGTTGCCATAATAATAAAAAAAAAAACTTTCTATCAGAAGTGCATATCACAAGACTCATAACATTTAATGTTGAAAACTAATGAAAATAATTATCAATTACTAAGTCAGAGGACCATATCTAGTATCTGGCTATACTTAATTATACCTGATTCTACAAATCATTTATTAGCCTATTTTATATTACATTTACGAGGTAAGCTTATTGTTTAGTTCAAACTACTGCAAAATATACATATTATCATAATGTTGGTAACTAATGAAGATTGTATATCAAAAATCTTCTTCAAAAATTTTGGTATAAGTATTAATTGCAATGAATGAACGCTATAAATTTGTACATAGTAAATTTCTATTATAATAGGTTCAATGTATAATGCTTAGTTTTTCTTGAAGTAAATGTATTAATGTTATTTTTTGTTTTATTTTGGTGTAAATTAACTTGATATTTTTAGATTGGAATGCATAGAAAGGGCCACGTTTATCTTGTTGCCAATATATAAATATAATATTCTACATAATATAAGATTATTGAAAAAGAGATTTAATAAAAGTTATATTTTATAGTATGTATATTACTATTATGGCACCTACATTCCAAGCCGTGCAACTATGGAATAATCTGCCTACAACTATCAGAACATTACCTGGGCTCCTAACCACTTTCAACTATTTCTTGTATTTAGATTCCCAACAATGATATGCATTTGTCTATGTTTATTTCAATAGTGTTTAAGTGTAATTTTATGTAGGTATATATTTCTCTTTAATTTCTATACTCTTTCCAATCCAGTAATTTTCCTCTCAGAAATCTTGTATCTTTTCTATCCTACGCCAATAGCTATCCGCTTTTTCATTTTACTTCTATCTACTTATGTCCATCCTAAGGTTGCCTGTAAGAGATCACCTTTGGTGATAAGGCCGCCAATTGTACATACTAATGATAAACTAGTTTCTGTATCTTTTTTTATATTGGTATTGGTGTACAAGAAAGTATATATTGATATTGATTGATATTCATACATTGAACACAATCAATAAATAGGAAAGGTTAGCATGTGCCTTAAAATTTGGATTGTAATGTTACAACCAAAGTAGGTACCTAAAAAAGTCCCCCCTTTCCCAACCGACCACCTGAGTTGTCCACCTGGTTGGTCAGTTAGGAATAAATGTTCCTAACCACCCACGGCGTTATATCACGGAGAAGCGGTCTCTCCCAGTCAATCTTTAAAAGGAAAGATATAAGTAACCGCCATGCGCCACTGGAAATTCTTCCGAGTGCTCACCTGGCTTCGTTCTCAGAATATTATATTCTCAAAATGAGGCGCCCGGCAATGGAGGTAGGGGCGGCTGCGGCCTTGGTCGAATTCCTTAAAAAAAAGATAATAATAACTGTCAAATATAAATTCTTTGCCGCGCCGTGCTTCCGCCAAGACCCGCCGCGACGCGCGACGTCACTGATAAATAAAATTGAAGCGTCTGTACCTAATTCTAAATTAACAGTGGCAGCGTTTCACAAAATTTAAGCAGGTATATATCGTACCTATATTATATATAGGTACGACATAGGTATACCATATATATATATAGATATAGGTACTTATATATTTTTAACTATTTTCTCTTTCTGTGTGTTGTGTTCCGGCCAAACTGGCCAAACGGCTGGACTCTAGACCACAGAACAGGGAATACTTAGTAGTACTTACGTATCTAGACCGATTTTAACGGGACTTTCACTGGCAATAAGCTGCTGTTATAATAAGTAACTTACACGCCCCGTTAAAAAGTTTGATTAGTGCTAAGTGCGAGTTCATACTTTTCTACTTCCAACTGTTAAGTGATAAGTAAAATCAGTTGCACTCTCACTTAAAATGTAAACCAGTCTTTATTAGGCTACTTTTTATCCCAGCAATGTGTTGCCAAGGGAATTGGGAACTAGAGAAATATGCCACGCGGGCAAAGCCGTGGGCATCTAGCTAGTTAATGACCTACCTACCTAAGGTATAGGTAGTTAGGTAGGTATTCCCTATTCTGTGGCACTAGTAGGTAGTTATACAGGATGTTACATAAGGGTTATATCAACCCGAAGACACCCCCATCAGCTGATCGACCAGAACCCGTTTCGATTTGTGTCGACCGCCAAACAAGAAAAAAAAATTCATCCAAAAAAAATTTTAACAACACTAGCTAAAATCAGCTGATTCGGTCATCGACATCAAGTAGGTAGTAGTACAAATAATGCGCGCCTGTGAAAAACCTCTCTCTCTCTCTCTCCTAGTAGTTAGTAACATTTTGTCTCTGTTTCGCATCAAGGTCGCCGTTTGAAATTTCCTAGTATTTTTAAAATTATTTAGTCAGGTCACAGGTCAGTACGCCGACACCGTCGCGCCGCCGCCAAAGGCATTGTACGTACCACGCCCTCATTGTCTATTAGTAAGTTCGTCAAGCACTAGTGTTGGAACACGTTTGTTTTGATTTGAAATAACGCATATTTAACTTTTTTTATGAACTTGTTTTCTTGTATGGCGGTCGACACATATCGAAAGGGGTTCTGGACGATCAGCTGATGGGGGTGGATTCAGGTTGATATAACCCTTATAACATCCTGTATACTCGTATAGAAGCAAGAATATTAAATTAAAATGGTGAACTGGGTTGAAACGTCAAATTTATAATAACGCACATATCCACAGTAATTAAGAGAAACGGTGTCGTATAACTTGGATGTTGACCGCTATTATTATTATTCTACGTGATTTCGTGAAAATGGTTTTTGGTGAAATGCGTGAACGAATTGTAAGAGGGTTACACGTGGGCGACCTTTCTATTAAAATTCTACAAATGACAAAAGGACGAGAAGTGTTACTATCACCGGTCCGTTTACCTGTCCTTTGTTTAAAAAGGAATGTAATATAGTCCCAGATATTTTCATTATTCACCTCAGCGTCACCTTTATTTAGTTTATGTTCACCAAACAGTCAGATTTGTAGACATTATGTTCAATTCAATCTCAAATTTTTATTTGTGTACCGGTGTTTAGGTACAGATTGGAAAGGAGGACAGCCCCGGCCAAAATTTTTTTTGTTCATATCTATAAAGAAAAACTACAAAAAAATAAATAAGCATTAGATTTATTTACTATAAAATTATGGAAACTTGAATAAAAATGATAAAAAAATACAATTAATCCAACACTAGTATAATTTTGGTATCTTTTTAAAATGGCGGGTAGCTTCGGCCACCTACGTATTTAGTGGCTAAAACATTGTTTTACTATATACACACATCACAAATGAAGTACAAATTGAATCGATGTATATCTACTCATGTCTCAAGAACCATCATGATATGATTGACAATGAATCTATGATTCATTAAATGATTCACCCGAAGGTTGCATTTCATCTTCTGATTTTTCGAATATGGCTCTGATGCATTTCTTGGCTTACACCTGTGGTTTATTTTTTTTTCTTGGTTGCACAGCTTTAGGACCTTTGGCTTTCTCAATTTACTGTTTTTTTATAAGGCAAAAACGTCAATGTTTTGCTTTTTGTGTCCTCCTTTTCTCAGCTGTTAATTGTTTTTATAAGGCATCTGGAAAGAGATGACAAAACCTTAAGCACATCATTAATATTCTCAACACCGGCATTTGCATCTGGTACTGCCCCTTGGATGGATAATATGTCAGTCGAGCACCAGAATTCCTCCGCATCTATGATGCACTTGCTGACCCATTAGTTGATTTAAAAGGCTTGAAAAAACAAACTTACGGCTGACGCTTATGTTTAAAAAAAATCTTAATACAAACCCAGATAGGTACACATGTAAATATACTTAAATATACAAATTTGAATAGTATTACTACATGTAAATAAGCTAAAATAAATAACTACTTACCGTTATCCAATAAATATCTTTTCGCAGTCACGCGGCAAACTTCAATGAAAATTAGAATTGTCACGACTACGTCCGAACGCAACAGTCAAACGACTTCAATTGTTCGCGTTTGTCAAACGACTTGTGTACACAGAGATCGCATGAACTTCAAGATCACGTCGCGCAAACTACGAATATTGGCTGTTGCTGGGGATACCCATCACCTACCAGGGCTATCCCCCTTTCCCTACCTATAGCAGAGATTTAATAGTACCCACAGACCTCGCAAGCCACTCGATTCGCTGGTACCTACCTACCTACCTATGTAACTAACATACCTACTTCTTTCCAATTCTCACAAAACGGCTGATCAGATTAGGATGAAACTGCACACGTAGGTGTAGGTATTAGGTCGAACTTCGCGTTGGTTATTGAATGGCGTGTAGATACCTACGTTTTAAGACGTGATAATGATTTAATACCGTTCGATTATTGATGTTTTCATTACAGTATAATTTCAAATCCACCTTATATTTATTGGTAGGTATAAAAATCAAATGACCAGTGCCTTAATATTAGAGGGTGGAATATATTTCCATTTGAATTGCTGCACAAATTCATTTACTGAGACTTCAAACTTGCAAAAAGTGCACTTTGTACCCTTTACAAATAAAAGGCCACAATGAGTCCGTCTGATAGCCACAAAGTTCAACATCTATTTATGAAATGCGACGAGAGAATAACCATTAAAACGTTTCCTCGAGCTCTGCGTGCAATAAATGAATGAAAATCTGTCACAACTTGGTGGATACAAATAACTTGCCCCGAGCTAAACTTTTTACTTTTCAGTCCATTATTGACATCCAAGATTGAAGTTAGAAGAGGAATTTGTTAGGTCCGTTTGAAAGTAGGTATATTTTTTAACTCGTATTTTACACAGATCGCCTAGGTCGTTCTATTGATAATTATGGCTAATAAATATTGTTGAACATTCTCACACACCGTTATCTAACCCAAACTAAGCTACTCGTATAAGCTTGTGTTATGGGATCTAGACAACTGACAAACATACTTATATAATTATTATTTCTAAATACATACATAATATACAATGATTTTAAATACAATGGATTTCGGATCATCGCTCAAAAGTGTCCGAACTAAAAGAGAAACAAAACGCTAAAAGAGAAACAATCGCGCGCCAGTCTTGATTTTGACAACTGAACGACAACACGTTGCACAATGCCGTACTGTATTGTAAAAACGTGTAAAAACTACGAAAAAAAAGCAAATTGAAGACGGTGTATCATATTTTCAGTAAATAAGCTTTTGTTTTATTATTTGCAATTTATTATTTCACTTAAAATACAGTATTTCGTCGATAATAAATTAAAAGACAAAAGTAAATATTGCAATCCAGTCCAATACCGAAGTACCTATCTGTCTCTTTCGAACTCATCCCAAGCTCAGTAAAAAGAAAGAGACCATTTCATTTTCACTGAATAATGTACTAACAAAATGACCATTCAGATTTATTCGGATTACCGATAGCGATAAAACTATTTGGAACAAAGATTATAGTGGAGACGCCTTGGCTCTTTATGATTTTTTTTTCGTTATATGAACCAACATCTACTTCAGTTTTCCTCGGGATCCAGTACACTGTGCACAATGGAAAAATATTATTGCCCTAGCACGGCGAGAAGAATATTTTGATCCAAAAAATAACAATCTTGTTTGTTCGGCTCATTTTATGGACATAACAAAAAGAGGTCCGATCTTTATGAAACTTGTACAAGAATCCCTTGATTGAATGGAGGAGATAAGCCCAAAAATGTTTTTAATTTTCACAGGGTATCATTGTTTTGTCATAAATATAATTACACATGTCATTTTATTTCGTGTATGTACTGTTATTTTCTTTTTATTTGGATTCTCGGTAATGTATTCCCACGGGAATCGGGGCCGAGATAACTATATTTCGCGGGCGGAGTCACGGTGATCAGCTAGTAGCCAATAATTTCGTATCCCAAAAATTAACCATAAGATAAAAATAAATTAATGATGCGCAGTTTTAGCAACTAATTCAGTCACTTGAAACACGGCTATCTTGTAGTAGACGTAGCGACATAGCGTTATGAAAATAGTAATGTTTGGCATTTATAATATTATAATTAGTTAAATTCATTAATTCCCTTTTTGTTATTCATACACTACAGTTACTTATTATGAAACTGACTCGAAAAAAAAAATCTTTGTCAGTCGTTAATTAGTTTTTCAGCTTATTTCGTCTAACATAAACAAGTAATTACAATTTATAAGATTATGGAATTTATTGTAGTCTCATCATCATCATCATCATCATCATAGCATCACGCCTTTTTCCCCGAAGGGGTAGGCAGAGGTGTGCAAACACACCCACATCTCGCCAGCTATGTTAGGTCCCATGTAATAGGGGGCGAGCCTATTGCCATTTACCGGGCACAAGTTCCAGACTCTGGGATAATTATCTAGATAAAATTCTAAAGAGAATTATACATTATCCACCAGACCCGGGAATCGAACCCGAGACCTCGAGTGTGGCAGTCCGTACATAGTACCATTGTGCCACCGAGGTAGTCCTACATTAATTATTACGCCTACGTAGGTACATATCATGGAATCCTTAAAAGACTTTAACAAAATAAACCTACTCCATTGTTTCTATGTTCACGTAGTTCAAGTATAAGCTGCATAAGGTGAATTAGTCAGGCGGACAGATAGAAGCTACGTAATGCGATAAATTAGTGCAAACAAAAGTGAACACTATTCCGTTGAATCAAGGTTTAAATTTTAATATGAAATTTGTTTATATCTATGTATGCCTATGTATAATGTATAGGTCGACTCGGGACATTATTTTCTTGCGATTTGTTCTAGATCCTATGTCCGTTGTATTATAAGGTCTTTGATAATATACATAGAAAACACCCAAACTACGAAACAAACATACAAATGTTTGGAGCACACAAATATCTGATTCGACCCGGGAATCGAACCCGAGACTCCGGAGTCGAAAGCCGATGCACTACTGACCACGCCACCGAAGCTGTCAAAATGGTTATTAGTTTCAAACTAATAAGCAAAGTTTTGTCAGAATTTTCTTCGTTTCATAATAGTCCATTGAAATGTTACCTTTGGGTGCGCAAAAGTCAGAGGACGCTATTTTATTTTTTATATATCAAGGGGGGGGTTAGTGTAAAGCTAAATCCAAGTTTGTGGTGTTGGGACCCCACAAACTTGGATTTAGCTTATATATATAGATAACCCTTATGGGTTTTCCGCCATCTTGAAAAAGGGTTGCAAATCGTTATCGCGCTCCATCGGGCAAACTATTCATCGCCCAAAAAAATTGCGACATCTTTGTCGCAAATTAAATTCTCTACAACTTTGTCCTACAACTTTTTGTCGTAGAATTAAACATTACAAAGTTATTAAGGGCCCAGATCGTGAAAATCACCAAAAAGAGTGTTACGATTTTTCATATTTAACCTATTTACATATGATTAATAACAACGATAATTTGTATATATTAAAATGAAAGACCAAAAATGATGTTAGTGCTAATTTTAACTCTTAAAACCCTGTAGTTGTTATATAATAAACGTCAACAAACGCACAAAATTGAGAAAAAATTCGAAAACCTGCCTTCGTATTTTTCAGATTTAACCCAATAAATCAACACAAATTGATAAAAAGAAACACTTTTTGAACACTGAAAAAACCAATAAATATAACCATGTACTTTTTTTTGTACCTTTACAAACAAAGACTTCCCCTTTTAAAGCCCTAAAATCTAGATATGTTTTACGTAAATTCTCCATAGAAAAATGTATGCAAATTCAAACGCGTCCCGATAGAACGATCGTCGCAACTAATCGCCAGTGCGCCATAGAATTTCAAAGTGACTCCACGCGTGTCGGATGCTACAGCAAAATTACGTGTTGTGAATTTGTGTTTTTTGTGAAAAACTGTAAGTACAATATTTTTATAACTAATTTACTTTCAGTAAATAGAAAGTACCGATATAATGAAAGTCTGAAAGAAAACCATGATGGAACTAGATATAAATCGTAAGAAATACAAAATTATTTACTTTGTTGCGTAGGTCATTTTATGAACCTTGTAAAGTAGGTATCAATTCAGGCTTGAAACAATCAAAGCCCTGCCCACCTTATTTTCTCGAGATATGAACTGGCGGGGTATATAGTTCTCTGCACGACATACATAGATTTTTCAACATGATAAAGGCAATAGGTATCATAAACGTAATTGGTAATCGAGGGTCTCTTTTCGCAGGATAATTTGCTGAGTGCCATGCCAGCGAAAAGAAAATTTAGTACGCATTATAAAAACGTGAAAGCCAAAAGATCTCGGAATAAAATGTAACTTCCTCCCTACTTATTTATTTACCTGCCTACTTGACTACGTCTTGTCCTAAATACCTAGAAAAAATTTACTAGATTTGTGTTAGTGTCAAGTAAAAATCCTAGTTTTATTACTTTTATTTGTGTGTATGCTTATCATGTCTTAGTAGTAATAATAATATAATCTATTTGCATTTTGAACAGGGTAGGTACATTACAAAGCAAATAGGTACAATGATTTAGATCGCCTGATTCAGACATATACCTACAACAGCATGTAAATATTGATTTGACATGTAATTAGATAGGTACACAATTAGGTATGTCAGTCTAAGAAGAAAAATTACAATGTCCAGTAGGTAATAATTACGTAATTTCAATATCTATATAAGTAATAAAGTCAATTTCTATAGGAACAATTTTCATAATAATAAATTTTATTACATAATATAGTATTAGTTTTCATATATTTATGTATTTCAAAGCAATGAGTTTGCTTACACTATTATTAGTTACAGTATTATTAGTTTTCATGTTCATCATGTCTAAATATGTGGTATGTTTCCTATCAGAAATTGCACGGGCGCGCGCGCGCCGTGCCTGGCGTAGGGTTGTACAAAAATTACAAAATAAATAAAAAGTGGATATTGATGAATAATATTTCCAGTACTGAAAATGAAGAAAACCTTCAGGCCGAGACTCCGAGCAACACTGCTACGCGCTGTATAGAGGTAAGTTGTTATACGTAATTCTTGTAGACTTGTTACATAAATAAACAAACTAGCTAGTGATGGGCGAAGACAAAATCTCAGTACCTACAGTTTTTTTTTGCAATATTTATTATTTTCATTGTGAGACAAACACATACTTCTCAATTACTTTCTCAAAAGAAAATTCACGTTCGAATCTCGTATTTTACCAAAATCAAGAATTTTTTTTGTAAAATATTATCTTTTACGCGACTGGTGTACGTATGTATGTATGTATACTAAGTAATATATCTTTGTGGCACGATAAGTTCAAAATTATTGAACCGATTTTAATGTTTTTAGTATCATTAGAATTGTCTTCTAAGCCCGAGTGACATAGAATAAGTGACGCCATAAAAAACCAATACGTATAGCGTAAAGGAAATTTATAATTTCTGTTCATCACGAACATAATATTGTATGAATTCTTTTGCACTTTTATATTTGTCTTCGTCAGTTATGAATATAAATAAATAAACAATAAAAATGTTAAAACCCGACAGATTAAAAAATGAAAATGTGTAATAAAAATTTCTAAAGAAATATTTAGCTAGTCAGGAATATCTTGGAGCCTGTGAGGATTTCAATGGGTCTCAACTGTTGAATTCGATTTATTACAATAGTGTTCTTATGTATTTTTATGTAACATAATTCAAGACCGTAGACTTGTTTTCTTTTTACCTTTTGAGTTTTTATGCATATAGTCGGATTTATTAAATTTATGACGTGATAACGTCTTATAAATCGATGAACACCGGCAACACGCACAAAAAAGTGTCACATTATGTCACGCTAGGGTCAAGCGAGAGCGCAGTACAAGCGATGGAGAATAATATTATGACGTTATCCGATAAAATTATCGTCCTAAACCGACTTTACAAGCAACCAGTTTTTTATTATGTTTATTTATTCACTTTCATAATTGACGAAGACTGATAAAAACGTTTAAGATTTTGATCTAGTGTTCTGTGTTTCAAAGATGTATTCTAAGGGAGTTCTTAGCTATGTTTGAAGAAATTTGGCCCATACCTTTTGAATTATTTTTTATAATAAAAATCAAGCCATTATCTTTCTTTACAGGAACTAGTTATTGACAACCGTCAAGAGGGAAAGGTGGATGAAGTGGAAGTTGGGCGTAGAGTAGTGGATATTTCTTTTTTTTTAAAGCTCTTCAGGCCATAGGGGACCACGGTCCAATGGATTGTAAGTTAAGTTACCTCAGTATAATAGGTGAAGTAAAAGTTGGTCTGGACTCAAAACTCATCATAAAATGTAGTATGCGTAATATGAAATTTACTGTGTGTTTGGTTGAAAAGAAAGAAGATAGCATGGAAGTGAATCATCAAATTGTGTCTGGTATCATATCATCTGGTGGGAGCTACTCTCAGTTAAAAACATTAAGTGCCGCAGTAGCCCTACCAATCATGTCACCTTCATTGTACAATGAAATTAATAATACGGTTTGCGATTGGTGGGAAAAGACAGCAGCACATTCCATGGCAGAAGCTGTCAAGGAAGAAGCGGAGTACGCAGTGTCTATAGGTAGTGTTGATAAAAATGGTACACCATTAATATCTGTTGCTGTTGACGGTTGTTGGAGCAAGAGATCTTATGGTAAGAATTTTTCCGCCTTATCCGGCGCAGCTGCGATAATTGGCATTAAAACTAATAAAGTATTGTTTTTTGGAGTTAAAATAAATACTGCGTAGTCTGTGCACGAGCCGCAAAGAACAACAGTCAGCCCCCGGAACACCATTGTTTCAAGAATTATTCAGGATCATCTACCGGGATGGAATCGACCATAATAGTTGAGGGGTTTAAACGTTCCTTTGTTGATCACGGTGTAATTTATAATAAATTTGTAGCAGACGGCGATTCCAGTACTTATAAAAAAATATTAGATTCGCGTCCGTACGATAATTTAATAGTAGAGAAAATTGAATGCAAAAATCATCTTTTACGAAACTACTGCAATAGCTTGGAGAAATTGTCGAAAGACACTAAGTATCCTTGCGAGTTGCGGAAATTCCTAAAAGAAAGGTATTTGCGTTTAAGAACGGGTGTAAAATGCGCGATTAAATATTGGGGGGATCAAAATCAGTCACTCGAAGAAAAAATAAAAAATCTTAGTGAAGATATTCTAAATGGTCCACAACACGTATTTGGTAATCACCAACATTGCAAGGAGTATTTTTGTAGACCTGACACTCGTCGAATAGAACCTGTTGGGTTACTTCCAGCAATTGTTGGATGCGGATTAATGGACGCGGTAGAAATTTTAAGTAAAAGACTGTCATATCATTCTAGAAGTTTAATTCATAATTGCACAAGTAATATAGTTGAAAGTTTTAACGGAGTAATTGCCAAATTAGTTGGGGGTAAGCGTGTAAATTATTCTTCCCGTGGTTCTTATGCGGGCCGATGCGCAGCTGCTGTTGTGTCTTTTAATACGGGATCGATTCATAGTAAAACTCATGAAGTCATATTTAAATCTAGTCCTAATCCTTTGATCGCGAAAGTGGAAAATAGTAATCGTAGAAACCGTTTAATTGCTAAACCTAAATTAAGATTGAAAAAAAGCCACAGCGCTGTATCGAAAGACGCTCACTATGGACCAAACTGCGAAAAACCTGATCTGAGTCCAGAATTATATGAGAAAGCCAAGTCATCTTTTTTAGTTGATTTAAAGTTGTCTTGTGCTGAAAGAGAGGAGCTTGAAAGGTCGACCCATTTGCAAAGAAGTAGTGCTGAGTGGATGAGTACAAGGAGAAAATTACTAACCTCATCATAGTTCGGGGAAGTTTGTAAAAAACGAGAGAGCACAAGTTGTGCTGCTCTTGTTTGTAAAATCGTTTATGGTAGTAATATCTCCAGTTTGCCTGCTGTACGGTACGGTATCGAAAACGAAGAAACTGCAATTAGACAGTTAGAAATTCAAGAGAATATTAGTATACAAGGTTGCGGTTTGTTCGTCGACGATCAATATGAATTTCTTGGTACTACACCAGATGGCATTTATGCAAACGGTTTAATTGAAATTAAGTGCCCACATTCTTTAGCTGGCATGACTCTTGATGAAGCAATGGCCAAACATACCTTTTGGGTTAAGGACAAGGCTTCCAAGGGTTATGTCATAAATAAAAATCATTACTGGTATTTCCAAATTCAGGGACAGCTACATATAACTAAAAGAAACGTTTGCATGCTTGGCATCTGGTTTGGTGCTACTGTACCTATGAAAGTTTATATTATAGAAAAGGACGACAAATTTTGGAAGGAGAAAATGGAGATGAAATTAGTTAGATTTTATTACGATTGCCTCCTTCCAGAATTAGTTGATCCTCGGCAGTCACGAAGCATGCCTATTCGTGACCCGCCCAATGTCATAGAGGCTATGAAAGAGAGGAAAGAAAGAGCTTTACGTGTTTTGAAAGAGAAGAACGTCTAATGATTTTGAAAGAGACTGAGGTAACTTAACTACCCAGCCGGTCGATTCACGTAAACACGCCAGTTCAAAAGTCGTTTTAACTTAGAAACTTAGAAATCGCCTTTTGGTTTTCTGTTTTTAACGCACTTACTTATCTAGTCTTGGATTGTCATAAATCTTCCAATAGCTCAATTTCTATACAATTCCTATACGAATTTGAAGAGTTACCTGGTGTAAACCCAAGGTCCGATCCTAATGAAATTAAAATGTGACCACACGGGATCACCAGCTTTCAAATAAAAAAAAAAATCATCAAAATCGGTTCAAAAAATACAGCGAATTGAGAATCTTCTTCTTTTTTTAAGTCGGTTAAAAAGTGTGCGAAGTGACATTTTTAAGTCACTACGCTACGGTTTTTATTACGTGAATCGGGCAGCTGGTAACATTTTCATTCTGATAGGTTTTGCAATAGCAATTGATTTTATCATCAAATTAGTAGAAATCAGAATTTGATCAGTAATCATTAAAATGAAAAAAACATTAGAAACTCTTAAACTCATATTTTGTTATTGTTTACTTTCGTTTAATTAAGTATATGAATAATTTATAAATTTCATGTTTGTTTATAACAAATTTTTGTACAACCCTAGCACGCTTTTTAGGTGGCGACTCATATTTTGTTTACTTTTAATTATATGAACCATTTTTATACTTGTGTTTCATTTATTGACAATTTTTTGTACAACCCTAGAAGATTTTTTAGATTGCGAGGTGATCGTAAGCAAAAAGTATTTGAGTTTACGCAATAGGCACATTTCCTTGCGTAGATATAAACACTAGCGAGGAAAGGCGTGATGTTATTTCGACCGTACTTCCTACTGAATTTGCAATTATTTTATTGAATGAAAATTTTACGAAATAAGAATAAACTTTGGTAGTAAAATTACAAATAAATACATAGGTACTCGTAGTTGGAATTTTAGGTAAGTAGAATACAAAAAGGTCAGTCCGGACCTGCTCTTGATTGTTTATTATAAATAGAAAATCATAAAAATTGTGTCTCAAACTACTCTTATTTATTTATCTAGTAATTAGGATCATTTTATAACGAAAACTACTCTTGGAATATTTTACAAATAGGCAGTCGTTTATTTCCAATAATTCAACATTTTTGTTATGCTGTAAATATTCAACTTCAATAACAATAACTCAACGTGGAACGTTTGTCGCAAAACATTTTCAAAATCGCGCTCTCTGGGTCATTCACCCGCCCGTCGGATGATTCGGGCAACAATAGCGCTGCTGTCGCTCAAAATCGACTTTATCCGTGCGCGGTCTGGGCCCTTAACAAAAGTAGATGAACATTTTCTTTAAGGGGTACAATTTTTTTTTTGATCATTTTACAGTAAAATTCATCAGGGCATTTTGGTAGAGGAGTTTTCGAGGAATAATTTCCAATATTAACATTTCAATATTTATTTATTTATAAGGGTTTTACAGCGCTCCGAAATTAACAGTATTCTCCAATACTCGTAAGTATTTACATAAAAATGAATGATCACGCAGTTTTCTCTAATTTTTTCATTATTGAAATAAAAAAACATTGTACTCGTAATTATTGATGTTGCACTGTTGTTAATAACTATTTATGCACTCTTTCCCCCACGACGAAACTTTTGAAATGATTGATTTTCACAATAATTTTTAATCCGAGTGTACCTACATTTCCTAGAATTCTACATACATACATAAAATCACGGCTCTTTCCCAGTGGGGTAGGCAGAGACCACAGATTTCCATTTGAAACATTAGTGAAACATTAATGAAAGTTGAGGAAGCGAAAGTAAATCCGTGGTCTCTGCCTACCGCACTGGGAAAGAGGCGTGATTTTATGTATGTATGTATGTAGAATTCTAGGAAATGT
Organism: Nudaria mundana; assembly: GCA_963556515.1. Taxonomy (NCBI): domain Eukaryota; kingdom Metazoa; phylum Arthropoda; class Insecta; order Lepidoptera; family Erebidae; genus Nudaria; species Nudaria mundana. The sequence goes on from OY748301.1 coordinate 12,477,491, forward strand.
ACACTCGGATTAATATTGTTCTGGGTTTATTGGGTACATAGGTCTAGGTAAATCCTATAGGTAGATCAAACTAATAAAGTTTTAGCCACAAATAAACATTAAAGTTAAATTAACAAGGACTGGTTAACCATAACTAAATGTGGAGTTGTACAAATGAACACAAAAACTAACTAAATCAAGTTACGTAAGTAAATAAAATGTAATAGAGTTTATTGTTCGGGTCGCAAATAGAATACTATTTCGATCGATTTCAATCGTGGCAAGATGGATTCATGTATTTCGGGCGCCACTGGAAATACGTTCTGCTTGTAACCAGAGACGCCCGGCAACGGACGTTAGAGCGGCCGCGGCCCTGGGCCGCGGAACTAAAAAAAAAAAAAACGAAGTAGTTGCCTACTAACGTGTTTTGTAATATTTGATTTTGTTCGAAAGTTTGTGTAAAAGTTAAACACATTGTGGTGACTTAAGTACCTTCATACGTATTATATGTTACACTAGATGATCACCGCGGCTCCACCTGCGTGATATACTGAGGTAGTTATCTCGTTCGTGATGAACGAGAGAACTTCTCGTGTGAACCGATAACCGGTATAAAAAGTATATTACTTAGGGATAATGTTAATTCTGCAATGGAGCCCCCTATACAATTCAAATAAATTATCAAATCTTTCCTCTTTATAATATTACTATCTACCTATAGGTTTGCAGATAGAGACACATTAGGTATATGCTCATTATTCCATAGTACCTGCCTACCTTCCTAGATAATTTTGTTGGTGCCACGTAGGTACTATGAGAGCCGAATCTTTTGCACAGATAACTGGGAATCACTGCTCTTACTTACTTACTCTTTATTGCACAATAAAGCGGTATACCTTAAAAAGGTAAAGAATAAAACATAATATTAATTAAAGTGATGTACAAAGCGCAGGCCTATTGCTAAGAAGCGACCATTCAAGGCAACCTTTGGATGGAAAGGGATTGGCTACCATATGGTTCTCCGAGTTGGACCGATGACGCAATCGTTGTAAAATCCAATGATTGTAGCAACTATGGTCACTGGTTGCCAGATTAATGATCCCGATTAAGTTCCCGGGAACGCCCTCGAAAGGATAACCCTAACACAGTGTATTTATTTCACACGCAACTATCCTGGACGTTTTCTTGTCGTGTCAAATACTCGTATTAGTGCGTTCTCTAGTCATCGACTGTTTAGTGATACCTGACAGACCGACAACTAAGCAGCTTATTCAGTCCAAATTAATTCAGTCAACAAAAACATTATAGCACCAAATAATTTCCCTGGAGGTTTTGGGTGTCAAAACTTTATTATTGAATTGACAGTTCGCTCGTCAAGTGGTTTTCTTTTCTCAAGTAAAGGTTCTATTCAAATATTAGATACCTATCGTGAGTATATACTTAGTAACTGATATCATGTTATATATACTTATCTAAAACTTTACATCCCAAATGCTTCTTAATAGTTAGACTTTTATCTTTTTTTACAACCTAGCGTAAAACGTTTAAATAAAATTGTAGAGTACCTACCTATTCTCTGCCGGAGATGAAAAACAGTTATTACCTAAGCTTAGACTTTTATCTTTGTAATAGACTTGGGTCATTATGCATAGCCAATGTAGGCTATATAATTAAATATTATCTTAAATCAAATGAGGAGGAATTAGAAATGTGAGAGAATTTTTATATTTTAGTACTTACATAAAGATAAAATGACTTCACTTTTTGTTTCTTTTCTAGCGGTAATCATGAGTTAGTCCACAGAGTAGTGTATTATTGCGGTGATGTAGTAGTGAAAGCGACTAGGGTCTAATTGTAGTTTCCTAGGTTAGGCTTTTGACGGATGTCTAGGGACCACCTTTATATCTGGGGACCATTTTGAAGAGGTCCTCTACATTCTTTTTTTCTCAGCTGATTTTTGCGTATTTCAAGAGGTAAATTAATTATTTTTATTTTTTTGGATTTTAAGAAGACTATCAGCACATGAGCTTAACATAAAGATAGTAACAATGAGCCATTAATAAGTCCCCACAGGTGGCGACAAAGTAATATTAAGACAAAAGAGCTTATCTACGACAATATAACATAAAACATAAGGCCTATTGACTATAATATTGACATAATTTAAAACCTGCGAAGATAGCAATAGTCTCTAATGACCTGCTAGTGTTTAGTGTAATTTAATTTAATTTACGCCTAAAAGAAGAATTTGAAATAAGTGTAATACAGATCTTCTTAAATAGATACCTACCTAAAGGTTACAGTGGGTTAGAATTTCAAACCAAAAACTCTACAGTTGTTAAAATTGTTATTATAGTTTGGCTAAAACCAACCTATATTTACCCGATATTGATCGTGACTTAGTCCAGCTTAAAACATTCCATCAAGGCCGTCGTTGCGAACATTTAACGAAAATGGATGGCTCTGGACTAATTATATGTTGCTTATAAGTTACGAGAGCTTTAAAACGAAATAACGATGGAAATAGCCAAGCAAGGACACCGAAGCAAGTACCTAACTAGAATTTATATTCCAATTAGATACTTGTTTTCATAGTGACTAAGTAAATTTACAGTAGGATTATAGCTTATAGCTTGGCAGAAGTAAAAAAAAAACGTTTTATTAAATGATACCTCTCACCTTTCTTCTCCCATACTATCGAATTATATATACATGGGGCACACTAAAAGTTTTGCACTTCTAGCTAATCGGAACTATTTGAATTTCGAATGTTATATTTTTTTAAACGTTGCAACCTTCTTAGTAATAAAAAAAGCAATTGGCGGGAAATCTTTTGTCAATTCAATACAAAATGTAGGTACAGCACAAGAAACTGAATCTACTGACAAAATTTGAAAAAAAAAAACAATAATAAACAAAGACGTTATGATCATTTTTGTTAAAATATAAACTTTAAACAGCTCTGCTGAACAATTGGCCAAATGGCGTTTCATTAGTTTCTCCACCGTCGATATACTTATTATGAATACTTAAAAAAAATCTCATTATAAGCAATAGAAATATTAGCAAGTAGGTAGGTATCTAAATATCAATGGTGATTATGGCACAGAACTATCAAATTACTTTCGCCATTCAACGTGGTTACGCAGCTAGCATCCTGGAAACCTATTTCTGTAAAACCCAACTAGATATGGTGTAAATAAAATTTTGATAAATACATTAACTAAGTAGACAGAATTAATTCCCTATGTAGGCTTACTAATTAATCCCTTTGGTTTATTAACTTAACTTTTGTAACTTTGAAACAAGACTACATAATAGTTCAAGCTAATCTTTAGAGACCAGTCTGAAACAAACTCTCAGCGGTCGAAGTGTCAGTTAACCCTATGTCTAATGATTACATACCTCAATAATGAATCAAGCCTACGAAGGGTATTTATCCTTTGTTAGTTGAGCCGAATACAAAAGCATGTTTTGAATAGCTCTTTTTTTCTCGATTGTTAAATAATACCATAATTTTGGTACACTACATTAATTTCAACTTAATTTTTTAGGGTTCCGTACCCAAAGGGTCCGGAACCTCGATTGGTCCTCATGAACCGTGATAGTTGGAAAGTAGAAATTTTCACAGATGATGTTTTTCTGTTGCCTCTATAACAAAAAATACTAAAAAACAGAATATGATAAATATCTAAGGGATCTATATATATAGCATACAGCAAACGTGATTTTTTTGCCGTTTTGGTACGGAACCCTTTGTACGCGACTGCGACTCGCACTTTTTCACATTTCGTTGTCTATATTTTACTTTAACACGGGAATTAAGACGAAATACGGCGTAGATGTGCATGTAGATAGCTATTATTGCCTGACGTTTCGATGGGTTATACCAGCCGTGATCACAGGCTGACTGAAAACGCAGTACACACATCACACAGTGGCTTGGTAAAGTAAAAATATGATTTTATAGATATTAACTATCTTTATAAATATTTTCTATTTATCTTAGCAATCTAGGTCTATATCAGACAATTAGATTGAGACTATAACCATTGCAAACAACTAGGATATGACATGCAATGACTGCTTCGGTGGCGCAGTGGTATGAGTATGCGACTGCCGTCCCTGAGGTCCCAGATTCGATTCCGGGTCGAATCAAATTATTTGTGCGCTCCACATATGTTTGTTTCGGAGTTTGGGTATTTTCTATGTATAATATGTATTTATTTAGAAATATAGTAGGTATGTTTATCAGTTGTTTAGATCCCATAGCACAAGCGTATATTAGCTTAATTTGGGCTAGATGACGTCGTGTGAGAATGTTCAAAAATATTTATTTATTTATTTATAGCGCTACTTCTATGATGACCATGATTATTGACATCACTCACGTTTGCCAACGACAAGACAATAACCCTGTCGTCAAATGTTGGTCCTTTCATAAAAGTTACAGTTGACATCACCACAAAATGTCAGATCCACCAATCTCCCTCCTCCACAGTCCTAAATAAAGTGAAGGTCATAAAGAACCACTACAATCATCATAACTCGACAACGATGGACGGACAGATACAATGTCTTTTTAAAAATTAATTTCCACTGACAAACAAGTTTATACAGATGGATTTTATATTATTTTAACAACCCATCCACACTTCGCTTTGGTTGTGATGAATTAAATAGTCTATTCCTATAGTATTTACGGGCAGAAACATTTTTTTGTTCCGACTAAAGTACTTACTTAACTGTACAAGTCTCTAAAAATTATATTATCTCAAGTTTAAAATCTATAATTTATTTCATCGATTAAGAATGCTTCAGTCTCGTGCAGCAATGTTTTTAAAAACCTCATGAATCCGTTAAGTACATTTTTGAGATCATCGCGAACAGACAGTTGTGTCGTAGGACGTGTTGAAATGTTACTAATCGCTCTAGAAATACCAATAAAAAGTAAATAGATAATATACCTAACTTAGTATGGTTGAGCAATAAAGTTTATAATTATGTATTTAAATATGTAAAGTGGCATCCATTCAATTAGGAAAAAGTAATTTTTATAATTACTTTTTCGTTATTGACACGACATGGGTTTACTGGAGTCTTACCTCACTGATAGAGTACAAAAAGTTAACGTTAATGGCACCGACTCTTCTGGCGCCTCATTAGTCATGTGAGTACCCCAGGGCTCGATATTAGGACCCCTTTTATTTTAATATACGTAAATAATCTTCCTTACTTCACTAAAAATCTTTGTGAAATAGTATTATTTGCTGATGACACATCATTAATTTTTAAAAGTGATAGACAAAAAGTAATACTTGACGATGTAAATAATACCCTTTCGGAAATACTGCATTGGTTCACAAGTAACAACTTGCTGCTCAATGCGAAGAAAACAAAATGTGTAAAATTTACTATGCCCAATGTTAGACAGGTAGATAATCATATTACTATGAATAATGAATTAGTTCAAATGACTATTTGAACTAATTAAAATACCACAGTTTTTCTTGGGATAAATTTAGATAGTAAACTGCAATGGGGTTCTCATATCATACCTAAAAATAATACCCTTTCGGAAATACTGCATTGGTTCACAAGTAACAACTTGCTGCTCAATGCGAAGAAAACAAAATGTGTAAAATTTACTATGCCCAATGTTAGACAGGTAGATAATCATATTACTATGAATAATGAATTAGTTCAAATGACTATTTGAACTAATTAAAATACCACAGTTTTTCTTGGGATAAATTTAGATAGTAAACTGCAATGGGGTTCTCATATCATAGCCTTGGCAGGAAGACTTAGTTCGGCTGCCTATGCAGTTAGAAAGATAAGGTGACTGATGAAAAAATGGCACGATTAGTTTATTTTAGCTACTTTCATAGCGTTATGTCATATGGTCTGCTGCTATGGGGCTCGGCTGCCGATATTGAGACAATATTCATATTACAGATACGAGCAATCTATAATAGACTCAGACCCCGTGACTCGCTGAAAGAACTATTTAAAGAAATTAATATTGTAACAGTTGCTTCTCAATATGTTTACGACAACATCGTATTTGACAAAAGTCGGTCCTGACTGCGCACTAGCACACATTAACGAGAGGAATAATATTGTGGTAGGGACGCTGTCGTACTCGTCGATGTAAAGTTAGGTTTAAATTACTTTTGTCCAGCGTTATGAGAACATTTTGCAGGACAAGTACGTTAGTGCCTCTCAGTAATAATAATCGTTAGTTATGTAACAAAATATGCTATATAATAATAATTAAACTAATATTCTTTGAAATAGAATAAGTTATATACTTAACTTACTTATTTTTATAATGGTATAAGCGTTTTTGTTTGTAAAAAGTAGAGGGACAGCACAGATATGAAAAAAATATAGGTTTATGTATTTATTTCTTCTCTTATATACAGTCCTAGGCAAATTATATTTTTGCCACAACCCAATAACTACCTATTTAATACTAAAAAAAATTATTCAGTACAATATTCCTTTTTTCAAATACTAATGTCACCGAAGACAAAAATCAAAGTCATTTAGGAAATTCACCCATATGTACGGAAGAACATAGAACTTTTCAATAAAAGATCCGACAACCATAATTATAATACAAGAAATAACAATAAACTGGCAATGACAAAAATTAGACTTCATAAAGTTGGTAATTCGTTTGTAGAATAGAATCTACAAACGAATTACCAACTAATATCATAGAATCTTAATCAAAAAGTGTAAAAATGTTAACTCTAGTTTAAAATTAAGAGAACAAGCTAAATTATCTATGTTAGAACTTAAACAAAGTCATTTAAAATATTACACTGACACACAACGCTTAGAGTCACAAATAAAAAATTTGCAATTTGAATTAGAGTATGTAACTAAGAAATATGAATGGTCTCTAAAAGACTTTAATAAGTGTTCATCAAGTATAGATAAGGTACTCAAAACATCTAATTATAATACTGAGCGCCTTAATACCTTCATAAATAACCACTCATGCAATATCAATTGCACAAGTCCTTCTCAATCATTGGAGAACCAGGCTTCCCTTCAACTTGCTCACCTTCTACTTCATTAGTGTATGAATTGTGTGACAGTGTAAAAAGTAATAGTCATACTGGATATACTAAACTAGTTTTATTTAGTGATGATATTGGAACTGATTTTAGTTCTTTTCTGATACAACAATTTAATTCAAATTGTTATTCAATTATTAATAACTGTTATCCAGGTGCATCTTTAAATGAAATTATGCAAAAGATATTAGAATATAATTTTGACTCAAACAGTAAAATAATTATTTTCTGCTCAAACAGGGGTAAAATTAACAAAAATGAACTATCCCTATACTTTGACAAAATGCAAAACTTAAATGTTGAACATGTAGTAATGTTTACATTACCATACATAAAAGGTGTGCCAGACGTGGAAAATTCTCTTAGATATAAGATAAATTTACAACTCAATTTAACTAGCCAATATAATAATAAATTCCATGTAATTGACTTTAATTCTGTTTTTAAGAGAACTGTATATAAATACAATTTGTCAACTTCTGACAGTAACTTTAACAATAACAAACATATTGTTTATGTAAACAAAGGTAGGTATTTTCTACCAAAGCATTATAAGAGACAAATAGCAAGTTTGCTATTCAATTATTTTTACACTTCAGCCAAGAACTTGGCTGACAAAACTGCTTTTATTGAGCAATGTAGATTTAGTGTTAAGACTTTGGAATCTGTTCCAAGTAATTTAAATTAAGTTCTACGACAACAGAGGCAATATTACCCTTTAGCAGACATAGTCAATTAATTGAATTAAATTTAGTTACAAATATTAATTATGTTAAAAAATGCCCTCCAAATCAAACCAAATCAAAAAATGTAAATTATATCAACATAGGGCATCAAAATATTGGTTGTTTAACACATGGCAAAGAGTTAGAGTTGGAACTGTTAATGAATTCAGATAATATTGATATTTTTTGTATTACAGAACATATGCGTAAGCCGTATGAGCTCTTGTTCAATTTCAGTAATCACCGGGTTGGTAGTGCATTCTGCAGGGTGACCACAGTACGGGGGGGATCTTTGATTTTATTAAATAAACAACTTAAATTTAAAGAACGGAAAGATATTGTGTCTCTTTCTCTAGAGTGTAAAGTCGAACTGTCGTGCGTGGAAATGGAGCAATTCATAGTAGTATGCGTGTATAAACCTGGAACCTCACCCTTTTGCGAATTTGAGGAACTTATTGACAAAGTTCTATGTAAACTTGGAAAAACTAATAAGTACCTAATAGTATGTGGTGATTTTAATGTCGATTTACTTGTTAATACGCCTATGAGTTATAATATTTTAAATTTATTTAAATCACACAATCTTACAAACTTATTTTTGGAGCCTACTAGATATTGTAATACAATAGCCACTTGCCTGGATAATATATACAGCGATATGTTGCCAGAAAGTAAAAGTATTATAAAAAAGCTAGATTCAGACCATTGTGGGCAAATAGCATCTTTTAAAATCACTAAAGAAAAAGTTATAAAACGTAAAATATTATGTAGACCAATAACTGGTGACCGCTTGGAACGTATGAGGGTTGGACTTTGCAATAAAATTCCATTCTTAGACACTGGCTTAGATCCAAATGTAATGTATAAATTATTTTTTGATTCTTTTTACAACGAGTTCAACTCCATATTCAAGTCTAAGGAGGTCATGATTAGTGATAGTCCTACTTTCAGTGAATGGGCCACTGAGGGTATACACAAAAGTAGACAAAAACTTTATGAACTATACTCAGAAAGACAGCTTAATAGATCAGTTGAATTTCTAGATTATGTTAAAACTTATTCAAAAAAGTTTAAAGCAGATTGTTTAGCAGCTAAATCAAAATATATAAGTGATAAAATTCTCAATAGTGCAGACAAAGTTAAATCTACTTGGAAAATTATAAACGCGGAAAGAGGTCAACAAAAATTAAATGATAATAATTTTAAACTTAATATAAATGGTAAAATAACTACATCAGACTTCGAGGTCGCTAACGAATTTGAAAATTTTTTCTCCCGAATTCCTGTAGATTTGACAAAAACCCTAGGCTCTTCAACCCCCATTGCAGAATCTTTGTTAAAAGCAAACGTTCCTTGTTGTAACGTTATATTTAAATTCAGTAAAGTTAACATAAACACTATCTTAAAAACTTTTAAATCTTTAAATATCAAGAAAACAGCTGACCTCTGGGGCATCTCTGTGTATTTAGTAAATTCTTTTATTGAAATGGTTGCTCCTGAACTAGTAATAATATTTAATAATTGTGTTGATAGTGGTGTGTTCCCTGATTTAATGAAATCTAGTAAATTAATTCCCCTGTTTAAATCGGGTAGTACTTCAGATCCGTCCAATTTCCGTCCCATTTCTGTACTACCTACATTTAGTAAAATTTTTGAAAAAATTATGCTTAATCAAATGCAAAATCACTTTAACGTTAATAAACTATTATATACAAAACAATTCGGTTTCACTCGTGGTTGGTCCACCACTGATGCCGGTATTAAATTATTAGAGTGTATATACAGGGCCTGGGATGAGTCATATGATGCTTATGGTGTATTCTGTGACTTATCTAAGGCCTTCGATTGCGTTCAGCACCAGACTTTAATTAAGAAACTTGATCATTACGGAATCCGGGGGACGGCCTTGAATTTCGTCAATTCTTACTTAAGTGATAGGGTCCAGAAAGTAGTGATCAATGGTAAACAGTCACCTGGTTCTCCTGTAGCAATGGGGGTACCGCAGGGTTCAATTTTGGGACCTTTTCTTTTTCTAGTATATATTAATGATCTCCCTCACCTCATAAGAGACGACCACGAGGTAGTTTTGTTTGCTGATGACACTTCTTTAATATTTAAAGTTAAACGTGGACAGCGCGCACTTGACGATGTAAACATTGCCCTCTCTAGGATAGTCCACTGGTTTTGTGCTAATAATTTATTATTAAATGAAAATAAAACTAAATGTGTAAGATTCACCTTACCTAATGTAAGACTTGTTAAAACCAGTGTTAAGGTTAGGGATGATATAATAGAATTGGTCGATGACACTGTCTTTCTGGGCATAACGTTAGACTCCAAATTGCAATGGGGGCCTCATATCGGGAAAATTTCGGCCAGGCTTAGTTCAGCAGCCTATGCTGTCAAAAAGATCCGACAACTTACAGACATTAAAACGGCGCGTCTTGTCTACTTCAGCTACTTCCACAGTATCATGACATATGGCATACTACTGTGGGGTAACGCTGCCGATATTGAATGCATCTTTGTGTTGCAGAAGAGGGCTATCCGGACTATCTATGGAATGGGGTCTCGGGAGTCATTAAGAGATAAGTTTAAGCATATTAACATCCTTACAGTGTATTCACAGTATATTTATGAAATTTTATTGTATACCCACAAGAACAAAAGTAAATTTGTGAAAAATAGTGATAATCATAATCTAAACTTAAGAAATAAGGATAAACTGGCTGTTCCTAAATTTAGGCTTCATAAAGTGAGTAATTCTTTTGCGGGGAACTTTATTCGAATGTACAATACATTGCCAACCGAAATAGCAAATTTATCTGTCAATAAATTTAAAAAACTAATAAAAAGTAAATTGTGCCATAAAGCTTATTATAGTATTAATGATTTCTTAGATGACAAGGCGGCCTGGTTGTAACAACGTAACGAATTGCTCCTTTCTAAATAACTCTGTATTAGATTTAAGATGAAATATTTTGAAAAAAGCCGAGCTGAGTTTCTTGAGGGCTCTTCTCAGTCTCGTTGCATTTTGGAACCCTCGGTAGAGTCACACCAACTTCTGACGAATCTAAATAATTTTCTGAAAATTTCAAAGATAATAAACGTTATTTTATTTTATTTTATTTTATTTTTATTTTATATTTTATATTTTATTTTGTAGGCCAATGTATAAAAATATTTAATAAAATTCCGCAGGATTTAGTTGACATGCCTCTTAATAAGTTTAAAATAGTAGTGAAAAAACGTTTGATGAAGAAAGGCTATTAAAATGTAGACGAATATCTTAATGATAAAAATGCATGGTCACCCTAATCTGCTGTTGTTAGCCACTCGTACAATATAAATTGTAACACAATGTAAACAAAAATTTTATTAAAAAAGAAAATGGATAATCTACCTGAGTTTCTTGCTGGTATCTTCTCAGGAGAACCAACTTACCGAACCAGAGAAAGAATCATTTTCTAATGGTTATTTATGTACTTAATTTAGTATTTTTATAATATTACTTGACATAAAATTGTAAAATTTTGACATTCATATGTGCTCGTTATGGGTCTCCCTGATTTGACTGAAAGGAATTTGACAAATAATGTTCACTTCCCAAAAAATTTTTCGCATAATTTCATTTGCCAAATTATTACTTAGCAAAAAATCTATGCACAAAAAATTGTAACGCAAACCTAATGTTTGGGAAATGAACGTTTTAACTATAACTTGTTTACCAACTAGTACTTTAACATTTTTTATTTAGTCAAATATTTCAGTTGGAATAACAGTTTTTACGCAAAATCATCGTTTCTGGCACTCGCCGGCCGCTGCCGCGGCACCACTCGCTTCGCTCGCTCGGCTCGTGCGTAGGAGGTCACAGTTTTAACCTAACCTAACCTACCCATTTTGTTTAAAGAAAAAATTAACCTAATCTAAATAGTTCAGTTCCGGGTAACCTACTAAAACAATCAGTTTTTTCTAGTAATGCAAGTTGTTTCTGGCACTCGCCGGCCGCTTCGCTCGCTCGGCTCGTGCATCACAGTTCACAGTTTTAACCTAACCTAACCTACCCATTTTGTTTAAAGAAGAAATTAACATAACGTACCATAGCATCACGCCTTTTCCCCCGAAGTTGTAGACAGAGGTGTGCAAACACACCCACATCTCGCCAGCTATGTTAGGTCCCATGTAATAGGGGGCGAGCCTATTGCCATTTACCGGGTACAAGTTCCAGACTCTGGGATAATTATCCGGGTAAAATTCCAAAGAGAATTATACATTATCCACCAGACCCGGGAATCGAACCCGAGACCTCGAGCGTGGCAGTCCGTACATGGTACCATTGTGCCACCGGCGTTACCTGGCGAAAGTCCATGGCAAAGCAATGGTAAGTATGAAGTTCAAACTTTTTCAAATAATAGCATTATTTTCGCTAAAATAGAAGACATGAGACAGACAGAGAGAACAGCCGCTGTTCTCTCTAAGACAGTCTTGAGAATGCCTCGTGTAGAGGTGAAACATATGTCAACGTTTTAATGTCTTCTATTTTAGCAAAAATAATGCTATTATTTGAAAAAGTTTGAGTATCATACGTACCATTGCTTTCTAATCTAAATAGGTGAGTTCCAGGTAACCTACTAAAAACAAATTACAATTAATATTTTTTGTCTTAACAAATCATTTCACCAAACATTTATTGTCTGAAGATTGTTTGCTGTAATTAATCATTTGATTAAAGACCAAATGCCATAATGATATTATACTTGGTAATATTTTGCCAAGTAAAAATTTGACCAAATAAAAATATGCGTACTAAAATCATTCGAAATATTGCAATGGTATAAAAAAAGGTTGCTAAAATTTGTTTGGGTAATTAAATTTTGTCAAAATCTTTTCGGCAAAACGGCAGGCACCCGCTCTTTATGTGTCTACACTGAATAAACGAAATTGTTTCTTTGATTCTTCTTCTTATTTTCATGCTCTTGCAGTAACTTGCCAATGAACCTTTGTTGTAGCATAAAAAATCATCTAACCATAGCATATGGCATCCTTACATAACCGTCATTATTCTGACAGGTTGTCTTTTACGTTACTACAAGCTCTCAAACTATCAATAATATTATTATGCGCCTACACTCCAATAATCGGGAAACGATAAAGCCATTTAACAAAAATAAGAACCAAAGTTCTATGAATTTAAGTTTACAGTGATTGAATCCTAGTTGATTCTAACCATGGGTAAATTACTATTTTGTGGAATTTGTTGCATGTTAATAAGTGGATGGGGTATTGTACAATTGGTGAGTATGTCTAAAGTACCATTCTTAGCTAGTGTTGTTCTTCTGTGAACAATAACTTTTACAATAAATCCCCTTAGCCGCCAGACTTTACACTCAATCACAAGTATTATTTTCCAGTCAAGGCTGACTTGGAATAAGGAATTTTAGATGAAAGTCTTTAGCACCTAATGATAGTACTTCTTAGAATCCTCATTGACTTTTACTTTACTACCAGCGACGCGGCTCATCGTAGTCAGAATTATTTAAGCGTCATTCTATTTATCCGTTTCTTTTTGACGGCTTGGATCTTTTTACTGGTTTATGTTATATATATATAGGTATATATTCTGCTGTTTTCAGATACTAATGGGATTCCTTTTCTTTTTTGAAGCACCTATTCTGTTTGACGAAGCAAAGCCTTCGTCTTATACTAATTATGACGACCTCATAGAAAAGACCAAAGAAAATTATCATACAGTGAGTAATTTGAGCGAACTCAAATGGGAACCTCTTCCATATTTAAATAAATAAATAAATAAATATCTTTGGACATTCTCACACAACGTCATCTAGCCCAAATTAAGCTAATATAAGCTTGTGTTATGGGATCTAGACAACTGATAAACATACTTATATATTTCTAAATACATACTTAACATACATAGAAAATACCCAAACTCCGAAACAAACATTTGTGGATCACACAAATAATTCGATTCGACCCGGAATCGAACCTGGGACCTCAGGGGCGGCAGTCGCATACTCATACCACTGAGCCACCGAGGCAGTTTGTTTATTTATTGTGCGTTTGTTTCCAAACATTGTTTGCTACAGCTACATGTTTGGGTGTTAATTTGTTTGTTACACTAGCTAACTGAGCACCAAACAGTCAAAGACCGTTCTTGACTATTTGGTGCTCAGTTAACTGACATTCATCTCATTATTAGAATATGTTACGGGATTTTTTACGTTTGCTAAACCCTTGTCAGTAAATGGACTTGTGGACTACTTGCAAGTAAGGTGAGCTTGGTCCTTGGACTTGGAAAGGGAGAGATCCTACCGTCTCTCTACGTCTAAACGTAATTGCAACATTACGCACAGCCTACCATAGTAGTTAGTTCCTTAACTACCGGTAGATGGCGCTCTGGCGACACCGTAAGTCGCGATATTAACACAATGTGATCACAAATTAGATGTCTTGGGCAAGTGGTGTCTTGGTCAGTTGGTAGAACGTTCCTCCTGGAAAGGGATCAGTCGCTGGTTCGAGTCCAGTCTAAGACTATAGTTTTTGTGATATATATTGTAATAATTGCCTTTATATTTTGAGGTGGCGATTAACTGTTGGATAGCGGCTGTTGGCTACGTCATCACTCTGATAATATCCTTTTGGTGCATAAAGAAAGCAAATGCTGACACGGCAAAAGCAGCAAAGTTGCTTGAAGATGATGAATACATTTGTAATCCACCACCACTACCAACGCGGAATAAGGAGAAAGGAGCAAAACCGAAAAAGAGAAAGAGAGAAAAATCACCGAAAGGATCACCGAAATCAAAAAAAAAACGGAAAGAGAGCAAGCCGAAAAAGAAGAAATAACTGCCGTTGTTTATGCATTGATATGCATGACGTCACAGCTTTCCCTTTAGCCATGATATAATTATGGACACAACTATATTGTCTTAAAAACCTTTGGTTCCTCCATCAGTGCGTTCAACTTTATAAATTTCAGATTTATTATTTTAAAACAGTATAGGTATATAGGATTTTTTTAACTGCTACGACTGTAATACTTAGTTACTTACACACGACCGTTGTTGCTTCTTATGTATCTTTTAGTAGAAATAAAAGTAAGTAGGTACTACTACTGGTAAAGAGTACTGTTAATTTATTCTCCTTTCTTACTAAGTAGGTACTGTAGTACCTAATAAGTTGTTAGAACGGTAATTCAATGGTTCCTTTCAAATGAACTTTTATATACAATTTACATTTCATAAATTAAATAAACTAATTTCATGTCACTTGTAGTTTTTTATTTCTGTTTCATAAGTGAACATACAAACGCACATCCTTCGAAAATCAGGCAGTAAGGTAGAGAAGTTCATATAGGTCGTCTCGCCATTACTCGCCAAGTCTCGCACAAGAGCCTCTCACACAAGAGCCGACGAGAGTTCACAATGTCGTATTAGTTGCACTGCGGACACCGTTGAACTTAGTCGTCCCGATCGTCGTTGTCTTAAAAATGGCTCCTGTTTTGAGTTTTTGTGCTGATGGTCACTATATAGTTGATCTAGTGTGTATATCATTCGCATCGCTTTTCTCCCGGGAGCATAAAACCGACTGGGAACGGACCGGTCACAAGATCGAGACTTCGCTGTCTCGGCTTGCTTCGCCGAGTGCGTAGAGCCGGAGTAGCACGAGCATGCCAGTAAGAGCACTTATCCTGCCATGTGTATTTTCACAAGCGTCCGCAATGCATGTCGATGTCAATGTCAAATTTGATACAATTATGAAATGCGTTTCCCGTACTGGGACAAAGTCAATTGGACAAGTGGGATACACCCGTTTCATGGAATGCGGGCCATCCGCACTCCGGTTGCGGACTAGTCGCGAACTGATTTGTCGTTGATAAATACACGCAATGCGGACGAGATCCGACTGGTGAAAAAATGTATGACAGCAAAAGTGCCCTTAACCAGGCAGTTTGTTGGCCCGGTTGTTCCTGGTAATATACTTGCCAGTTAGGCAAGTATATTGCCGGGAACAACAGTAGATGCATTAGAATAGAGTTCATTACCATTTATTATACTATCGCAGATCGAACTTATTAGGTTATAAAATTCTATAGTGTACGTCGTGACCTTGAATGGACTTTTTTCTGTCGTCGTTATCAAATTACGCGTGTTTCCCCGAGTGTTAGGGAACTTTTCCAGAACCTTGTTACTACTATAGGTATCATCAACAGTAACCCTCATATGTGATACGTGATCCACTAAGACCTTGGTATGACCCTTAAGCACCTATCAAAGTTCAAGCAATAAAATTGTCAATTACATCATAGGTAAAGTTTTATTTCGACTATCATGTGAGGTCTCTTCGATTTTATTAATTACTTTACTTCCTCTAATTTTCTGTCTAATGTTACTGTACCAATGTTAACACTTTTTATTTCTTCCTTCGAGATAGGGACATTTTCCTAGAAAAAAAAACGTTAAAGTTACAACATAATTTACTTCTGTTCTAGAAGATTCTAACTACCTACTAGCATGTTTAAGTATGTATACAAATGTGAAGATGCATATACTCGTATTATAACCGGAAACTTAACATTCCGACAAGCATGTTGCATACAATTAGATTTTTATCCAAAAATTGCTTTACATAATATTATAGTAACTTTAGAAACAGAATGTCACACACTAGTTTATAGAAATCAAGTGGTACTATTGAAAAGAAAAATCTATATGTTTAAAGACACAGCTCTGTAAGGCTTGAAGGAGTTCTGAACCATATTTTCTTCAATTTCCAATTTTATATTCAAGGTTTTCCCTTAAGTATACAATAATTTTTCGTATTGAACTCATGTTATTCTAAACGGCCTAAACCATTCGGATCTGAATAAAATGTTGTCAAAACACGCAATTAGCGGCTGAAACTATATACTATCTGATATGTGCTAGTTAAGGTTTAGGTATGTAATATAAGAATTTGACTCACCTGACTAGGTCAGGCGTAGTCTTGGGATTGTATTGTGGGATTGTATTTGTCGTTTAAAAAATGTAAAGACATTTTTTAAATGACAAATATATTATTCACATAGTGTAACACTATCATTTAGTAACAGTTGAAGGCGAGTGTGTACTTGAAGAGTTATATACTGTCTTCTTGAACGTCGTCGCTATTGATGGTGTCTTCGAGGTGTTTGGTTGTGGGATTGATAAGGACTTAGTCTTAAATAAGGAGAAATACAAATATTAGATTTGTCGAATACGGAGCAAAAATAGAAATAGTAGTTTCACAATCAAGATGGTAAGAAAATTGACCGTTTTGTTATATTTATTGAAGCAAATGCTTGTCGGAATATTTGATCTATACTAAGTACAATGATCTACTGATTTTCGAGATATTATTTCATACGTAAATACAAAATAATGCTGTGACTCTACTCTTATAATAACGGGACTAATTATTAAGATGACGAATGAAGCCTCTACGAGAGTTTCAACTACGGTAACCTATCGTTATTATTTCGAACTTAGATCAAAAATTGGTCGTGTAATTAATAATCAAATTAATTACACGACCAATGTTTGACCAAAGTTTGAAATACATAAATAGTAGATGAACCAAGGGATGAAAGCGAAGAGACATTTTGGCGCTCGAACGTAGTGAGAGCTCCAATGGTTCGAGGCAGAAATGGGTGTTTTCACCCGAGTTACACACTCTACTTTTCATTTCAAATGCGAGGAAAGCAAATAAAAGCTAAATAAAAAAAATATTAAAGTAGAGATTGATCACGTATCAAGCATTGTACATCCCGCCTTTTTTAACGTTTAAAAACAAAAGTTTCACACTTTTTTCAGGGCAGGCCTTTTGATCATACCGCTTTGTAATTAGTTATATTTTTCCATACAAAATAGTCTTCAGTTTTTGTTTATTTGAAGCGCTATAGTTTTTTTTGATTTGACGCGTTACGGCGGGCGTTTTTGTTAGGTTTAGTCGGAATCTCAACCTTATAATACTGAGTAAAATCCAAATAATTATTGTTTGTGCTATTTACATTTTATTTTATTGTAACTTAACTATTTTTTGTTTATGACCATTCAAAAACCAGACTGTTGTATTAACTTAATCGAAATTTGGCTGTATACGTCTTTGTCATTTTTTTTTACTTTTCCGCCCTAGGGCCGAAATGTATCACTTTCAACCCGCATATCAGGTAAGCAATGACCTACTTTCAGAGCACGAGAGATGAAAACATTATTACTTTCTTTACTCACCGGGGTGGTTTCTTGTTCCTCATCTTTAGCCGCTTGGTTCGGGTTGAGCCACTGGTCTGCCAGGATCTGTGGTATTTTTGACCTTGATTTCAAAGGTGCCAGAATCTTCGTTATTAGCTTGCGACAGTCCATTGACACTTTAGGTTCTCGTGGGAAGGTTACTTTGTTTTGAACTTGCTGAAATAGAAAGAATAATAGTTGGTGATGAAGAACGAAACTATCAATAATGACAGTGATGATGAATGAAAGTGAATAAAAGTACAAGCTGTGAATATAAAAGTAAATCATTGATCGGATGATTGATCAAACATTTTTCTGAATGCTGAATAGATTAAAAAGAAATGCTATGGTCAAAGATGATGGCTGCAGAACAAAACTCAAGTAAAGCAAGTGACATTATATGTTTATAAGTCATGGTCACGACATTAAATAGGTACTGATGAAATTAATGGTCAGAATTCCGCATATTAAAAGAGGCAGAAGGTATATGCTAAGGCTACTTTTTAGGGTTCCGTCGATAAAGTCTCGTCATGTCCTTCCATCTGTCCTCAGCTTTCCTCCCAAACGGTGTTTACTATTCCGACAAAGTGCTAAAATAAAATTATGAAAAGAAAATTCTTTTGTACCTCCCTTACAAGTAAAATGGGGATGTCATTTTTTTCTCACGTTCACCCCATCGTGTGGGGTATTATTAGATAGGACGTTTTAAAACATTGGTATTTTATTTGTATTTGTATTAGTATTGCTATGACATTTTTTTTATTTAGGTGTCTGTTTGCGAGATATTTAACATTAAAGCGCGCCACCCTCTAAAATCTAAGCGGCTAGCCCGAAGAACTTGAAAAAAATCATGATGGTAGTCCATATCATGAACTTTGAAGAAAAACTATAACGGAACAGATAACTTTGCTAGTTTAGTCGTTATAGAGCCTATAATGGGTAACTACGGAACCCCATATTATGCGTGGCCCGAGACACGCACTTGGCTGGTTATATTTTAACCATTTGTTCCCATGGAAAACGCGGACGGTAAAAGACATCGATGGTCTTCCAAAAATGACAGATACTATTTGAATGGATTTCGTCTATTTGTGACATTCCAAACGTATTACCATGCGGCCCACTCCAAATGGACATCGTTTGCGGCGTAACTGTAGGTTAGTCACCAATTACTAACATTAGAATCGTCACATATTATTAATATGAATTGTTGTCACCTTCACAAGCTGTGTGTAATTCGTGTCGTCGAATGGAAGTCTTCCATAAACGATTGCATAAAGTACAACACCCATACTCCAGATATCAGAATCCTGTGGTCTGTAGGGAACACCTTTCAAAATTTCAGGAGAGGCATAAGCATAACTGCCGCAGAACGTCTCACTCAACGAATAAACACCATTTTTTGGTTTCATGTGACCTCTTGCAAAACCAAAGTCCGATAATTTGATACTTAAACCGTGATCCATCAGTAAATTTTCGCATTTTATGTCTCTGAAACGTTTTAAAATTATTTGAAGTACAGGAAATTACGTTTACCAATTTAATACATATAAATCTTCATGGCAACTAATCGGTCTTTGTGGTCACATTTGTCCAAAACAAAGCGTAAAAAATTTAATTTTAATTCTCATATTATTTTTTTAATAATGTATGTGTGTCTTAAAATTATTTAAAGTATTTTAAATAAGCGACAAATATTTTAAATATGCGCTGAAAAAACAATATGTTTTGAGAGCGCTTAGGGTTCACGCGCCTCACAGTGTCGTTTGTGAATACCGGTGTGACTTATTTAAAAATAGTGAAGTGAAAATTGTAATAAAAACAGTGAAGGTACCTATGCACCACGCCTCTTTCATGACAATAATCCACAGCTTCAACGAGCTGTCGAAACCAGCGTCGGCCTCGAACCTCGTCTATGTGTTGATCCTTGCGTATTATATCAAGTAGGCTACCGTTTTCAGCATATTCCATAACAATGTAAACTCTAAAAATTCCAATAGTACATATTTTTTCATAAAAAAATAAGTTAAAGGCAACATATACCTAATTGCAAAAGGGTTAATGACAATGACGTGATCACCATACATGCAATTGGTGTCTAGAAATCAGTACTGTAGTGTGATAACGATAATATTGTGCTCGACAGTGGTCTGATTCATGATAGTCAAATGAATAAAGTAAAATAGCAGTAAGTAATCGATCATATACGGAAGATGTCAACAAAATGGAGCTCGAAATAGGCGTATTTAATGTTCTACCCCTTCCGGATAACAACCTTCACAATAAACCTTTGTTTATAATCATGATGCCGAGTAGCTGTCATAATGTTGCGGGCAACACTTGTTTCGGAGTTGACTACGCCCGCCATGTAGCAGAGTTGCCGGCCGGTGAGCGGAAATATCAGAAGCCTGTTGCACAACTGTTGCTTTCATGTTAAGTAACGCAACAAATAAATGCGCAGCAGTTGCGCAACAAATATTTACGATGAATTCCCGGCTTAAGGATAAAACTTAGATAAGGTTTAAGGACATTGGAAATTATATACAATACCTGTGTGTAGTTTCTATAGCTTGAAGAAAGCGTATCAAATTTTCATGTTTCAAACCTTTCACAACTTCTATTTCTCTTGGCAGAAATTTCTTAAGATAATCACCTGGTGCTTGGAATTTACTTATTATTTTAATTGCTACTTGGCAGTTATGCCTGTCACTAGTAGCCACCTGGAATTTTTATTTTTTTATTAAATTTTATTTATTGATGATCTTTACTTGTTTTAAATTACGTTGAGTAATGCATAAAATTGATTGGAAAATGACTATTTCTGTTGTTAACTTTATCGAGGCAACTACCCTTGGAACATTTTAATAGTTACATTACAACTAACACTAGTATCGATTTTAAAATGTTAGACGTCCTAAGGGGTTGCATTGCAATATTAGATTCCGAAAAAATGTACCAAAGCAGGATAAAAATCTTTAAGTGAAATCATAATGAAAGTACTTAGTGCATCAACATTCAACTTATTTAAAACTATAGATTAATAAACTTATGTGATGATGATGCAAGTTTTAAATGTTTTATGTATATTTCAATAACACAAAGTCAGCATAAGAACTAGATTATAACTAAGTACATTTACAACTACAAGTGCGTCTGCTACCTTAACAGTGGCATACGAGCCAGACCCTATAGTGCGACCAAGCACATAACCATGTGACTCGAGGACAGTTAATTTCCTTTCAGTTTTAGCATCTACTCCACTATGTACAGTTGCCGTAGGCTCAGCCGACATCTCCTCCAGTACATGGTCATTGGCTCTCACATCCGGCCCCGGCATATCACAGTATTACTTTTATATAAAAATGCAGTTTAGTTAAGTCACATTATATTGTATTTTGTATCATTTTCTTTTCACATGAATTTATATTATATTGTGCATATTGTCATTTTTGTCAAAACCGATGAATTTTTTAACGTCACGGGAATATTTAAAAGAAAACAACAATTATATTATGATTTTTTACATTGCCAGCATCTTGTTGTCTATGGTGAAAAACCAAGGAGGAGAAAAATGTGTGATAAAATATATGTAAAATGTGAAATTACCGCCAAACATGACTTTGTAATCTGGACACGTGTTCAATAAGTAGCTAGTTACGAATGAGTGCTCTAGAAATAGACTTTATGCATGACGCAATTCGGGTAAAAAGACAAAATGCTATGAGGTTTTAGAACGGCTGTCTACGGGGTCAAACGGTCTAACTTCGATATCGGTTGTGAAGGTCAGATGGTTTACTGCCGTTCACACTTTCCTCACGGTACACATCCAGTCACAAAAAGTGGCCCTGGCACCTATACGAATCAAGCAGAAGAATATTCAAAAAGAATTATCTTAATCGCATGGCCGTTTTCATGATATAGGTGTACCGAAGAACAGACAGCAAGAAATGAGAGTCTCGGCTTCGGAGACAATTAGCACCATGAATTGGGTTCAACTGCGGTTGTAGTTTTGGAACTAAATACCTAACTGTAGTGAATCCAAATCCTCTAGATAATATTGGATCAAATTTAAAAAATATTACATGACCGTTACCGGCCACTATAAAAAAATCATAACCACACTGTATATCAAATTAAAATTCCAACTGCAAGGACAGATGTTAAATACAATTGAATAGAATCTCTGCAGTCTGAGCAAATTACTTCAATTATAGAAATGTGAATGACTACCAATAACTTTTTTCCAATTCTTTACACTGGCACTGCTTCTTTACAGGGGTTTCCTAGTTTGACTTGCTTCTTTGGAAATTGAGTCCTTAGAGAAACCTATTAATTTAATGCTATAAAATGGTCACTTTTGGTTATCTATATTATGGCACGAAATGCATACTCATTACTGCTAGAAAATATCATCGAGGGGTTAGGCAGAGGTGTGTTGCACACATACACACACACAAACACACACCCAGCATTACCAAACGTTCCGTAATCTGAACTTCTATTTCAACAGGCAGGACCGATGCTCCGATGCTACATACACGGAGAAAAATTTTTCGGCTGCAAATACATTACCGTAATGTAAATGCAATTTTATCTAAAATAAAGATGATTTATACGTAATTTAGCTGAGTCATAGTTAATAATGTTTACATAGGTACGTACGACAGTACGTGGCTACAAAATGAATACTTTTCTTGCTAATTAGTACGTACAAGTACGATAAATACTTACATATGGTTTCACTTAATTACTGTACGTACTAATACGTCATTACTAACAGACCATTGTTTGTTAAATGATACATTACAAGTATGTTTTACACTGTTCATAATGTATTAATTGTAATGTTGGTTATATACTCCACGGTTCCAAAAACAGTATAATGTATATGATACATTACAAGTATGTTTTATACTGTTCATAATGTATTGCTTGTAATGTTGGTTATACATGACACGGTTCCAAAAGCCGTATAATGTATATGTTACATTACAAAAATAAAAATAAATTTCGGCCAGGCTTAGTTCAGCAGCCTATGCTGTCAAAAAGATCCGACAACTTACAGACATTAAAACGGCGCGTCTTGTCTACTTCAGCTACTTCCACAGTATCATGACATATGGCATACTACTGTGGGGTAACGCTGCCGATATTGAATGCATCTTTGTGTTGCAGAAGAGGGCTATCCGGACTATCTATGGAATGGGGTCTCGGGAGTCATTAAGAGATAAGTTTAAGCATATTAACATCCTTACAGTGTATTCACAGTATATTTATGAAATTTTATTGTATACCCACAAGAACAAAAGTAAATTTGTGAAAAATAGTGATAATCATAATCTAAACTTAAGAAATAAGGATAAACTGGCTGTTCCTAAATTTAGGCTTCATAAAGTGAGTAATTCTTTTGCGGGGAACTTTATTCGAATGTACAATACATTGCCAACCGAAATAGCAAATTTATCTGTCAATAAATTTAAAAAACTAATAAAAAGTAAATTGTGCCATAAAGCTTATTATAGTATTAATGATTTCTTAGATGACAAGGCGGCCTGGTTGTAACAACGTAACGAATTGCTCCTTTCTAAATAACTCTGTATTAGATTTAAGATGAAATATTTTGAAAAAAGCCGAGCTGAGTTTCTTGAGGGCTCTTCTCAGTCTCGTTGCATTTTGGAACCCTCGGTAGAGTCACACCAACTTCTGACGAATCTAAATAATTTTCTGAAAATTTCAAAGATAATAAACGTTATTTTATTTTATTTTATTTTATTTTTATTTTATATTTTATATTTTATTTTGTAGGCCAATGTATAAAAATATTTAATAAAATTCCGCAGGATTTAGTTGACATGCCTCTTAATAAGTTTAAAATAGTAGTGAAAAAACGTTTGATGAAGAAAGGCTATTAAAATGTAGACGAATATCTTAATGATAAAAATGCATGGTCACCCTAATCTGCTGTTGTTAGCCACTCGTACAATATAAATTGTAACACAATGTAAACAAAAATTTTATTAAAAAAGAAAATGGATAATCTACCTGAGTTTCTTGCTGGTATCTTCTCAGGAGAACCAACTTACCGAACCAGAGAAAGAATCATTTTCTAATGGTTATTTATGTACTTAATTTAGTATTTTTATAATATTACTTGACATAAAATTGTAAAATTTTGACATTCATATGTGCTCGTTATGGGTCTCCCTGATTTGACTGAAAGGAATTTGACAAATAATGTTCACTTCCCAAAAAATTTTTCGCATAATTTCATTTGCCAAATTATTACTTAGCAAAAAATCTATGCACAAAAAATTGTAACGCAAACCTAATGTTTGGGAAATGAACGTTTTAACTATAACTTGTTTACCAACTAGTACTTTAACATTTTTTATTTAGTCAAATATTTCAGTTGGAATAACAGTTTTTACGCAAAATCATCGTTTCTGGCACTCGCCGGCCGCTGCCGCGGCACCACTCGCTTCGCTCGCTCGGCTCGTGCGTAGGAGGTCACAGTTTTAACCTAACCTAACCTACCCATTTTGTTTAAAGAAAAAATTAACCTAATCTAAATAGTTCAGTTCCGGGTAACCTACTAAAACAATCAGTTTTTTCTAGTAATGCAAGTTGTTTCTGGCACTCGCCGGCCGCTTCGCTCGCTCGGCTCGTGCATCACAGTTCACAGTTTTAACCTAACCTAACCTACCCATTTTGTTTAAAGAAGAAATTAACATAACGTACCATAGCATCACGCCTTTTCCCCCGAAGTTGTAGACAGAGGTGTGCAAACACACCCACATCTCGCCAGCTATGTTAGGTCCCATGTAATAGGGGGCGAGCCTATTGCCATTTACCGGGTACAAGTTCCAGACTCTGGGATAATTATCCGGGTAAAATTCCAAAGAGAATTATACATTATCCACCAGACCCGGGAATCGAACCCGAGACCTCGAGCGTGGCAGTCCGTACATGGTACCATTGTGCCACCGGCGTTACCTGGCGAAAGTCCATGGCAAAGCAATGGTAAGTATGAAGTTCAAACTTTTTCAAATAATAGCATTATTTTCGCTAAAATAGAAGACATGAGACAGACAGAGAGAACAGCCGCTGTTCTCTCTAAGACAGTCTTGAGAATGCCTCGTGTAGAGGTGAAACATATGTCAACGTTTTAATGTCTTCTATTTTAGCAAAAATAATGCTATTATTTGAAAAAGTTTGAGTATCATACGTACCATTGCTTTCTAATCTAAATAGGTGAGTTCCAGGTAACCTACTAAAAACAAATTACAATTAATATTTTTTGTCTTAACAAATCATTTCACCAAACATTTATTGTCTGAAGATTGTTTGCTGTAATTAATCATTTGATTAAAGACCAAATGCCATAATGATATTATACTTGGTAATATTTTGCCAAGTAAAAATTTGACCAAATAAAAATATGCGTACTAAAATCATTCGAAATATTGCAATGGTATAAAAAAAGGTTGCTAAAATTTGTTTGGGTAATTAAATTTTGTCAAAATCTTTTCGGCAAAACGGCAGGCACCCGCTCTTTATGTGTCTACACTGAATAAACGAAATTGTTTCTTTGATTCTTCTTCTTATTTTCATGCTCTTGCAGTAACTTGCCAATGAACCTTTGTTGTAGCATAAAAAATCATCTAACCATAGCATATGGCATCCTTACATAACCGTCATTATTCTGACAGGTTGTCTTTTACGTTACTACAAGCTCTCAAACTATCAATAATATTATTATGCGCCTACACTCCAATAATCGGGAAACGATAAAGCCATTTAACAAAAATAAGAACCAAAGTTCTATGAATTTAAGTTTACAGTGATTGAATCCTAGTTGATTCTAACCATGGGTAAATTACTATTTTGTGGAATTTGTTGCATGTTAATAAGTGGATGGGGTATTGTACAATTGGTGAGTATGTCTAAAGTACCATTCTTAGCTAGTGTTGTTCTTCTGTGAACAATAACTTTTACAATAAATCCCCTTAGCCGCCAGACTTTACACTCAATCACAAGTATTATTTTCCAGTCAAGGCTGACTTGGAATAAGGAATTTTAGATGAAAGTCTTTAGCACCTAATGATAGTACTTCTTAGAATCCTCATTGACTTTTACTTTACTACCAGCGACGCGGCTCATCGTAGTCAGAATTATTTAAGCGTCATTCTATTTATCCGTTTCTTTTTGACGGCTTGGATCTTTTTACTGGTTTATGTTATATATATATAGGTATATATTCTGCTGTTTTCAGATACTAATGGGATTCCTTTTCTTTTTTGAAGCACCTATTCTGTTTGACGAAGCAAAGCCTTCGTCTTATACTAATTATGACGACCTCATAGAAAAGACCAAAGAAAATTATCATACAGTGAGTAATTTGAGCGAACTCAAATGGGAACCTCTTCCATATTTAAATAAATAAATAAATAAATATCTTTGGACATTCTCACACAACGTCATCTAGCCCAAATTAAGCTAATATAAGCTTGTGTTATGGGATCTAGACAACTGATAAACATACTTATATATTTCTAAATACATACTTAACATACATAGAAAATACCCAAACTCCGAAACAAACATTTGTGGATCACACAAATAATTCGATTCGACCCGGAATCGAACCTGGGACCTCAGGGGCGGCAGTCGCATACTCATACCACTGAGCCACCGAGGCAGTTTGTTTATTTATTGTGCGTTTGTTTCCAAACATTGTTTGCTACAGCTACATGTTTGGGTGTTAATTTGTTTGTTACACTAGCTAACTGAGCACCAAACAGTCAAAGACCGTTCTTGACTATTTGGTGCTCAGTTAACTGACATTCATCTCATTATTAGAATATGTTACGGGATTTTTTACGTTTGCTAAACCCTTGTCAGTAAATGGACTTGTGGACTACTTGCAAGTAAGGTGAGCTTGGTCCTTGGACTTGGAAAGGGAGAGATCCTACCGTCTCTCTACGTCTAAACGTAATTGCAACATTACGCACAGCCTACCATAGTAGTTAGTTCCTTAACTACCGGTAGATGGCGCTCTGGCGACACCGTAAGTCGCGATATTAACACAATGTGATCACAAATTAGATGTCTTGGGCAAGTGGTGTCTTGGTCAGTTGGTAGAACGTTCCTCCTGGAAAGGGATCAGTCGCTGGTTCGAGTCCAGTCTAAGACTATAGTTTTTGTGATATATATTGTAATAATTGCCTTTATATTTTGAGGTGGCGATTAACTGTTGGATAGCGGCTGTTGGCTACGTCATCACTCTGATAATATCCTTTTGGTGCATAAAGAAAGCAAATGCTGACACGGCAAAAGCAGCAAAGTTGCTTGAAGATGATGAATACATTTGTAATCCACCACCACTACCAACGCGGAATAAGGAGAAAGGAGCAAAACCGAAAAAGAGAAAGAGAGAAAAATCACCGAAAGGATCACCGAAATCAAAAAAAAAACGGAAAGAGAGCAAGCCGAAAAAGAAGAAATAACTGCCGTTGTTTATGCATTGATATGCATGACGTCACAGCTTTCCCTTTAGCCATGATATAATTATGGACACAACTATATTGTCTTAAAAACCTTTGGTTCCTCCATCAGTGCGTTCAACTTTATAAATTTCAGATTTATTATTTTAAAACAGTATAGGTATATAGGATTTTTTTAACTGCTACGACTGTAATACTTAGTTACTTACACACGACCGTTGTTGCTTCTTATGTATCTTTTAGTAGAAATAAAAGTAAGTAGGTACTACTACTGGTAAAGAGTACTGTTAATTTATTCTCCTTTCTTACTAAGTAGGTACTGTAGTACCTAATAAGTTGTTAGAACGGTAATTCAATGGTTCCTTTCAAATGAACTTTTATATACAATTTACATTTCATAAATTAAATAAACTAATTTCATGTCACTTGTAGTTTTTTATTTCTGTTTCATAAGTGAACATACAAACGCACATCCTTCGAAAATCAGGCAGTAAGGTAGAGAAGTTCATATAGGTCGTCTCGCCATTACTCGCCAAGTCTCGCACAAGAGCCTCTCACACAAGAGCCGACGAGAGTTCACAATGTCGTATTAGTTGCACTGCGGACACCGTTGAACTTAGTCGTCCCGATCGTCGTTGTCTTAAAAATGGCTCCTGTTTTGAGTTTTTGTGCTGATGGTCACTATATAGTTGATCTAGTGTGTATATCATTCGCATCGCTTTTCTCCCGGGAGCATAAAACCGACTGGGAACGGACCGGTCACAAGATCGAGACTTCGCTGTCTCGGCTTGCTTCGCCGAGTGCGTAGAGCCGGAGTAGCACGAGCATGCCAGTAAGAGCACTTATCCTGCCATGTGTATTTTCACAAGCGTCCGCAATGCATGTCGATGTCAATGTCAAATTTGATACAATTATGAAATGCGTTTCCCGTACTGGGACAAAGTCAATTGGACAAGTGGGATACACCCGTTTCATGGAATGCGGGCCATCCGCACTCCGGTTGCGGACTAGTCGCGAACTGATTTGTCGTTGATAAATACACGCAATGCGGACGAGATCCGACTGGTGAAAAAATGTATGACAGCAAAAGTGCCCTTAACCAGGCAGTTTGTTGGCCCGGTTGTTCCTGGTAATATACTTGCCAGTTAGGCAAGTATATTGCCGGGAACAACAGTAGATGCATTAGAATAGAGTTCATTACCATTTATTATACTATCGCAGATCGAACTTATTAGGTTATAAAATTCTATAGTGTACGTCGTGACCTTGAATGGACTTTTTTCTGTCGTCGTTATCAAATTACGCGTGTTTCCCCGAGTGTTAGGGAACTTTTCCAGAACCTTGTTACTACTATAGGTATCATCAACAGTAACCCTCATATGTGATACGTGATCCACTAAGACCTTGGTATGACCCTTAAGCACCTATCAAAGTTCAAGCAATAAAATTGTCAATTACATCATAGGTAAAGTTTTATTTCGACTATCATGTGAGGTCTCTTCGATTTTATTAATTACTTTACTTCCTCTAATTTTCTGTCTAATGTTACTGTACCAATGTTAACACTTTTTATTTCTTCCTTCGAGATAGGGACATTTTCCTAGAAAAAAAAACGTTAAAGTTACAACATAATTTACTTCTGTTCTAGAAGATTCTAACTACCTACTAGCATGTTTAAGTATGTATACAAATGTGAAGATGCATATACTCGTATTATAACCGGAAACTTAACATTCCGACAAGCATGTTGCATACAATTAGATTTTTATCCAAAAATTGCTTTACATAATATTATAGTAACTTTAGAAACAGAAT
This sequence comes from Nudaria mundana, assembly GCA_963556515.1. NCBI lineage: Eukaryota > Metazoa > Arthropoda > Insecta > Lepidoptera > Erebidae > Nudaria > Nudaria mundana. The sequence goes on from OY748301.1 coordinate 12,506,872, forward strand.
GTCACACACTAGTTTATAGAAATCAAGTGGTACTATTGAAAAGAAAAATCTATATGTTTAAAGACACAGCTCTGTAAGGCTTGAAGGAGTTCTGAACCATATTTTCTTCAATTTCCAATTTTATATTCAAGGTTTTCCCTTAAGTATACAATAATTTTTCGTATTGAACTCATGTTATTCTAAACGGCCTAAACCATTCGGATCTGAATAAAATGTTGTCAAAACACGCAATTAGCGGCTGAAACTATATACTATCTGATATGTGCTAGTTAAGGTTTAGGTATGTAATATAAGAATTTGACTCACCTGACTAGGTCAGGCGTAGTCTTGGGATTGTATTGTGGGATTGTATTTGTCGTTTAAAAAATGTAAAGACATTTTTTAAATGACAAATATATTATTCACATAGTGTAACACTATCATTTAGTAACAGTTGAAGGCGAGTGTGTACTTGAAGAGTTATATACTGTCTTCTTGAACGTCGTCGCTATTGATGGTGTCTTCGAGGTGTTTGGTTGTGGGATTGATAAGGACTTAGTCTTAAATAAGGAGAAATACAAATATTAGATTTGTCGAATACGGAGCAAAAATAGAAATAGTAGTTTCACAATCAAGATGGTAAGAAAATTGACCGTTTTGTTATATTTATTGAAGCAAATGCTTGTCGGAATATTTGATCTATACTAAGTACAATGATCTACTGATTTTCGAGATATTATTTCATACGTAAATACAAAATAATGCTGTGACTCTACTCTTATAATAACGGGACTAATTATTAAGATGACGAATGAAGCCTCTACGAGAGTTTCAACTACGGTAACCTATCGTTATTATTTCGAACTTAGATCAAAAATTGGTCGTGTAATTAATAATCAAATTAATTACACGACCAATGTTTGACCAAAGTTTGAAATACATAAATAGTAGATGAACCAAGGGATGAAAGCGAAGAGACATTTTGGCGCTCGAACGTAGTGAGAGCTCCAATGGTTCGAGGCAGAAATGGGTGTTTTCACCCGAGTTACACACTCTACTTTTCATTTCAAATGCGAGGAAAGCAAATAAAAGCTAAATAAAAAAAATATTAAAGTAGAGATTGATCACGTATCAAGCATTGTACATCCCGCCTTTTTTAACGTTTAAAAACAAAAGTTTCACACTTTTTTCAGGGCAGGCCTTTTGATCATACCGCTTTGTAATTAGTTATATTTTTCCATACAAAATAGTCTTCAGTTTTTGTTTATTTGAAGCGCTATAGTTTTTTTTGATTTGACGCGTTACGGCGGGCGTTTTTGTTAGGTTTAGTCGGAATCTCAACCTTATAATACTGAGTAAAATCCAAATAATTATTGTTTGTGCTATTTACATTTTATTTTATTGTAACTTAACTATTTTTTGTTTATGACCATTCAAAAACCAGACTGTTGTATTAACTTAATCGAAATTTGGCTGTATACGTCTTTGTCATTTTTTTTTACTTTTCCGCCCTAGGGCCGAAATGTATCACTTTCAACCCGCATATCAGGTAAGCAATGACCTACTTTCAGAGCACGAGAGATGAAAACATTATTACTTTCTTTACTCACCGGGGTGGTTTCTTGTTCCTCATCTTTAGCCGCTTGGTTCGGGTTGAGCCACTGGTCTGCCAGGATCTGTGGTATTTTTGACCTTGATTTCAAAGGTGCCAGAATCTTCGTTATTAGCTTGCGACAGTCCATTGACACTTTAGGTTCTCGTGGGAAGGTTACTTTGTTTTGAACTTGCTGAAATAGAAAGAATAATAGTTGGTGATGAAGAACGAAACTATCAATAATGACAGTGATGATGAATGAAAGTGAATAAAAGTACAAGCTGTGAATATAAAAGTAAATCATTGATCGGATGATTGATCAAACATTTTTCTGAATGCTGAATAGATTAAAAAGAAATGCTATGGTCAAAGATGATGGCTGCAGAACAAAACTCAAGTAAAGCAAGTGACATTATATGTTTATAAGTCATGGTCACGACATTAAATAGGTACTGATGAAATTAATGGTCAGAATTCCGCATATTAAAAGAGGCAGAAGGTATATGCTAAGGCTACTTTTTAGGGTTCCGTCGATAAAGTCTCGTCATGTCCTTCCATCTGTCCTCAGCTTTCCTCCCAAACGGTGTTTACTATTCCGACAAAGTGCTAAAATAAAATTATGAAAAGAAAATTCTTTTGTACCTCCCTTACAAGTAAAATGGGGATGTCATTTTTTTCTCACGTTCACCCCATCGTGTGGGGTATTATTAGATAGGACGTTTTAAAACATTGGTATTTTATTTGTATTTGTATTAGTATTGCTATGACATTTTTTTTATTTAGGTGTCTGTTTGCGAGATATTTAACATTAAAGCGCGCCACCCTCTAAAATCTAAGCGGCTAGCCCGAAGAACTTGAAAAAAATCATGATGGTAGTCCATATCATGAACTTTGAAGAAAAACTATAACGGAACAGATAACTTTGCTAGTTTAGTCGTTATAGAGCCTATAATGGGTAACTACGGAACCCCATATTATGCGTGGCCCGAGACACGCACTTGGCTGGTTATATTTTAACCATTTGTTCCCATGGAAAACGCGGACGGTAAAAGACATCGATGGTCTTCCAAAAATGACAGATACTATTTGAATGGATTTCGTCTATTTGTGACATTCCAAACGTATTACCATGCGGCCCACTCCAAATGGACATCGTTTGCGGCGTAACTGTAGGTTAGTCACCAATTACTAACATTAGAATCGTCACATATTATTAATATGAATTGTTGTCACCTTCACAAGCTGTGTGTAATTCGTGTCGTCGAATGGAAGTCTTCCATAAACGATTGCATAAAGTACAACACCCATACTCCAGATATCAGAATCCTGTGGTCTGTAGGGAACACCTTTCAAAATTTCAGGAGAGGCATAAGCATAACTGCCGCAGAACGTCTCACTCAACGAATAAACACCATTTTTTGGTTTCATGTGACCTCTTGCAAAACCAAAGTCCGATAATTTGATACTTAAACCGTGATCCATCAGTAAATTTTCGCATTTTATGTCTCTGAAACGTTTTAAAATTATTTGAAGTACAGGAAATTACGTTTACCAATTTAATACATATAAATCTTCATGGCAACTAATCGGTCTTTGTGGTCACATTTGTCCAAAACAAAGCGTAAAAAATTTAATTTTAATTCTCATATTATTTTTTTAATAATGTATGTGTGTCTTAAAATTATTTAAAGTATTTTAAATAAGCGACAAATATTTTAAATATGCGCTGAAAAAACAATATGTTTTGAGAGCGCTTAGGGTTCACGCGCCTCACAGTGTCGTTTGTGAATACCGGTGTGACTTATTTAAAAATAGTGAAGTGAAAATTGTAATAAAAACAGTGAAGGTACCTATGCACCACGCCTCTTTCATGACAATAATCCACAGCTTCAACGAGCTGTCGAAACCAGCGTCGGCCTCGAACCTCGTCTATGTGTTGATCCTTGCGTATTATATCAAGTAGGCTACCGTTTTCAGCATATTCCATAACAATGTAAACTCTAAAAATTCCAATAGTACATATTTTTTCATAAAAAAATAAGTTAAAGGCAACATATACCTAATTGCAAAAGGGTTAATGACAATGACGTGATCACCATACATGCAATTGGTGTCTAGAAATCAGTACTGTAGTGTGATAACGATAATATTGTGCTCGACAGTGGTCTGATTCATGATAGTCAAATGAATAAAGTAAAATAGCAGTAAGTAATCGATCATATACGGAAGATGTCAACAAAATGGAGCTCGAAATAGGCGTATTTAATGTTCTACCCCTTCCGGATAACAACCTTCACAATAAACCTTTGTTTATAATCATGATGCCGAGTAGCTGTCATAATGTTGCGGGCAACACTTGTTTCGGAGTTGACTACGCCCGCCATGTAGCAGAGTTGCCGGCCGGTGAGCGGAAATATCAGAAGCCTGTTGCACAACTGTTGCTTTCATGTTAAGTAACGCAACAAATAAATGCGCAGCAGTTGCGCAACAAATATTTACGATGAATTCCCGGCTTAAGGATAAAACTTAGATAAGGTTTAAGGACATTGGAAATTATATACAATACCTGTGTGTAGTTTCTATAGCTTGAAGAAAGCGTATCAAATTTTCATGTTTCAAACCTTTCACAACTTCTATTTCTCTTGGCAGAAATTTCTTAAGATAATCACCTGGTGCTTGGAATTTACTTATTATTTTAATTGCTACTTGGCAGTTATGCCTGTCACTAGTAGCCACCTGGAATTTTTATTTTTTTATTAAATTTTATTTATTGATGATCTTTACTTGTTTTAAATTACGTTGAGTAATGCATAAAATTGATTGGAAAATGACTATTTCTGTTGTTAACTTTATCGAGGCAACTACCCTTGGAACATTTTAATAGTTACATTACAACTAACACTAGTATCGATTTTAAAATGTTAGACGTCCTAAGGGGTTGCATTGCAATATTAGATTCCGAAAAAATGTACCAAAGCAGGATAAAAATCTTTAAGTGAAATCATAATGAAAGTACTTAGTGCATCAACATTCAACTTATTTAAAACTATAGATTAATAAACTTATGTGATGATGATGCAAGTTTTAAATGTTTTATGTATATTTCAATAACACAAAGTCAGCATAAGAACTAGATTATAACTAAGTACATTTACAACTACAAGTGCGTCTGCTACCTTAACAGTGGCATACGAGCCAGACCCTATAGTGCGACCAAGCACATAACCATGTGACTCGAGGACAGTTAATTTCCTTTCAGTTTTAGCATCTACTCCACTATGTACAGTTGCCGTAGGCTCAGCCGACATCTCCTCCAGTACATGGTCATTGGCTCTCACATCCGGCCCCGGCATATCACAGTATTACTTTTATATAAAAATGCAGTTTAGTTAAGTCACATTATATTGTATTTTGTATCATTTTCTTTTCACATGAATTTATATTATATTGTGCATATTGTCATTTTTGTCAAAACCGATGAATTTTTTAACGTCACGGGAATATTTAAAAGAAAACAACAATTATATTATGATTTTTTACATTGCCAGCATCTTGTTGTCTATGGTGAAAAACCAAGGAGGAGAAAAATGTGTGATAAAATATATGTAAAATGTGAAATTACCGCCAAACATGACTTTGTAATCTGGACACGTGTTCAATAAGTAGCTAGTTACGAATGAGTGCTCTAGAAATAGACTTTATGCATGACGCAATTCGGGTAAAAAGACAAAATGCTATGAGGTTTTAGAACGGCTGTCTACGGGGTCAAACGGTCTAACTTCGATATCGGTTGTGAAGGTCAGATGGTTTACTGCCGTTCACACTTTCCTCACGGTACACATCCAGTCACAAAAAGTGGCCCTGGCACCTATACGAATCAAGCAGAAGAATATTCAAAAAGAATTATCTTAATCGCATGGCCGTTTTCATGATATAGGTGTACCGAAGAACAGACAGCAAGAAATGAGAGTCTCGGCTTCGGAGACAATTAGCACCATGAATTGGGTTCAACTGCGGTTGTAGTTTTGGAACTAAATACCTAACTGTAGTGAATCCAAATCCTCTAGATAATATTGGATCAAATTTAAAAAATATTACATGACCGTTACCGGCCACTATAAAAAAATCATAACCACACTGTATATCAAATTAAAATTCCAACTGCAAGGACAGATGTTAAATACAATTGAATAGAATCTCTGCAGTCTGAGCAAATTACTTCAATTATAGAAATGTGAATGACTACCAATAACTTTTTTCCAATTCTTTACACTGGCACTGCTTCTTTACAGGGGTTTCCTAGTTTGACTTGCTTCTTTGGAAATTGAGTCCTTAGAGAAACCTATTAATTTAATGCTATAAAATGGTCACTTTTGGTTATCTATATTATGGCACGAAATGCATACTCATTACTGCTAGAAAATATCATCGAGGGGTTAGGCAGAGGTGTGTTGCACACATACACACACACAAACACACACCCAGCATTACCAAACGTTCCGTAATCTGAACTTCTATTTCAACAGGCAGGACCGATGCTCCGATGCTACATACACGGAGAAAAATTTTTCGGCTGCAAATACATTACCGTAATGTAAATGCAATTTTATCTAAAATAAAGATGATTTATACGTAATTTAGCTGAGTCATAGTTAATAATGTTTACATAGGTACGTACGACAGTACGTGGCTACAAAATGAATACTTTTCTTGCTAATTAGTACGTACAAGTACGATAAATACTTACATATGGTTTCACTTAATTACTGTACGTACTAATACGTCATTACTAACAGACCATTGTTTGTTAAATGATACATTACAAGTATGTTTTACACTGTTCATAATGTATTAATTGTAATGTTGGTTATATACTCCACGGTTCCAAAAACAGTATAATGTATATGATACATTACAAGTATGTTTTATACTGTTCATAATGTATTGCTTGTAATGTTGGTTATACATGACACGGTTCCAAAAGCCGTATAATGTATATGTTACATTACACTTAACGCGATCCATTTTATAATGTTTTTGAAACATTTATCTAGTTCTGGCAACGAAATGTAACGAATACATTAATAAGCAACCTTTGTCTCAAAGAATCAAAGAATCAATTTCATTTATTCAGTTTAGGCACATAAAGAGCACATATGAATGTCAAAATTTTACAATTTTGTCAAGTAATATTATAAAAATACTAAATTAAGTAAGTACATAAATAACCATTAGAAAATGATTCTTTCGCTGGTTCGGTAAGTTGGTTCTCCTGAGAAGATACCAGCAGGAAACTCAGGTAGATTATCCATTTTCTTTTTTAATATTGTTTTGTTTACATTGTTACAATTAGTTTATATTATATTATACGAGTGGCCAACAACAGAAGATTAGGGTGACCATGCATTTTTATCATTAAGATATTCGTCTACATTATAGTAGCCTTTCATCATCAAACATTTTTTAACTACTATTTTAAACTTACTAAGAGGCATGTCAACCAAATCCTGAGGAATTTTATTATAAATTTTTATACATTTGCCTACAAACGAATTACCAACTTTATGAAGTCTAATTTTTGTCATTGCCAGTTTATTTTTATTTCTTGTATTAAAACTATGGTTATCGGAATTTTTTTTGAAGAGATCTATGTTCTTCCGTACATATAAGATGTTGTCGTAAACATATTGAGAAGCAACTGTTAAAATATTAATTTCTTTAAATAGTTCTTCAGCGAGTCACGGGGTCCGAGTCTATAGATTGCTCGTATAGCTCGTTTCTGTAATATGAATATTGTCTCAATATCGGCAGCTGAGCCCCACAGCAGCAGAGCATATGACATAACGCTATGAAAGTAGCTAAAATAAACTAATCGTGCCGTTTTTTCGTCAGTCAGTGACCTTATCTTTCTAACCGCATAGGCATTTTTGATGTATCATCAGCAAATAATACTATCTCACAAAGATTTTTAGTGAAATAAGGAAGATCGTTTACGTATACTAAGAATAAAAGGGGTCCTAATATCGAGCCCTGGGGTACTCCCATGACTAATGAGGCGCCAGAAGAGTCAGTGCCATTAATGTTTACTTTTTGTACTCTACCAGTGAGGTAAGACTCGAGTAAGCCAAGTGAGCTGTTCGAAACACCATAATAACCTAATTTTAGTAGCAAAGTCTCATGATCAACACAATCAAAAGCTTTTGATAGATCACAAAATATACCAATGGCATCCTGCTTTTCCTCCCAAGCATCAAATATATGTTTCACAAGTGCAACTCCTGCATCCGTTGTGTTCCTGCCTTTAGTGAAACCAAACTGTTTGTTATGAAGTAACTTATTGTCTGTAAAATGTGAAAGCAATTGATTAAATATTATATTTTCAAAAATTTTACTGAGGGTACTCCCAGTATGGATCGAAAATTTGAAGGATCACTTTTGTCTCCTGCTTTACTTCATAAGATTAGGAAACTGATTTTCATCTATACATTTATTGAATATGAATGCAAGGTGAGGCGCTATAGCGGGCACTATTGATTTTATTATATTAGTTGAAATGCCCCAAAGATCCTCGGTATTTTTTATATTTAGTTGTTTAAAAGTTTTAAGTATAGTGACAGAGTCAATATACTGAAAATCAAAGTTAATTCTACATTTATCAACACTAGATTTAAGAAGAGAATTGGCTACGTTTTTTGACGAATTTAAGTTATTTGTAGTGGTGATTGGAACATTCGTGAAAAAAGATTCAAATGCATTGACCACTTCAGAATAAGTTTTAATATGTTTATCATCTATTTTTAACTCGAAGGGTCGATCACGTGACTTTGCTTTACAAGTTTCTTTGTTAATAACATTCCATATTGCCTTCGTTTTATAATCAGATTTTTCAATTTTAGCCCGAATATAATTAGATTTAGCTGTTGAACATACTTTTTTGAATAGTTTGGAGTACTTTTTAATCTGTTCAATTACTTGTGGCTCATTAGTAGGTGCCTTTGTCTCGTATAATTCATATAATTTCCTTCTACTTTTATAAATTCCTGGCGTTGCCCAATCACTAAATTTAATTTTGAATTGATTTACATTTATTGTTTTTTTAGTGAAAATGTTATCACATTCGTATTTGATTACTCCGAACAAATCTCCGTAATGATCATTCGGGTTTTTATCATTATTCAACTCCAAAAGAGGTACTTTATTCTTAATGTTTTCTTTAAATTTTTCTAATCTATAAGTTGTGATTGGTCTACAAACAATATTTTTTGATAATGGAACATGTTGGTACTTAAATCTAGCTAACTGACCTGCATGATCTGAATTTATAAAATGTATTATAGATTTCTCATCTACATCGCTGTTAGAAAAAATATTATCTAAGCAGGTAGCTGATGTGGCTGTGGTGCGAGTTGGTTCACAAAAAAGATTTTGTAAGTTAAAAGATTTAAAAAGGTTGAGGAACCTTAGCGAGTTCTGAGAGTTTTCTAAAATATTAATATTAAAATCGCCACATACAACTATAGTCTTCTTACATTTACATACCTTTTTTAAGGCTTCCTCCATTATGGACTCAAACAGGTAGTAATCTCCAGAAGGAGGTCTATAGACGTTACTAATAATATATTGTTCTAGCTCTGCACATGATAGTTCAATATTTCGCTCACTTGTGAGTGCTACTACGTCTTTTCGGTCTTTTGATTTTAATTTGTCATTAATTAAAATGAGAGACCCACCTCTTATAGCGGAATCTCTAGTAAACGCACTAATGATTTTATAATTATCAATATTAACTAAGAGTTCATGTTTTTTTAACCAGTGTTCAGTTAAACAAAGTACATGGATACGTTTTTCATTTAAAAATAATTCTAGTTCTAACTCTTTGCCAGAAAAGCCTTCAATATTTTGATGAATAATATTCATGAACATAGACTTTTCCTTTGTCCTTAAATTTAATTTGCTAGGGATTTCCTCTATTGTCCTACAACTAAGTTTAAATTATTGTCACCCTTTTTTGGAACAGATTCCAAGGTCACAAGACAAACATTGTCACTTTTCTGCTCAATAAAAGCAGATTGTTTAGCCAAGTTTTTGGCTGAATAACTAATAAAATATGATAGCGAAGATGCTATCTGTCTCTTAAAATATCTATTCAAATAGAATTTATCTTCCGTCAATAACAATTTATTTTCTAAATACATGTTAATGTCAATCAGATGGAATTTATTTGGATTATGAAATGTCAATGTATGTATTGTTTGATTTAGCTTATATCTAAGATTGTTTTCGGCCTGTGACAAGCTACGGTACTGTTTTTAACATCTAATAAGCTCAGTAATTCTAAACAATTTACAATTAAATTTCTGCCTGCATTTCCCCTATCTCCCACCAAAATTAAAAGTGTACAGCTGCTGTTTAAATTAAATTTTTTTTTTTTTATAATGTTACAGTAAGTTAATCCCGGCATACAATAGTTAGTAACATTTTGTTCTAAATATGAACTAAGTAACTGGCCCATTGATTTCCCTAATTCATCACAAAACATCACTATTTCAGATTTAATCATATTTTGTTTGGTGAAGGAACCACTGGGTTTCTTGTTTGACTTAAGTGAAGGGCTTATGTTTGAAGTTAGCGAGGACTTACACACCGGGTCAGGTCTAATTAAATGGTTGATTGATGTCAATGTGGAATTTGGACTCATAAGATCCTTCATGGCCAGAATGTATTCCTGATACTCACTTTTAACATTACAATACCTGTCAGTCATTATGTCTAGTGATTTTTTTAAATTATTAATTTCTGATTCTAACTTTAAAATATTGTTATTATGATCAGAGATATTATTTTCAATTAATAATGAATACATGTCAAGTTCATCGCCTAGTTGCCTTCTCTCATTAATATACTTGACTTTTTTGTACATACTTTTTTGTCTTTTAATAAGTTTTTGTGTTTTTCTTATGTATTTATTAATTTTCACATATTTCTTAATTTTTGTTTCTACTGCACTCAACTATGCCCATCTTGTGATTGGAACAATGAGCTGTTAAGGTATCATCCTTTGTTAAATCTATAGTAATTGTGGGTTCTAAGCTGGGTTCAGTAGCAACAAGGCTGGGCACACTATCAACTAACTCCTCAAACAAGTTATGGGTATGGGATACTATGGTGTCACGTTTCTCAGCCTCAAGGTGGGAACTGAGGTGGTGGGCTTCGTGCAGTTCCTGTTCCAAGACTGACATGCGCTTGAGACCCTGTTCATACTCGTCACTACACTCTCTGACTGGGTAGTCACAATATTTTGTAATCTGTCCCGCTCATCTAACACTAACCTATTCTCTGTGTGCATCTCAGCCATCTGCTTTTTTATGAAATCGTATTTATTTAGGCTATCTAATAGTTCCTTTTCATTTTCATCTCTTTCCCTATGCAACTGTTTAATCAACGTTTTGGATACCTCTAATTCCGTCAATGTCAGGTCAAGTTTTCTCAAGATATCTTCTTGTTTAGCCTCATCACGGCGAGCAGAATACATGCTATGTGTGACTGGCATTACGATATTATAAATTTATACTGACTTAGATACTAAAAAGCTACCTGATGAATACACTAAGTACACAAATAAATACGTAAGTAATGTCAAAAAGAATCTGATTGAATACACTACAACTTCAAAAACTAACAGGTACGATAATAAGTAGTTATTTATTAGTACGATTACCTGTATAAAAATCACTCAAATCACATTAAATCCGAGTTGATAAAGTTTCACTTTTAAAATTTTCAAACACTCTACAAGCATAGCAAAGAATCTTTGTAATGTAGCATATGCAGTGTAATAGCTTATTATCTTTAAAAATGCTCTGTTCTCTAGTTTAATGTATAGTGATCTATACTAAAGACAATTCAACCATAAAATGTCGTCTTATCAGTATAATTTGCCGGGTATATTATAAACATAGATAAAAGGCAACAGAAGGATGATACGCCCTTAAAATGTTAATTGGTCATGAAAAAGACATCAAAACATTATAATGAATCGAAAATAGAAGACATTAAAACATTGACATATGTTTCACCTCTACACGAGGCATTCTCAAGACTGTCTCAGGGAGTCTATGTCTATTTTAGCGAAATAATGCTATGAATTGAAAAGTTTGAACATCATATTTACCATTGCTTTCTATATAAGATGACTTTAGGAAGCTTTAAATTGAATTTTGTGCTACTTTGGAAATGACGGACTTTCATACACCCGTTCATCCCTTATTTTACCCCCTTAGTAGCCAAATATTGTAAAATGCTGATACACATGTACATTTATTTGTAACCAGAAGCAGCTACTTATATGAAATTTCATGCTTCCTACTTCGAAAATGACGACTTTCCATATAACCGTTCATCGCCTATTTTACCCCTTAGTAGTACATTTTGGAAAACGCTGATACACGTATTCATATATTTCTAACCAGTAGTAAGTAGGTATATGAATTTTCATGCCTTTATCTTCAAAAATGTCGAAGTTCCTAAATAAACTTACAACCCCTATTTCACCCTCTTATAGGTAAAATTTAAAAAAACGTTGAATTGACTATTCATTCATTTGTAATCACAAGCAGGTGTAAAAATATCGAGCTTCTAACTTTAAAAATGACGGACTTCCATACAAACGTTAATCCCTTAATTTGGCACTTCAGCAGAGAAATTTTCAAAAATCCTTTCTTAGTGGATCCCTACACCATAAAAAGCATCTACTGCCAAAATTTCAAGTTTATAGGTCCAGCTGTTTAGGTTCTGCGTTGATGAATCAGTCAGTCGGGACAAGTAATTATATACCTACCTATGTACCTATAGATAACAATGGTGAAGCAAAGCAATCGACTAATGTAGCAGACACATTTTAATTGACTGCAAACATTGTATTTTCTAATATAAGGACTACTGTATATTGTAATGTACAGTAGTCCTTACAACGTACCTTATCACATTTTATTTAGACTAAAGACCATTGTGCAATGCTCTCTAAAATTTCAAAAGTTTATTTCTGCTAAAATTGAATAGTGTTGTCCAATATTGATTTTTAGTTTTCGATATCTGCATATTAGCAATATTTCAGACCACATAACGCTCATCCAAAAGAATATTTTTAAAATATTTGTGAATCAAATGAATATCAAATAACATAGTTAAGTATAATAATAAATACCTACTTACCTACTGAAAATGTACCTACCTAATTAGGTAGACATAAGTTAGGTATTTGATATTCTTAATGATTTAAATTACATACACACATACGTTTTTTACTGACAAAAATTGAAAAAAATCCATTAATAAACAAAGAAATTATGATCATTTTTGTTAAAATTTAAACTTTAAACAGCTCTGCTGAACAAATTTGCCAAATGGCGATATCGATATTCATTTTGGGTGCAAAGGGGCTCTACCAACATCTATAGGGCCCCAGCGACCTCACCTGCTAGTGGCGCACCTGCTGATAAACGGACGAGGCTCGTTAATTTACGGTACCTATGGAGTGGCTTCGGCCCCTACGTGGGTACCAGGTGGTACAACAGTGTTGGTCCGGGGGGGTACCACCGTGCAGCTGTGCTAAAGCCCCCCAAGTAACCCAGCCCAGGCTGGGTTGCGTTAGGGGTTCAGCAGCTGCACCGCCGGGCCCGGGGCGATGTATGGTGCAGCAGGCATGGGACCAGTGGGGGCGAAACGGAGTCTAGTGTGGGTGGTGTGGGTCGATTCGCCGGCCAGGGAGACCCTTAGCAACGGCGTTGCCGCGGCCGCCCGCAACACAGTCATGGGGCCCGCCTGGGGCCAACCACCCCAGGAGGCTGCCCCACATGTTGCGCATAATCCTGATGTGGGATCGCCGCTCCGGGTGGTAACCGGTGTGGGGTAGCGGCGGCCTTGCATCAGGGGGGTTTGGGAGCCCTTCCGTCCGGCGAGTCGGCTCCGACCTAACCACACGGTTCTAGACAAAGCTAGCCCCTGCGCTTTGTCACTTACTGCTGCACCAGATGTCGCCCTGTCTTCACGCTTCTTCTTCAAAATCTACAATGGCAGTGCAACAAAAAAGAAATAAACGTTACACAGCGGCCCTAGGAAACCCCACAACTTCACATTTCGAGGTGGAGTTCACTAACGTCCGTGGACTCCATGCGAACCTCGATACCGTCCACCACCACCTTGAGACGGCACGGCCCGCTGTGATGTTCCTCACGGAGACACAAATACGCCGCCCTGACGACACGTCTTACCTGTGTTACCCCGGCTATGTCATCGAGGAACAATTTCGAGACAAAGCCGGGGTGTGCGTGTTCGTTAGGGCGGATGTTTGCTGCCGCCGGTTGCGCTGCCTAGAGAACCCCTCCAATTCCGTCCTTTGGCTGCACGTAGACCATGGCTCTATGAGCCAGATCTACGTGTGCGTCTACCGATCCCACACAGGGGATTCTGAGACAACAAAGCTCTTCCAGTACCTCAGCGAGACGGCTGATGAAGCGCAGGTGCGGTTCCCGAACGCTGACCTAGTATTTCTGGGGGACTTCAATGGCCATCACATTGAATGGCTGGGGTCCCTCAAGACTGATCATGCGGGTAGAGCCGCCCATGCGTTCGCTCTCTCCCACGGTCTGACCCAGATGGTATGCGGGATCACCCGGATACCAGACAGGTCAGATCACGCGCCCGCTCTGCTGGATCTACTGCTGACGAGTCGCCCAGCCCAGTACAGTGTTTCGGTAGGAGCCCCACTGGGTAGTTCCGACCACTGTGTTGTTCACGCTGGCATGAAGGTGTCACCTCCTGCACGTCCTGTACAAACGTCACGACGACTATGGCACTACTCGTCAGCGGATTGGGACGGTCTACGCGATTATTATGCGTCCGTCCCCTGGAGCCAGCGCTGCTTTGTAGGAAAGGCTCCTTCGGATAGTGCTTCTGCTATTGCTGGCGAGATCAGTTTAGGGATGGATTATTACATCCCTTTCACTGATGTCGCCTGCTTGAGCTCCTTATAAATAAGCAGCTCATGCAATTCCTAGAGGATCACTCGCTAATCAATGATCGACAATACGGCTTCAGGCCAAAGCGATCAACGGGTGATCTTCTGGCATTCGTAACGCATGTCTATGGAAAGGCACGGCGAGTCCTTGGCTATTAGCCTGGACATCGCCAAAGCCTTCGATGGGGTCTGGCATGCTTCGCTCCTTTCCAAGCTTCCGGCATATGGTCTACCTCCTCAACTGTGCAGCTGGATTGCCAGCTTTTTAAACGAGCGCCGAGTGCGGGTCCTCTGCGATGGCCAGCCTTCTCGCTTCTTGCAAGTGAATGCCGGGGTACCGCAGGGGTCCGTACTATCACCAACTCTCTTTCTTCTGCATATCAATGATATGCTATCCCTCGGGAACATTCATTGCTATGCAGATGACAGCACACTGCACGGGAGTTACTCGGTTCGTCCGACGGCGGGGCGATCTGAGATTGAGGAGGAGAGACGACGACTCGTGGCTGATCTCGACCGTAACCTCGACAGTATCTCTCAATGGGGTACCGAGAACCTGGTCGAGTTCAATGCCCGCAAAACACAGGCGTGTGCATTTACTGCGAAGAAATCCCCTTTCCTTCCCCTACCCTCTCTTCAGAATGCATTATTACCAATGAAGGACAACCTTGACATCCTTGGCATAGACGTTCGTCGAGAGCTCAATAATAAAAACTACATCGAAAGATGTATAGGGCTAGCTTCGCGGAAACTAGGAATACTGAATAAGGTAAAGAGATTCTTTACACCGGACCAGAGGTGTCTGCTGTACAAGACGCAGATTAGACCCTGCGTCGAATACTGCTCTCACCTCTGGGACGGCTCCGCGAAGTATCTGCTGGACGCTCTCGACGCTATGCAGCGACGGGCTATCCGTATTATAGGTTGTCCGGAGGTAACGGGAAGCCTTGAGCCGCTAGCTCAGCTTCCTTGGCCGCATTCTACCGTATTTACCACGGCTAGTGTTCTGAAGAGCTCTTCAATCTGATCCCACCCTCTTCCTTCCGATCCCGAACGACTCGTGCCGGGCAGAGATGCCACCCCCACACAGTGGATAGCATGTTCGTGAGAACCGAACGTTTTAAACGTTCGTTTCTCTGCCGAACGATAGTGGCCTGGAACGCCCTGCCTGTGCACGTGTTTCCTCCCACATATAATCCTGGGTTCTTTAAGCGGAGCGTGAGGAGGCACATCAGTAGGTCGTCAAGTTGAGGGCCACTCTGAATAGTAATGTGTGCTTTGAGAGTGGCCCACAATCGCTAGACGTCGTCACGACTTACCACCAGGCGGGCGGCGTCAATTTGGCGAACCAAATATAAAAAAAAAAAAAGATGTACGCTCTATGGCGCCGTTTCGTCCAATGCAGTGGGACGGGTCTATCTCATTCGCTGTTTGTTAGTAGGCAAAGGCACTGCTTCGTGTAATAAGTTTTAGTTAAAATTAAGTAAAATGTCAATAATTATTAAAAACCTTTTAAGTGAATGTGAATTACTATCAGAATACGAAAAAATATTTAATGGTGAGGCCAATTTATTACATAGATGTTGAGATTACCTACTAGCAGCATTTTACAACATTACTTTTTATATATAAATATTGAAGTGTCATAATTGCCTTCTGTTCATTTTGTTATAAGTACGTACTTTTTGGAAGCCTGTGCTTAAAATATGTAAATAATGTATATGTATAATTCAAACAATTTACGCTGTAATCTGTTTGTGTGAAATAAATTATAATAATTTATATTTTATAACAATCAAAATGAACGACATGTTCTCTTCACGCGTGCATTATGTAATTCATAATGACCCAGATTTCATGGTAGGTAATTGTTTTTTTTTCAGATAATTTAATTGATGACAGTTTTTTAATATTATTGGACGCAGAAAGCATTGAACAATTAATTCCGAGAGTAGGACATCACCTGCGGTTCAAAAAAGTATTTAAAGAATGGAAAATACAGCAGCAGCTGTTGACTGATTCGGTTCATCCCACATCCTTACATACGTATACCAGGTCATTACATACGGATGATACATCATTATCATACGTAACACAGATCCATACACACGCATCCCACATCCTTACATACGTATACCAGGTCATTATATACGCATGATACATCAGTATCATACGTAACACAGATCCTTACACACGCATCTCACATCCTTACATACGTATACCAGGTCATTACATACGGATGATACATCATTATCATACGTAACATAGATCCTTACACACGCATCCCACATCCTTACATACGTATACTAGGTCATTACATAAGGATGATTCATCATTGTCATACGTAACACAGATCCTTATATACGTATGCCAGGTCCTTACATACGGATGATACATCATTATCATACGTTACACAGATCGTTACAATGTGTTCTAGTGTTTCCCGTTTTATACAACATCATCATTCGCAACGCACTACGCGTACAGAACATTGAAGCATGATGTGAGCACAGTATTTACGTATGTAACATCTTTATCATACACATTGTGTAAGTACTGAGACTCCTTTATAATGTACATGTTTTGCATGTGTATTGTGTGCGTGTGTATTGTATTGAATCAGTAATGTATAAAGATCGTTACAGCGCGAACATTATGAGTAATGTTGCGAGCTCCAGCTTTACGTCTATACCAGATACATTATTTTTTTCTCAGTGTACTATATACAGGGTTACCTGGTAAGTCATGCGAACCCCGTTCAGGGGTAGTAGTTCCCACCATTTCTGACAAATTTCACCTTGGACCCCTGCCCCCCAACCTAACCCTTTTCAAGTTATAAGACTTTGAAGTTTTTGTTGTATATATGTATGTTGAAAAGCATTTAACACCCTCACTTAGGACTTGTTTCTGAAAATCTACAAGACATATATTCGGGAATATGCGTTTCAGATATGGAACCCTTATTTCAAGAAAGACATACTAATACTCGAAGGGGTACAACGTAGAGCTACAAAAATGGTCATTTCACTGAAGCACAAGACATATTTATGAAAATCGTCTTACTGAACTCAACTTGACCCCATTGGAACAACGAAGACAGAGGGGTGACCTGATAGAGACATACAAACTATTAACCGGGCACTACAATGTTAAGGACATTGGGAACATCTACAGCTTAATTTCAAATACCCATTTGAGAGGCCACTCATTGAAGCTCAATAGGTCTTCTTCTGTTAGCAACCCTAGAAGACACTTTTTGCCAAAACGCGTAGTGACTATGTGGAATAGTTTAACTGAGACTGTAATTAGTGCACAAACAGTGAACAGTTTCAAAAACAGACTTGATTTACACTTAAAACATAATACCAAAAAACACAAGTGCAGCGATATGCACGCATCAGATCAATGATCTACTAGTGCTTTAATATATAATAATAATAGTAATATATATATTATATAACCTCAACAGTGTGAGCTTCAAAAATTAACCTTTGAATTAAATTATCTAACGTGCTAAAAGACAATTCGAGTAACCATTCTGGTGTTAACCTTAAAGTGTCACGTCAAACAATTAAGAGTTATCTCGGAGTTAGACGCGCGAGACCATATATCGTACACTTGATTACCTCACTACTCACCACACTAATAAAAGTTCTGTCCAGTGGAGCGGGCAGTAGTCGCAGTGAGTTTTAATTGGAATTCTTCTAATAAAAATAAATAATTAAATAAACTCTTCAGCTCTATGAACAAAACTATTCCAAAACAGGTTTTAATCGATTACATACAGTTTGGTTATCAACAGTACAAGGTGTTCGGTAGAACTATGGACACACGATAAAAAAAAATCACACAGTCGAATTGAAAACCTCCTCCTTTTTTGGAAGTCGGTTGAAAATGGGAGGTAGGTGAAGTTCTTCTACCTACCAAGCGCCAAAACTTTGACGGTTCGTCCTCGTTCCAAATATTTTTTATTTCACTTTTAATTTTTCTTGAAATTATGTACTTTAATAGGTATTAGGTAGGAAATTATGTACTTTAAGGGCACTTTTCATGGCGTGCGCTGTCAACGTCAAATCAGTTCGCGAGTAGCCCTGTTGCTATAGCAACCGCCGTACGGGCAGCCCGCACGACATGAAACGCATTTCATTATTGTATGTAATTTGACGTTGCCATTGACCCGCATTGCGGACGGGATCCGCGTGCTGTTGGAAGGATGCGTGACAGGAAAAGCGCGCTAAATCATCTCAAATATTCCTAAAGACATATTTGATCGAAAGTTTAAATCCTAATAATTTTAGTTTTTAAGAACATGTACTTACAGATGTTTTCTATTTTATTTATCGGAGACAAACGAACAGCAATTAATTTTTAAATTATTTTAGATACATATTATTTAATATGTTTTATTCGCATTCTCGTAGCAAACTATAACAATTAAATATGTCAATATGCATTGTGTTCGAGTTGTGTTTAAGTAGCGAAGTGGCTACCGTCAGGAAGTCAGTTATGGCATTGTTTCTGCAAATGAAGTTCTCCACACGCTTGTTGCATTTCACAAACAATAACAAGTTAGTTTTATGAGTTTCACCTGTTCTGGACAGTTCTCTGACGTTTAGTTTATCCTTTTACCTTATTACACTTTCGGTTGGTTATTAAACACGTCCTTCACCATTATGATTATGAACATATAAAGTGGTTTGTCGTCTTTCGTTATTTGTAACAATTTTTTGTACTTTTAACATTTTTTGTACATTCATGTAGATTATATATTTCTGGGTTAATGTACTTCCAAAATAAATAAATATAAATTTTTAGTATTTACTTGAACACAATAAGTTCAAAAATAATACTTATGGGAAGTCAATATCTATTAGGAAATTCTTTGCTCTGTGATAGGAACTTGTAATATTATAAAGCTCAAAAGTTTGTTATGGTTAACGCGCTAATCTCAGGAATCCGATTCCAATTAATAATTTCTGTCTATTTTTAATAGTCAATTTATTGAGTAAATCTATAGGCTATATAACATCACGCTAAGACCATATGAAGCGGAACAGTAATAAAAATAATGCAAAAACTTTCACATAAAATAATCTACATACAAAAATTACTACGGAACCCTAGAAAACACATAAACAAGAGACAAGAATAAAAAATGAGTCTGTGACACATTTCGTCTATACCTATTTGTAGAATTTTAATATAAAGGTCGCGTCGTGTAGTCCATTCCAGTGTTCAGCACTCATTCATATTTTTTCACCCAAAACCCATTTCCAAGGAATCGCGTACAGTAATAACGGTCAGGACCTTCAAAATCCAGGTTATACGACACCGTTACTCATAATTACTGTGAAAATGTGCGTTGTTATAAATTAGATGGCTTAGCTGATTCACTTTTATATACTCGTGGGTCGTATTAAAGATTAAATATCTTTTTTACTAAAAATGGAATGCTTAGATTAGATTGTTCGTGCATGTAGAGAAGATGGATGACAGGAGATTGATGAAATAGACAATTATATGAAGTGAGTGTGAATGGACAAGCTAGGGGTTGACCAAACAAATTGCGACCAGATCGCTTGAATAAAGGCCATGAACATGTATAAATACACTATCGAAAGTTGAGTAAGCGGAATTAGTATATCAGGATCGTAGTATTTGGGGCTTGGATTTCTGCCGAGCGCTTGGTAGGTCGCCTTTTATGTTACCTCTGGCGCTGGACAAAAACCCAGGTCCAGACGCTCAATTGTAATACTTTTTCCACACCGGGGACTAGTTCGGAGTAACTAGTTCTTTTGTGCGGGAACTGTCAAGCATTACCTTGACATTAGCAAAATCATCGATGAACAATGTAGCCATATACCTCAAAGAAGGAGAAGTAGTAAGTGACTGTCTTTGCCTACCGCAGCAGCCTCGTTCTTCTGCCTGGAGGTGCAGGAGGTACAGCTAGCTGCTATATAATCATATATTTATGTTCGTGGAATGCAGCTGGTTCTGTGACATATTGAACGTAGATGAGTTTTCTTGTATCGTAGATAGTCAATGCTACACCGTAGCACGTAGCATACGTCGTAGCAGATAAACAACATAATTTTCTGCTTTATGAAACGCCTACGTCATCAATATCATTGTGTAATCCGAACCTAAATAGGGTAGTCACTGTCAAATCAAATCACCTTCTTTTTATTAAATGTCAAATGGATACGCCTCATAGAAATTTGTATGACAAACTCAACAATGACGTCACTATTATGTAGCGTCAAATCTATAACTATTAGTGATTCAATTAATGATTAAAAATAAATAAAATAAAGTTAATAAGATTAAATATAATATACGTACATACTTTGTGATTCTTTATGTAGTAAATACATTTAAATTATTTATTTTAGTTGTAGGCATCTGCCTTATTGCAACAACCAGGACTCAGTTACAATCTTTACAGTCTGGTTTTCTGTAAATATACCTACATTTATGTTCAACTTATTTAGGGTTTTTAATATGTAACAGTAACCCTTTAATGTAAGTAATGCATATCTGCTTACCCCTTAGGGGATATTGGCGTGGCATATGTATGCATGAAGCTGAATATTTGAAGTTGTTATATGAATTTATTTAGACTCAGTAGGTAACCGCATAAATTAGGACACGTTTTCGCCGAACATTGTCAGCTACCTAATTACCTGTAACGGTTTTAATTAGTTTCGATTTGTCAATTACACGATACTGGACAAAATGTTGTTTTAGATGAATATTCGTACATAGTTATAATCACGATTCTATGTACGTGTTTCGTCCCACATACATGTATAACCCTGAGTTCACTATAGGGCGTCAAGTTGAGGACCACTCTCTATGGTATTGTGTACTATGAGAGTCGCTCACAATCGCTAGACGTCGTCACGACTTACCACCAGACGGGCGGCATCAATTTGGCGAACACAATATAAAAAAAATACCTGAAGGTGTAGGCAGAGGTACATCACACACACACACACACACACACACATACATTTTTTGTTTTTTCGTTGGGCCAACGTAATAGAGGACATTGTCATCCTAAGAACGTAAATACTTACACCATAATACGAGTACATACGCACGGAAACACATAAACCTCGTTTAAAACACTAGGAAATTAATGACTTCAGGAAAAGATCTTAGGAAATGATTTAATTACTTTATTCAGTTAAGTAGCTAATAAATTTAAGTAGTTTAAAAATAATGTACGCAGAACATAATGAAAGCCGGCCGTTCCTTGACGACTCTCAGCTCAGTAGGTCTGGGCAGCTTTATCTATCTATACTATAGCGAAGGGGCTCGTGCCAGAGTGGTTAACACATAGAAAATGTTAAACAACATCTAGCCAGGCTGGTCTTAGGATGGGTGAACACCCCCCCGTGCCTCGGAGAGCAGTTTAAGCCGTTGGTCCCGGTTGTCATACAAACATCTATGGCAGTTGTTAGAGGTATTTGGAGCCTTAAAACGAAAATCCTTACAGTCTAACTACAAAACTTCGATATCGCCCATAGGTTGTGAAGGTCAGATGGCAGTCGTTTGATGATGACTAGTAAATAGTGCATAAAGTTCTGATCAAGATCTTAGAAGCCCAAACCAACTTCACCTGATAGCGGAACACCTGCCAATTAAAGGATAATGGTCTGGCAATTGGCAAACATACAAGTGCCTGATTCGCCTCCTATTACGTGGGACTCCTCTGCTTGCCCCTTCATGGAAATAGGCAATTATATACTTGTTAACTTGTGGAAACTCTTGCAGAGACAGGATCTTGGGTTGTAATCAGAGACATGTTATTATGTAATATCATTGGTCGTAATACATATTTCTGTAATCCATGAATATTTGTTAGGGTTATATAAGTACGATAGTATTTGTATCAGTTAACCTGCATTTGTGAAAGTTCGGTTTAGTTTGAGAAGAAAAGTCCCAACAATAAAAAAAATAAAGACACCGTGTCGTAAAAAATATACAACAGCAATGGCAACATTTAAAAAAACAATGAAATAGCTATATTAAAACCTAGTCAAGTGTATAAAAGAAAGGTGTAATGGCGCACCTGTGAAAATAAATTTGTAGCACATTTGCGTCGCCGGTCATTAGCAGGCAAGTATTAAATTACTTTTAGCTTTTTTTTTGAATACGAGAAACCTTAATTGCGGCTCTTATATTTGTTTTACTCGTTACAGTAAAAAAATCGGTGATGTTTTGACACAAGGCTAGGTCAACAGTACCCGTAACCGGCGAGCGTCTATGAAAATAGTAAGTAATGGAGGTGGAAAAAGCGAAAGTATTATGCCAGGATCGTATAAATATGTCCATGTATTGATTGTATCATTAAAAAAAATCAAAATATTATAATTACACGCAATCTGAACACCGCACCAAAACTAATTTCTACCCTCACTCTATATAATTAGATACGTGGAAAATAGAATTTAGGTATAGTGTGTCAAACCTTTTAATAAAATTACTAGAATTGAATAGGATATGCAAATAAAATATCATTGAGGCTATGAATTTAGTTTGGAAAGTTCATTTGACCAACAAGAACCCTATAATATTCTCTGAAGAGAACAAGAAGACTATTATCTTACTTTATAAATTTGACTACCTCGGTGGCACAATGGTACTATGTACGGAGTGCCACACTCGAGGTCTCGGGTTCGATTCCCGGGTCTGGTGGATAATGTATAATTCTCTTTAGAATTTTATCCAGATAATTATCCCAGAGTCTGGACCTTGTGCCCGGTAAATGGCAATAGGCTCGCCCCCTATTACATGGGACCTAACATAGCAGGCGAGATGTGGGTGTGTTTGTACACCTCTGCCTACCCCTTCGGGGAAAAAGGCGTGATGTTATGTTATGTTATGTTTTTATAAATTTAAGACAAACGGGTCTTTTACGTGATTATTAAGATATTTACATACCTCTTTATTACCCGACATTTCGACCCTGTAACAAGAGCCGTGGTCACGGGTGGACTGGCTTCCGCTCATCGTGTCTTAAGTTTATAATGTGTACAAAACGCCAAAGTTTAAAAAGTATTATCTTACTGGTCATGGTCTTGTACACTAATTAATTTTTATCAACGTACTAATTATAACTAATATTGATTTTAAAATGCTATCAAAATTTAAAGCCAGCACTACATAACCGCCGATTACGCGCGGGCGAGATTGTGTGCTGGGCATAGGTATTTGCCTGTACTCGCTGATTATCATCTGTAAATGTCTGTGATCACCTAAAACCCGTGAACTGTCGTTTTTTTGGACACGCATCAAAGGGAATTGCCGGGTGATTCGTTAAAGTCTCCACATTAACGCCGATCATTTATTCGCCGTCGGGCAGTGAAACAGTGCACAAATGTTAAAAACTAAAAATAATCGACATGCTTACTACTACAGACGACCGCGACGGCGATAATGTTGTGCTTATAAAATCTATAAACACACGTCAAAAATCTCCTTTGCCTCGCCGCTGACTGGAAATACCCAAAAAGCTGGCAGCATTATCAACTTATTTGTAAATTAAACATAGCTACTCTCTTTTGATTAAAGATTCCATAGTAGATTAGGTACTTACTTACCAAAATATAAACACCGATCGCGCTTCATAATAATTTGCCAAATTTTTATATTAATATTATGATACTAATCGAATGTGAAGGGTTATTTGAACAGTTTAATAATAATAGAGTTCAAGGACAAGTTGAAGGCGCCATTTTCAATATAAATATTATTGCAGTAGGAGGCTAAACGCAGGATAACATTTGCATATTTATAACAGAACAGCCCTTCGCAAACATGGAGGGAATTGGTTACGAGGTTGAGTTTGTTTTTGACATAATGGGCCCTTTGTAGATGTTGCCTGTGCCTTACAGTCATTACTCAGGGCAATACGTATGAGTTAGCTTAATGCGTTCGGGGGTGCTGTATGTTGGCATAGAAAATTGAAATTAATAGAATTCAAATACGGTGGTAGTCGCTACGTTAGTGTACTTAACTAAGTATATTATGAAATAATTAATTCTAGCAACTCGTATCACGCAATCATAAACTGGTACTCGCCAATTTATAATAATATAGGTATAGTGCGCGAGGCCTAAGCTGAGCTTTGAATTTGTGTGAGTGATCACAAAAAGTGTGTAAAACAAGTCACATTATACGTTCACGTACGTGCACTCAAACAAATGCAAAGCTCAGCTTACGCATCGCGAACTGTACCAATTATGCTTCTTGTTTGAACTACTTTAATGGATTATTGTTTTAGACGAATCACGCATCACGCCTATATCCCCGAAGCGGTAGGCAGAGGTGCATTACACACCCACACTTTTCCAGTAAATTTCTTGGTCCTACGTATTAGGGCGCAAGCCTATTGCCCCTTATAAAAAATCATAACCAATCTGTAATTCAAACCAAAATTGCAACAGCCAGGACTGATTTGGTGTCATATACCACTAATTGGTATCTCTGCAGTCCAAGCAAATACGCGCTAAATATAATTAAAAATAATCCGTTTTTACGTGAAAGAGTAACAAACACATACACTGACAAACTTTTATAATATTAAGTAGTACTAGTATTAGTAGTCTAGAAAAGTATTATGTTATTTGTAGATTCTAAATTTCTTTTAGGCATGCTGGAAGAGATTCCTTAAGGGATAAGTAGAACACTTATCCACTCGTAATTGAAATGTTTTTCTGTGTGTATTGTATAAAAAAATATAAATAAATAAATGTGTCAACAAAATCTGGTAGTAATGTCGACAACAGCCCACTGTCACTGTGTCAGTCAGGACATTTATCTGTCGTTTTTATTTAATGAATAATTCAACTTGTTTCAACGTATGTGAATTTATTATTCTGAGCTTTTGCTCTTAGGGGCAATCAGAGATTAATGTAAAAATCTTGTATAACTGTATGACTGTAAAATGTTGGTGCTTTTTCGCTAAGTAAGTCACTAGGTATATACAGCTCGAGATATTTTAAACTGGTTCTGTTTGATTAATTTTTAAATAGGTTCTAGACTCAGAATTGAAAATAACATTTTTGGAATGATCAGGAATAGTTTACACGTTCCTATTTCCCTACCATGGGAAATATTATGTTTAGTCCTAATGTGCCAATTCAAGGGTTCGATGTGTAAATTGTTATGCTTAAGTCATAGACCAACGCGGTCGTCGTATACGCTGTCGCCGTATACGACGCTTAAGTACACGTCTTGTAGATACGTAATCATCAGCCTATCGCTTAAGGGGATACCGCACGATCTCCGGAGAGGCTGCATGTCTCTTAGCCGGCCTCTTTTTGTCTATGAACGCCGCCAAAATAAAATCTCTTGTCATTTGGTGAGAGGGGCCTTAAACAGTCAGTAACCGGATATGACTTATTTAAAACTAGCGGACTCCCGCGGCTTCGCCCGCGTGAAATAGTTTTATGGTTCTCAATTTCCACGGGAACATATTCTCGGGATAAAAAGCAGTCTATATTATACCTTATTATATCAGCTAGCTGCCTGTGAAAGTCCTGTTGAAATCGGTCCATCCGTTACAGAGATTAGCGGCAGCAAAAAGACAGACGCAGACAAAAATTTCAAAAAAATCATTTTTTTTGTAAGTATATATGCTTTTAAATGCATTTAGTGAAAGCTGTAAATTTGAAGTTACACACAGACACTTAAATTTTATTTATTCTTACTTAAATTTCAGTAGTAGGTATCCTTCGCTCGGTGATTTCTATCGTTATTTCGTTTTAAAGCTCTCGCAACTTAAAGACAACATATAATTAGCCGAAGAGCCATCCATTTTCGTTAAATGTTCACAGCGACAGCCATGATAGAATGTTTTAGGCTGGACTAAGTGTCGATCAATACTGTTTAAATATGATCTTACGCTAAAATATGCTAATAATTAGCATAGTCCGAGACACCCAGGACTTTAATTGGCTGTGCCATAGCAGCTGGCACGTAAGATTTTGTTGCCTTTCATCAACATTTCATCGCAAGGTAACGGGTTTCAAATTTCTTTTCAAAATTACAATATAGCTGCTACTTTTTATTAAATTAATTCGGCCATTTTGGACCTAACCCATTATATGTGTGCCCGGTGACGACAATGGGTTTGCCCCCTACTACGTGGGACTAAAAATACTGGCAAATTGTGGGTATGTTATGCGCCTCTGCCTAATCCTTCGGGGATATAGGCGTGATATGTGTGTGTGTGTGAAACAGTATCAAAACTGTATTAATTACTTCTAGCACATTTTCAGGCACTCTCGCCATGACACATAATCCCGATCATCGAATATGACACACAGCTAGTGTTGTCATTACACCTGACAATATTCAATGATGCTAACAATTTGTACATGTAAAAACCAACATATGGATAGATTCATAATTGGAATTAAAATGAAATATAAACTAGTGGTTCTGTGAACCGTAGACTTCGGGAGCTTTGTTTAGAAAATTTATTTTTCAATTTTCTTTATAACTCTTTCATTTTTCATCCAATCCAAAAAATATCATTCACACGTTATTCAATGTAAGCAAGGAGTGTGTGTGTAAAGGTTTCATGAAAATCGGTTGATAAATACGGCCGCAAACATGATCTGACAGAACACGTAGATGTAGAGATATAGAGGTATTAGGTACAGACGAAAGAAATTCTCTCCAGTCTGCAAGTTGAAACGGGGACTTCGGTCGCTTCGCTCCCTCAGTCAATTATATTTCTACATTGTAATACAAATACTACTTGAGAAGTCTAAGTATACTGCTATACTGAGTACCTTTCAGACGATGTTTTCCAGCTGTGATTATTTAATTTGATTAAATAAATGTAGGTAAAAAATTCCAATTAACACTGCATTTAGGTACATTTAGTGAAAAGCTGTGAAATATGTATAAACGAACAGACACTCAATTAAATTTTTTAATCAATTGGAAATTTGGAATTCATAGTAGATATGCTGCAACCCTTTGAAAAAGAACATGCCCTGATATCTGTTGAGTATTAAATTCATGTTTTGCATTCTTGAAATAAACGCTCGCACGCCCGCGCCGATGCTGGAGTGTCACCAGTGGAATTATTCGTGAAATTCAACACACTACATTTACACCTGGCATAACCAGACTCTCTTGGTCCTTCTCACCTATTGCGACACTAGTTTCGTGTATTAGACGAGAGTGATATGGCATGATATAAGAGTTCTAGATATTTTGGGCGTGTTGTTCAGTTAATGCTGGTGGCTAAGGATGTTCGGTATGCGAACCCGCGATGTTGTCCTTGAGGGACATTGCGCAGTTTCGGATTCTCGAAACGTTTGCAAGACGTTTTTAGAAAGTTTCTTAGCAAGATAAATTTTCAGTGCTCTATCTTGGCGGGCGGCGGCTTGGTGGCGTGGTCGGTTGTGCATCGGCTATCGACTCCGAAGTCTCGGGTTCGATCCCCGGGTCGAATAAAATATTTATTAGTAATGCAAAGTTGACGGTTTTAAGCCCTTAGTGTGTCTATACTCATGTTAAGTTAGTGGCTGTCTGGTTGCTTAGCTCCTTGTCAGCTAACTCCTTCTAAATAGCTGCACCGATTTCGATGAAATTTTTGAGTATATTTCAGGCGGTTTCTGAATGGTTGCATAATTGGGCCTTGTAGGTACCTAGCGCTGCTATGGCAGCTAATTTACTTAATACACAATTAATTTATGATACGATTTTTACCATGAGTCAAAAGTAATCGCTGTAAAATCCTGTATAGTTAATAAGAAGGCTATAGGTAGAAAATTACTAAGATAGGATGTACTTTTCTCTATTAGTGTTAGTACACTAATAGAGAAAAGTACATCCTTCCCAACTTGAAATAGTTTTCAAGTTTTTTCTCTCACAATTTTTATATTACTTTTGTTCTTACTTTTCTTACTTACTTATTATATTCTTTTCTGTCTATCATACGCCAATAGCTATCCACTATCGGTTATGTCCATCCAAAGGTTGCCTGTAAGAGATCACGCTTGGTGATAAGGCCGCCATTTGTACCACTGAATGTAAATTTAGATTGTATTTATTTAATTTGTATATTGGTGTACTATAAAGTATTTATCTATTCCATTCTATTCTATAAGATGTAGTTAGCATTAGTGTCATCATATCTTTGTTAATAAAAAGCAACAGCATACCGGAACAAATTGTCGAATCCCCAGCGATTTAGGGTGTGCAAAATTTAACATTGTAATTTATTTTTATGGTTCTGACGAACGACCCCATGGCTGCCACTCGTCTCGGGGATTGGGGATTAAATAATCACATCACTGGCGTTCACTGTTTATCTCTGTTGGTACAGATATTGTTAAAACAATGCTTTATTTCACGAGTATGGATATTATTGTGTTTGTTACGGTGACTACCTCAATTTCACAGGTAAAGACACCTCGTGTCTTTGCCAATCTCTTTTAACACGATACATCTGTATGAATTGTGTCAAAAGAGATTGGCAGTTGGGTGGAGATGATAAACCCTCGAAATGATTGTCCCCAGAGTGTCGGCGAACTTTGACCACCTTAGCGGCATCTGCAGAGAGCGTGATATTGCTAAGTAAAACTGCAGACTGTGGGATACTTGGTAGGCAGAGGAGTATTAAACACCTATATTTTATAACAAAATTGACTGTCATTGCCACAATTAGATTGAGGCAATAAATACGTAACATTTTTAAACATAAGCCCACTCATATTAAGCAGAGCGTATTCTATAAGAAGTTAGACACTATACCTACAGGCTGTTCGATATCAAGACACGTCACGACGATAAAACTCCTGATCTATGAAACATTTTATTTTTGGAAATTATAAAGATAATCTATAATATTTATAATAAATCGGTAGAAGTGGAAATTCTGTACATTGAAAATATCAAAAAAATAAATGTCAGGGGGTGTTACTAGACCGACACCGAACCCAAAAATGTGATTAAAAATTTTTTTGTCTGTCTGTCTGTTTGTTCAGGCCTCACGCAATAACTACCGGTTCGATTACGATGAAACTTGGTATAATTATTCTTTAATATCCTGTATACTGGCCAACTTTTTATCTCGGAAAAGTATATACAATAAAAAACAAACTTTAATTTTGCGGTTCGATCCCTAGACCCGATTACTGTACCAACTGCAAATAATAAGTTTGTCGTAGGTTACGTCACCCGCAATGGAGTTCACTAAGGGGCGCTGAACACGGCTAAGATACTATAATATTTTATCTTAAGATACAATATCGCTCGCCATACAATTCAATGGACTATCACACGACGAATATAATAAACAATATTTCATATTTTCGTATCTTAAGATGAACTTGTATGGTATAATAGAGAATATAATAGAAGATATAATAGAGAAACTGTTGTAGGGGGGCTTTATGAACGCAATAAAACCCAAAACAATGGTTTTTAGAACTTTTGTCTGTTTGTCTGAATGTTTGAACACGCTAATCTCAGAAACGGCTTAACCGATTTAAATTTTTGATTTGTATTTGCGGTTTTCAGTAATGCGTTGTGGTTTATTCAACTTAACATTTATTGGTTTTCAATCGGTTCATAAATAAAAAAGTTATGTAGATCTAAAGTAACACGCAGGCGGAGCTGCGGGCAACAGCTAGCAAATAAATATGTTAGGATATTCACACAACGCCATAATTATAGTCTCAAGCTAAGCAGAGCTTGTGATATGAGTACTAGATAAACTGATATAAATACTTATGGTCATTTTTTTTGTAAATACATACATATTATACATAGGAAACATCCAGACTTCGGTACAAACGTATCTGTCTTCACACAAAGTTTGTCCCGACCGGGAATCGAACTCGAGACTCCGGAGTAGTAAGCCGATGCACTACCGACCACGCCACCGAAGCAATAATAGAGCAAAATTTTATAATTATTGGAAACACATTGAAGGTACATACGTCAGGCTGTGTAAATAAATTGTGTTTGCAA
The DNA here is from genome assembly GCA_963556515.1 of Nudaria mundana. Classification (NCBI taxonomy): domain Eukaryota; kingdom Metazoa; phylum Arthropoda; class Insecta; order Lepidoptera; family Erebidae; genus Nudaria; species Nudaria mundana. The sequence goes on from OY748301.1 coordinate 12,537,465, forward strand.
TGAAAGTCAAATCAGCGCTAAATGACAGAACGACGTAGTAAATTGTGGCCGGACGCTTCAAATTTTAATTAATTTTATATAACGTTGATAACATGTTTTCACAGTAATCAATCCGAATATTATTATTTAGACTCATAATAAATGAGACACATTTCTCCAATTCCAAGGCCTACTTTTTCGTCAAATCGCTACCTACTTAGCGGTTTTAAAATCTGAACCATCTAGCCTTTCTAAACGTCCTGTTTATTATTTATTATATAGTTTTAGAGTTTTCGAAACGAAAATCTCTTATACAACAGTAATGTCCGTCCGTCAGTCGTCCGTCCATCCGTGAACAACTTTCAACTCGAGAACGGTAAGAGCTAGAGACTCAGTGTAAACGCTAATCGACTTAGCATAGTCGAAAACCCCTCAAAATGAACATAACCTTTGACCTCTGATCTCAAGGTCAATGTCAAAACGAGGTCAAATCGAGAACGGTAATATAAACTCAACACCAGCTGCAATCAACTCAACATGGTCAAAGACCTCTAAAATGAACTTGACCTTTGACCTCTGATCTCAAGGTCAAGGTCAAAGCGAGGTCAAATCGAAAACAGTAATAGTTAGAGACTCAAGACCAGCTGCAATCAACTTAGCATGGTCAAAGACCTCTAAAATGATGTTGAACTTCATTTCATGTGACATTTTTTAGATTATATGAAAAAAACTTTCGAAAACTCTAAAATATATGGCAAATTTTTGCCATTTTTTAACTTGTTTTTAAATACGTTGACTTTGCTGAATTTACTTGTCTTTGAAGTAACTCAATGCTTTCCAGGAGGAACGCTCATGGCAACAGACCATAACACCACCAAGAAGGTTCCTGTTCAGTGGAACCTGCGGCATGGAACATATATAAGAGTACAAGTACCTCCGTAAGTAAGTAAGAGCGTGCGCCACCAAACCTCTGACGGTCATCGACGTTGTAATTGATTTGTTATCATTTATAACATTAGCAGGGCTAGCACAGCTACCGTCAAATATATAAATAAATTAAAAAAAATCTTCCATGACCATAGCAGAAAAGTTCAAAAAATGTGGTAATATAGTGACGTGGCCAAGATTCCTGCGATATCATTAGATGAAAATGTCGATAGACTATTAACCACGTTGCCATGCTCTTAGTGCCGCTATTGTGGTAAATTAATAAATGACAGACTGCCATAATTAACTTATTAAAACAATACTCACTTTAATTGAATTACGCCACTCAGTTCGTTCACTTTAATATAGTGGACTTGCCGCAGTCACCGCAAATGGGGGCATCTTGCGAACTAATTAACATCTTACAGAGATAACCAATCTGCTGCAAACAGTCTTAACTTAACTATTTCAATTTCCTACTCAGGTCATTGTAACTAAACTTAGCGCTACCAGACTGTGTTTGTCACTTAGATTCACTATAATTTTCAAGTAGATATATTTTAAGGTTTTGGTACGAGGGTTTGGGGAAATTTTGCTTAAAACCCTTGTAAATACAACGCAATCGAACTCGGTTGATCGAGATCTGCCTGCAAGCACATGACAGAGATCGGTGACCCCGGTTCAACGATTGGCCCACGACATAATACTTCAATAGCTGTAGCTCGAAACAAGTTATGCACACACGGCGCTAATAATACCTACGGTGAGAGAACGACTGCTTACCTAGTTCCTAGACTTATTAACGCAATGTTTGGACAGCGTTGTACCCCAAAATGTAAAACACAAGTTAAAAAACCACTTTCTAAAATCCCTAACATCATGAATATTGAAATACCTACCTATAATGTGTATTTAGCTGTGAACGATGATTTTTTAATCCGTTCGCTGTTATTTAGTCAAGATTAGTTATAATATTGTACTCGTATATTGTAGTAGACTCAAATGACCCCTCCATGGGACCTGGGAGCGAGAGCCCTTGCGTCATTGTTCCAATGGCGCAAGAAGGCGCTGGAGCGAGACCACAGGCCTGCGTCTCGAGAAATCGAGGACCAGCGGTCTCAACTCCGCCAGGATCTCATGGAGTCATGGAGGGTGCGACTTGAGCAACCCAAGGGGGGTGCCACCATCATCGCGGCGGTGAGACCGATCATGGACGATTGGCTGCAGAGGCAGCATGGTGACCTCACGTACCGTGCGACGCAGATCGTTGCCGGGCATGGATGCTTCGGTAGCTATCTGTTTCGCATGCATCGTGAGGTCACACCCCGGTGTCAACACTGCGAGGTTTCCGACGACGACACCGCACTCCATACGTTGGTGGAGTGCTCAGCGTGGGCGAGTCAGCGCCGGGACCTCGTAGTGGGTCTGGGCGTGGATACCCTCTCGCTGGGGACCATGCTTCAAGCCATGGTATCCAGCGGGAGTAGGTGGAACGCGGCCGTGTACTTCTGCGAGCAAGTCATGCTCGCGAAGAAGGCGGCCGGGAGGGAGAGGGAGCGTACCCTCCCCGCCGAGTTCCGTAGTCGGCGGCCAGGCCGCCCCAGACTACGCGACTACGCCCAAGACTATCGTCCTCCATGATCGGGGCCTGAGGACGGTGGGATCGCCACCCACCGTCCTTACAGAAGCAGGCTAGAAGGGTTGCGTGCTGCGGGGCCTTTGCCCCATAGCACGCAACCAGATTCACTCACTGACGCGGGATAAAACCCGACCCCAATGACGCGGGATTCTCGTCCCGACCAAACACCCGCAGAGACCACAGAGGTGGTCAAAGTCCGCCGGGCCCCACTGGACATACCCTCTGCTAGTAACCAGAGACGCCCGGCAACGGACGTTAGAGCGGCCGCGGCTTTGTGCCGCGGAAATAAAAAATAAAAAAAGTAGACTCAAATGAGTATCCTTCCTACTAATATTATAAATGCGAAAGTTTGTATGTATGGATCTTTGTTACTCTTTCACGTAAAAACTACTGAACGGATTTTGATGAAACTTTACAATAATATAGCTTATAAATCAGAATAACACATAGGCTACAATGATACGGCGACGGGAACAATAATCACGTGGATGAAGTCGCGGGCGACCATTAGTACATAATAAGTCAGTAATTGGTAATCAAAACAACTATAACACGCAGGCGGAGCTGCAGGCAACAGCTAGTTAGTTATAAACCGCCGAGGTTTCTATAATGCTCATGCACGATTTGATAATTGTTATTATTTTTTATATGATAAGTATAAAATTAAAAAATATAGTACGAGTATCTACTCGTCTACCTACCCTGCTGTTAAAGTAAATCTTACTTGTAAGATTTAAACCAGTACAATTATGTCGGGTCATCATTCGATAAGTGATAGGTCAAAAGGACATTATTGTGAGTTATCGTCTCCAATAAACTTGAGATAAATTTATATCGATATTGAGGTCGAGCACTACGTCGTTGTTTGTCACTTAACTAGATAATTACCTTTATTGTTACGCAATGTAATTAAAGTCTGTTTATAATTATGAGAATAAGACTTTTGCTCCCATTTAAATGGAAGATTCTACAGTAAATGGCATTTACAACCAAATGGCCAAAAAGACTCCATGACATCCACTTTGGAGAGTATGCTATGAACCCAATTTCCTTTCCCCATTTTATCGTCGAATGACGTCATTAATTGCTCAGTGCTGGCGGTATTTAATGGACTTCAGCACCAAGCGCTTTTCGTCCACCTTCATAGTGCCTAAAGCTAAAGATTGGAACTAACTACCAGATGATGTATTTCCCGATTCTTACAAACTGGGTCTCTCCAAATCGTGAGTTCACCTGTTCAGGTGAACTCTGTTCAAAAAAACCTGCGCATGTTTTCTGCATAAAAATGCATGGATTGTACAATGCTGAACAGATATTTAAAAATGCATAAATTAATTTCACTAACGTATTTTATTGTTTTAATTGTTAGAAAAGTAAGCACAAGCAGGTGAAATTACCTATCCTATGCTCCTGTAAAGAAAGAATAACAAATTTAATTAACAAAGTTGTCGGGCGCTAAAACGCAAGTTGCCCAAAGAAAAACGAACAAGCTGACACGATAATTTGATTCTGTTAAATTACAACTGGTTGAGAGCGTGAGAAAAAGATTTCGTGGACAGAATGTAAATGGAGAACACACAATCGTGATACCATAACATCGTTTTTATTGAACTGTTGGAGATGAAATTGGCTGTAGTGGGTATATTTTATACTGTGATTTGTGCAGTTCTCTAGAAACGTTCGTAACTGATCTTTGATAACCAGATATGAACATGGAATTTTTTTTTGTTTGATAACCAGTTACGAAAACGGAATTTATTTGTCGTTTTCGTAACCATGGTTCATAACCAGCTACGAAAATGGTATTTTTTTTCTCTGTTCAAAACCGGTTATTAATTGGGAATATTTTTTTCCACTTTCGTAGTCGAGTTTCATAACCTGAAAATGTCAAGTTTTTAAACTTTTCATAATTACATAAAAAAGTTGACAAACTGAGATAGTTGGTGATGTGGTACTTATAGTATGAATATACGAAAAGTAGGACCAAAAGTAGGACTAATGGCACTAACTCATCAAAAAGTTGGCAATAGTTACGCAGACCAACCATCGACATTGAATAAATAGGTATCTACCTACTCATCATTCACCGAGCCTTTTTCCAACTAAAGTTGGGGTCGGCTTTCCAGTCGAACTGCGATTCGGCTGAACATCGATATTTTCCTTGAAGCGACTGCCATCTGGGCTCCACAACCCATGGGCGACATCGAAGTTCTGTAGTTAGACCGGTCGGATTTTTGATTTAGGGCTCCAACTACCCCTAACGACTAGGTGCCTACTATATGACCATATACTATATGATAAATACTTACAATGCAACTGGCTGATAAGTATTTCCATCTATTTCGATATTTATTCTTATTCTTATTTTCATACTCGTCTACGAAAGTGGAAAAAGATATTCCTAATTAATAACCGGTTATGAACAGAGAAAAAAATACCATTTTCGTAGCTGGTTATGAACCATGGTTACGAAAACGACAAATAAATTCCGTTTTCGTAACTGGTTATCAAACAAGAAAAGAATTCCATGTTCATATCTGGTTATCAAAGATCAGTTACGAACGTGGAGTAAAGGCTTTGATTGTATGGTTCTCTATTATTTTTAAGAATACTAGCAGCCGTAAATACTTGTTGTTGTCCATAATCGTCGAACATTAAAAACATTATTAAATGTTTGCCCTCTAATCAAAAATGTCACAATGAAAAAATTGTGCTATGTCTGTTATGTCAAGGAACACTTGTGCCAAGTTTTGTGGAGATCCGGTAAAAAATGTGGCCGTTAACTCGGAACACACAGACAGACAGACATAGAGACAATTTGTTCAGAGTGGTCTCGCTTCGCTCGCTCGGGCAGTGAGTTATTTGATATCCTGTTAACCCTTCCAGATAAAGAGTTTGAAATGTGTTTTCATCATCAGTGTGGTAGCCGGTGAATGAAATGACGTCGTAACAGACCGCTTGTAGGTTTAACTGATGGTGAGCGCTCTTGGACCTGAGATTAAATGGCATTCTGTGTAAAAAACTGATCAAGTGCGAATCACGTTCGTTGTATCGGAGCCACCTTAAATATTTATTTTATTCTGTTTTAGTATTTGTTGTTACAGCGGCAACAGAAATAAATCATCTGTAAAAAATTTAACTGTCAGGCAATTACGGTTCATGAGATACAGTCCCGTACGGTCCCGTTTAACCCTTTGGGTACGGAACCCTACAAAACTATTTAATTCATATTACAGAATTTCATGGTTGTGCAATATGTTTTGGCAAATATTATAACGTATATAAAAAAACCTCACATCAAATCATTCTCATCTTATGATTTGTAATTTTGTATATACTCTTAAATGGAATTCAAGTATGTTCAGCAATTTTCTAGTGAGCTTGGTATATTTTTCTACAAAGTGGGTCGTCCAATCGATCTAGTAGGTTACTTAGGATCAACGACACTTAATCTATGATGTAGCAGTTGATAATTTCACGGCTCCCGACGGCGGCGGCGACTGAAGGCTCGCCTGCTATCAATTCAATTTCATACCTATAAATTTTATAGGTGCTGCTATCCGAGTAGGTAATTCTTTAAACACGAGTAATGTTTTACTAAAATGCGACTTAATACAAGATCTGGTATTTATATCTACGTTGTTTGGTAACCATTACTTTTTTTAAGGGATAGATTATTATTGTTTAAATTATATATTATGGTACTCTCTCTCTTTGGCTCTGTATTTTTGTATGTTTGTACTTAAAAATTACTCAAAATATTCTGTACTAGTGGTCGCCCGCGACTTCGTCCGCGTGATTATTGTTCCCGTCGCCGTATCTTTATAAATTGTAGTATAAGTGTTATTCTGATGTATAAGCTATATTATTGTAAAGTTTCATCAAAATCCGTTCAGTAGTTTTTACGTGAAAGAGTAACAAACATCCATACTTACAAACTTTCGCATTTATAATATTAGTAGGATTTTCCCTCAGTAACATAGGCTTACTTATTTCTAGAATAAAATTACACCCCTGGCGCCGCCCGCGCCGCTCGGAACGAACTGTTATCTTCTTATATATGAAATTCTCGTGTGCCATACTCCTCCGAAACGGCTCGACCGATTTTTATGAAATTTTATATGCATATTCAGTAGGTCTGAGAATTGACTACTATCTATTTTTCTTACCCCTAAGTGATAAGGGTTGTCCACCCCTAACATTATTTTTTATTTTTTGGACAAAATTTCATTTTTATTATTTTTATTATGTGGCATAAATACATACAACCCTAAATATTCACCCTTTTATCACCAACTCCTGTTTTTAATAGTACCTATTTACCTTGGTCACGACATAACAGTTCTTATGAAAAACAAATGCGTTACGAAGTTCGCCGGGACAGCTAGTCTTTTATATAAAACTCTCGTGTCACAATGTTAGTTACCATACTACTCCGAAACGGCTTGACCGATTTTTATGAAATTTTAAATGCGTATTCAGTAGTACATTTTTGGAAAAAACTCACTTGTACACCATCCCAAAAATATTTTATTTTCTTACCGGTTTCGCCTTATGGCATCATCAGAGGTGTTCACTCATACCCTATTTACACCCATAATTCACTTTTGTAACACATTTTCTACTACTTTTATTTACCTATTTTTACTTTTAGAACACATTTCGCATTTTTTGGGGTAAATTTATAATACGGCCTCCTTAAATTTATTTAGGTAAACCCACATTTTTATAATTTTACAATGTATAGTGGGTACTCAGTTCAATATCATAATATTAGCGAAACGTGTTCTAAAAGTAAAAATAAATAAATGTAGTAGAAAATGTGTTACAAAAGTGAATTATGGGTGTAAATAGAGTATGAGTGAACACCTCTGATGATGCCATAAGGCGAAACCGGTAAGAAAATAAAATATTTGTGGAATGGTGTACAAGTAAGTTTTTTTCCAAAAATGTATTACTATAAGTTCCAACAAGTGCTGACAATCGAAAGCATAAATTACATATTCAGTAAATCTGAGAATAGGCTACTATCTATTTTTCATACCCCTAAGTGATAAGGGTTGTCCAACTCTAAAGCAAAACAACGTTTGCGGGGTCAGCAAGTTATAGTAGAAAAATTTCATCTCTGCTTTCGACATCTTATATGTCAAGCGTTAGTATAAATACAATATTTATATTCAATATTCTGTTAATATTATTTATTCAATGCCGAGTTAAAATTATGTTTATATCAATATGAGGCTAGATCTGAATTCGTATTCCTACTACTGATATTGGAGTTACCCTTCATATTTGCGTTAGATGAAGTCTTTTCTAAACTACTCGTCAGAGAAGCGATGCGGGAGACGAACGTTGTAACGCGGCCTTATGGTCTTGATACTATTAAATTCTACCAATCTCCAGTTGCGCATACGCCACAATTATATGCTCTGTTTCTTCTTTTTAGAGTGCCCACATCCATTGCCGGGGATGCCGACTACACCCTCGTAAGGATAACGCAACGTGGACTTTTCTGTGCAAGAATTTTGATAGGTTGTAATAATTTTACATTTCAGCATGAAGACGAAATCTAAATAAGTGACTGACTGTTAAGTAAAGGGCTTTAAATTTGCTTAAAATACGTAAAGGCTACCAAGAATTTGAATTGCTGCTATTGGTGTTGCTAGAATTACAAATATTTGATAAATATTCGTTATACAGATAATGGTATAATTATCAGTACCTACTTTTAAAATATCGCTTAAGATACGCCAGTTCTCGGTAGTAAAAGGTTAAAATCAAATTCCTTATCTTTAGTAACAACTATACAGCTTTTGTCACATAGTTATAATGATAAATGTGTCTAATATCATCATTCACCGAGCCTTTTCCCAACTCAGTTGGGGTCGGCTTTCCAGTCTAACTGCGATTCGGCTGAACTTCGATATTTTCCGTGAAGCAACTGCCATCTGACCTCCACAACCTATGGGCGATATCGAAGTTCTGTAGTTAGACCGGTCGGATTTTTGATTTAGGGCTCCAACTACCCCTAACGACTGTGAGGTACAATCATGCAAAATCCTTACCTCGTTGTAACAGTAGCATGAAACAGATTTAGAATTATACAGCTTTCAATTAAAACTCTTTGTCCAACATTCAAGTATCTAAACCTATCATGTACAGTACTCGTTTGGATCGATACTCATGTGATTGTAAATGTAGATTGATTGGCTACATCTCACGTTTCATTTTCACGTCAAGCTAGTGGAGTTGGTCTGTGCGCTCCATTATGATTCTATTATTAACAGCAGTAGTGATAGGCACAGGCAATGTTTGTCAATAGAACTAATAAGAGATTCACGCCTATTCCAGCACTTGAATATAATTCAAAGCAAGAAATACATATATTTGTAAATAACAAAAATAATAAATGTATTCGTTTTTGAAGTGTAAATTTACGTAAATTTTGGTAGGTAAATCATTAACTATATATTTGATCCGATGATAATAAGATATATTTATTCCTTTTATCTCTAAAATTACTGTCAGTGTCCGTCCAAATGTTGTAACTATTTCATTAGCAGAAATTGAACAAAGGCGTATTTCGAAATCAAATTTGTAGTTTTGTTAAAAATCTCGGGTTGAAAGCAATAGATATTCATCAACAATTCGTCTTGAAGCTAAGAAAAATATGTCAAGGATGGCCGTATTTTAGCTCGTAGAATGAATTCTAGATGTTTGCTTTGCCACAAATCAAGGAAAAGCGACGTTAGAAAATGGTACGTAAACGGCAGAGGCATTGTCCTGTGCCACTAACTCTTTGTAGTACTTCTGTTGAATAGGATTTTTATTGCCACAATTTGTATTGCTGTTTAAACAACATAATTGAGCAGTGAAAGCTACTTGGAGAATCCTGTAGTGGTTTTAGAACTGGCTATTTAATATTGGATGGAATCAGGCGTTACCTGGCGAAAGTCCATGACAAAGCAATGGTAAATATGATGTTAAAACTTTTTAAATTCATAGCATTATTTCGCTAAAATAGAAGACATTACAACGTCGACATATGTTTCACCTCTACACGAGGCATTCTCAAGACTGTCTCAGAGAGAACAGCAACCTATTATGCTGAGTATATCATACGAGTATTTACCATTGCTTTGGCTATTTAATATTTATCTATTTGAAGACTTTTATATTCTTAGTAGTTACTAAGAATAATTCTATTTAAGGTATATCCAAATATCTTATCCCGCCAGCAGGAGAAGCCCAAACTTCAGCTGGTGTTGCAGGAACTTAAATCTAAAACAGAGCTCTGTTTACAATTAGAAAAAGAAAGAGAAGAAAATGAAAACTTGTTGATAGGTGCTTTAGACGATAGTAAAAAACTAAAATCTGAACTAGCTAGGCTTCATATTAGTTATGATGAAATTGTAATGCAGCGGAACCACCTTCAATCAATAGTAGATAGGTTTCAAGAGTGCAGTGACGAGTATGAAGGGACCTTGAGGAGGACTACCTTGCTGGAACAGGAGCTACGGGATGCCCAGGGGCGCATCTTACACCTGGAGTCAGCTGCCGAGCAAGTCGTAGTCCAACAAACGGATAACCTTTATAACGAGCTAATGAGTGGTACTCCGCAGTTTGTTCCTTCTGCAACAGTTCCAAACCTGGACTTGTCTACTATAGATCTTACCAATGACAGTTCATACCAACTGGACAAGCCAGTTTATTTTTGCAGCAGGAATAAACTAAAAAAATACCTAAAAATAAAGAAATTCATTTTAAAATCAAAGAAACAATTAAAATATCATAGAATCTTAATCAAAAAGTGTAAAAATGTTAACTTTAGTTTAAAATTAAGGGAACAAGCTAAATTATCTATGTTAGAACTTAAACAAAGTCATTTAAAATATTACACTGACACAGAACGCTTAGAGTCACAAATAAAAAATTTGCAATTTGAGTTAGAGTATGTAACTAAGAAATATGAATGGTCTCTAAAAGACTTTAATAAGTGTTCATCAAGTATAGATAAGGTACTCAAAACATCTAATTATAATACTGAGCGCCTTAATACCTTTATAAATAACCACTCGTGTAACATCAACTGCACAAGTCCTCCTCAATCTTTGGAGCATCAGGCTTCTACTTCATTAGTGTATGAATTGTGTGACAGTGTAAAAAGTAATAGTCATACTGGTTATACTAAACTAATTTTATTTAGTGATGATATTGGAACTGATTTTGGTTCTTTTCTGATACAACAATGTAATTCAAATTGTTATTCAATTATTAATAACTGTTATCCAGGTGCATCTTTAAATGAAATTATGCAAAAGATATTAGAATATAATTTTGACTCAAACAGTAAAATAATTATTTTCTGCTCAAACAGGGGTAAAATTAACAAAAATGAACTATCCCTATACTTTGACAAAATGCAAAACTTAAATGTTGAACATGTTACATTACCATACATAAAAGGTGTGCCAGACGTGGAAAATTCTCTTAGATATAAGATAAATTTACAACTCAATTTAACTAGTCAATATAATAATAAATTCCATGTAATTGACTTTAATTCTGTTTTTAAGAGAACTGTATATAAATACAATTTGTCAACTTCTGACAGTAAGTTTAACGATAACAAACATATTGTTTATGTAAACAAAGGTAGATATTTTCTACCAAAGCATTATAAGAGACAAATAGCGAGTTTGCTATTCAATTATTTTTACACTTCAGCCAAGAACTTGGCTGACAAAACTGCTTCTATTGAGCAATGTAGATTTAGTGTTAATACTTTGGAATCTGTTCCAAGTAATTTAAATTAAGTTCTACGACAACAGAGGCAATATTACCCTTTAGCAGACATAGTCAATTAATTGAATTTAATTTAGTTACAAATATTAATTATGTTAAAAAATGCCCTCCAAATCAAACCAAATCAAAAAATGTAAATTATATCAACATAGGGCATCAAAATATTGGTTGTTTAACACATGGCAAATAGTTAGAGTTGGAACTGTTTATGAATTCAGATAATATTGATATTTTTTGTATTACAGAACATATGCGTAAGTCGAATGAGCTCATGTTCAATTTCAGTAATCACCGGGTTGGTAGTGCATTCTGCAGGGTGACCACAGTACGGGGGGGATCTTTGATTTTATTAAATAAAAAACTTAAATTTAAAGAACGGAAAGATATTGTGTCTCTTTCTCTAGAGTGTAAAGTCGAACTGTCTTGCGTGGAAATGGAGCAATTCATAGTAGTATGCGTGTATAAACCTGGAACCTCGCCCTTTTGCGAATTTGAGGAACTTATTGACAAAGTTCTATGTAAACTTGGAAAAACTAATAAGTACCTAATAGTTTGTGGTGATTTTAATGTCGATTTACTTGTTAATACGCCTATGAGTTATAATATTTTAAATTTATTTAAATCACACAATCTTACAAACTTATTTTTGGAGCCTACTAGATATTGTGCTACAATAGCCACTTGCCTGGATAATATATACAGCGATATGTTGCCAGAAAGTAAAAGTATTATAAAAAAGCTAGATTCACACCATTGTGGGCAAATTGCATCTTTTAAAATCACTAAAGAAAAAGTTATAAAACATAAAATATTATGTAGACCAATAACTGGTGACCGCTTGGAACGTATGAGGGTTGGACTTTGCAATAAAATTCCATTCTTAGACACTGCCTTAGATCCTAATGTAATGTATAAATAATTTTTTGATTCTTTTTACAACGAGTTCAACTCCATATTCAAGTCTAAGGAGGTCATGATTAGTGATAGTCCTACTTTCAGTGAATGGGCCACTGAGGGTATACACAAAAGTAGACAAAAACTTTATGAACTATACTCAGAAAGACAGCTTAATAGATCAGTTGAATTTCTAGATTATGTTAAAACTTATTCAAAAAAGTTTAAAGCAGATTGTTTAGCAGCTAAATCAAAATATATAAGTGATAAAATTCTCAATAGTGCAGACAAAGTTAAATCTACTTGGAAAATTATAAACGCGGAAAGAGGTCAACAAAAATTAAATGATAATAATTTTAAACTTAATATAAATGGTAAAATAACAACATCAGACTTCGAGGTTGCTAACGAATTTGAAATTTTTTTCTCCCGAATTCCTGTAGATTTGACAAAAACCCTAGGCTCTTCAACCCCCATTGCAGAATCTTTGTTAAAAGCAAACGTTCCTTGTTGTAACGTTATATTTAAATTCAGTAAAGTTAACATAAACACCATCTTAAAAACTTTTAAATCTTTAAATATCAAGAAAACAGCTGACCTCTGGGGCATCTCTGTGTATTTAGTAAATTCTTTTATTGAAATGGTTGCTCCTGAACTAGTAATAATATTTAATAATTGTGTTGATAGTGGTGTGTTCCCTGATTTAATGAAATCTAGTAAATTAATTCCCCTGTTTAAATCGGGTAGTACTTCAGATCCGTCCAATTTCCGTCCCATTTCTGTACTACCTACATTTAGTAAAATTTTTGAAAAAATTATGCTTAATCAAATGCAAAATCACTTTAACGTTAATAAACTTTTACATACAAAACAATTCGGTTTCACTCGTGGTCGGTCCACCACTGATGCCGGAATTAAATTATTAGAGTGTATATACAGGGCCTGGGATGAGTCATATGATGCATATGGTGTATTCTGTGACTTATCTAAGGCCTTCGATTGCGTTCAACACCAGACTTTAATTAAGAAACTTGATCATTACGGAATCCGGGGGACGGCCTTGAATTTCGTCAATTCTTACTTAAGTGATAGGGTCCAGAAAGTAGTGATCAATGGTAAACAGTCACCTGGTTCTCCTGTAGCAATGGGGGTACCGCAGGGTTCAATTTTGGGACCTTTTCTTTTTCTAGTATATATTAATGATCTCCCTCACCTCATAAGAGACGACCACGAGGTAGTTTTGTTTGCTGATGACACTTCTTTAATATTTAAAGTTAAACGTGGACAGCGCGAACTCTCTAGGATAGTCCACTGGTTTTGTGCTAATAATTTATTATTAAATGAAAATAAAACTAAATGTGTAAGATTCACCTTACCTAATGTAAGACTTGTTAAAACCAGTGTTAAGGTTAGAGATGATATAATAGAATTGGTCGATGACACTGTCTTTCTGGGCATAACGTTAGACTCCAAATTGCAATGGGGGCCTCATATCGGGAAAATTTCGGCCAGGCTTAGTTCAGCAGCCTATGCTGTCAAAAAGATCCGACAACTTACAGACATTAAAACGGCGCGTCTTGTCTACTTCAGCTACTTCCACAGTATCATGACATATGGCATACTACTGTGGGGTAACGCTGCCGATATCGAATGCATCTTTGTGTTGCAGAAGAGGGCTGTCCGGACTATCTATGGAATGGGGTCTCGGGAGTCATTAAGAGATAAGTTTAAGCATATTAACATCCTTACAGTGTATTCCCAGTATATTTATGAAATTTTATTGTATACCGACAAGAACAAAAGCAAATTTGTGAAAAATAGTGATAATCATAATCTAAACTTAAGAAATAAGGATAAACTGGCTGTTCCTAAATTTAGGCTTCATAAAGTGAGTAATTCTTTTGCGGGGAACTTTATTCGAATGTATAATACATTGACAACCGAAATAGCAAATTTATCTGTTAATAAATTTAAAAAACTAATAAAACGTAAATTGTGCCATAAAGCTTATTATAGTATTAATGATTTCTTAGATGACAAGGCTGCCTGGTTGTAACACGAATTGCTCCTTTCTAAATAACTCTGTATTAGATTTAAGATGAAATATTTTGGAAAAAAGCCGAACTGAGTTTCTTGAGGGCTCTTCTCAGTCTCGTTGCATTTTGGAACCCTCGGTAGAGTCACACCAACTTTTGACGAATCTAAATAATTTTCTAAAAATTTCAAAGATAATAAACATTATTTTATTTTATTTTATTTTTTATTTCCTTTGGTTTGGATATACCTAAAATCGTTCTGACTCATAGTGACAAATAATTATGTTGTACGAGTACTACAATCTAGTTAAGAATTGTAGGTTTTTAAATCAAGCTTTATTTTTATTTATTTATGTACAACACACAGAGATAAATAAAACAATAAGAAGAGTACAAAGAGAACAGTGAGCAATTACTACAAGGGCATTATTTATTCCTAATAAAGGAATCTCTTCCAGCAGGCCAGAGAAGAGATGTAAGGCGCTGTCTCCACGAGCGAGAGAATCGCGGCGATATTGTCGTCGTGCCACGTATTTCTATACACTCTCTATGAACGCGTCTCCACACGGCGATGTTATCGCGGCGATAGAAGTACAGACTCGTCGCGATTTTCTCGCTCGTGAAGACAGCGCCTTAAGGTGACAAGGCAACGTGTGTGCAGTGCAATAACAATAAACCTACATAAACTAAAGGTACATTATAATATATACATAAATAAATACATACTGTACTATAATATACTTAAAATATAGAAGACACACACATATCACGCCCCCGAAGGGGTAGGCAGAGGTGCATTACACACCCACAATTTGTCAGTATTTTTAGTCCCACGTAATAGGGGGCAAGCCTATTGCCGTCACCGGGCACATTTATAATGGGTTATATCCAAAACGGCCGAATAAATTTAATAAAAAGTAGCAGCTAAATTGTAATTTTGAAAAAATATTTAGATTCGTTGCCTTGCGATGAAATGTTGAAGATGAAAGGCAACAAAATCTTACGTGCCAGCCGCTATGGCACAGCCAATTAAAGTCCTGGGCGTCTCGGACTACTCCTGAGACGTTATTATAGAAGAGACTACAATATATTATTACCCAATATAACTAAGATAAAGAGGAGCAAGCTTATTAAAATTCAAAATGCTCTTTATAATTTGCTGATACCTACCTGTGGTTCTATTAGTGTGGAATAACCGATTTATCCTTGCCAATTCCACGTTAATACTTCATGACGATAAAAAATGTATCTAACATGCCATTACATTTATTTTTGAAATTTTTATTAATCAGACATTCATTATTTTGACATTTATTAATTTGGACATTCATTTATTTTATAAATTTCATTAATTATAATATTATTTATTAACTTTTTGAATTGTTTTTTTGAACTTTTTGAACTTATTAAATTGTTATGCTGTATTACCTATTACATGGGGCACACTAAAAGTTTTGCACTTCTAGCTAATCGGAACTAATTGAATTTCGAATGTTATATTTTTTTAAACGTTGCAACCTTCTTAGTAATAAAAAAAAACAATTGACGGGAAATCATTTGTCAATTGTTTTTTATTACACATCAAAGTTCTACGTATGCAACGAAAATGGAATTAACTCGAAAAGATTTTAGAGCAGTGATTTTTTATGATTTTCTCTCCATCTATGATGTTCTCTCTCTCCGTAAGACTGTGCCGCTCGTCTTCAAAATGCTTTTGGTAGAGAAGCACCTTGTTTGAGCACCGTGAGGCGATGGTTTGTTGAATTTGAGAGAGGTCGAGTTTCTTTACATGACGAATTTCGTGAAGGGCGGCGATCAACTGCCGTCAACGAAAATAATGTGGCTACTGTTAAGTGGTTAATTTAAGAAAACCTTGGGATTACCTATGAGACAATTCGAGGACTATTGGGGATTGGTATCAGTCAAATCCAGAAAATTTTACACGAAGAATTGAAAGTTCGGAAACTTTGTTGTCGTTGGATCCCTCGCGAACTGACAGCGGAGCAGAAGCGGGCTCGCGTGGAATGGTGCTCACAGATGCTACTGAAGTACGACCACGGACATTCTAATGCTATTTATGACATTGTCACAGGAGACGAAACGTGGATTTATTGTTTTGATCCCGAAAAAAACAGCAATCTTGTGAATGGGTGTTTGAAAATGAGAACAAGCCAACAAAAGTGAGGCAGGCGATAAACGTTGGTAAAAAAATGATCGCGTTTTTTTTCTCAGCTACGGGTCCCATCTGTACAATTCCACTTGAAGATCAAAAGAGTGTTAATGCCGAGTGGTATTCTACCATTTATTTACCCAGGATGTTAGAAAACGTTCGCGAAAGACGACCCATAAACCGCGTTCTCCTACATCGTGACAACGCTTCTTCACACACGGCCAACAAAACAAAGTCATTTTTAGCTTCCGAAAAAGTACAACTCGTCACCCATCCTGCGCATAGCCCCGAACTAGCACCCTGTGATTTCTGTATTTTCCCCAAAATCAAAGATTTGATGAGAGTTTTCACTTTTACCAACTCCGAAGAGGCAGTGATAGCGTTCAATCAGCACGTAGAAAACATGCTTTCAGATCTGTGGTCCTGGTGGTTGAAAAAATTGTTCATTCGCATGAAAAAGTGTTTAAAATGTAAAGGAGAGTATTTTGAAAAGCAATAAACATAATATTTTGGTTTTAATATGTTGTTTTTTTAAGTTACGCAAAACTTATAGTGTGACCTACGTATAATGTTTATATTTTAACGTGTTATATGTATCTATATACTTGCAGTGTTGTATTAGAATAATCCTGTGATGACAATGTTAATGTTTTTGGAAATAAATAAACAAAAAATGTTACTCCTGAATCTAAACTAAGTACGTTCCAAATTTCATCAAAAACATTTGAGTAGCTATGACAGGGATTGCGTGGTTGGTAAACAGCGTTTATACACCCTCATCTATATATTTTAGTAGAATTTAGGTCTCACTAAATACAATGTACCGACATTCAAAGTACACACTGAAATTCTTCACATTTTTATGTAATTTTGAAATAAAGGATGTGGTGTTTATCGTAGCGAGTCAGTTGCGAGTTGTTTGCGAGAATCGGGTCACTGCGGGAGTGTGGCACTTGTGGCTCGTGTAGGTACCAACTTCGTTCTGAAGCTTTTAGAGGACTTCTATGTTAATAATGGACATTTTTAAATTATATGTCCAGTTTTCATTATACCTACCTTTACATCCATACAGTTAGAGTGTAAAGTTTCAAAGCGACGACGGTTTGTAGAGCGGGAGTAATATTTGAATGATGATGAATTTCAATGTAAATTGGGGGATATTAAACGAATTTAAAAACGGCGTAAATATGTTAACCTAGCAAGTGATTACATATTTGAGCCGTTTGGGGTTGAGACGCTGGGGTCATGAGGTCTGAGTGCTCGCCGCCTTTATAGAGACATTGCTAAACGCTTAATCGATGCTTCTCAGCACCAGAAGGCGGGCTATTTTTTGGCCCAAAGAATAAGTATCGTCATCCAACGTGGCAACACAGCCAGCATTCTGGGAACCTTCCCAGTCGGCAATGACGCGGAGGATTTTTTAAACGATATTTTGTAATGTAAATATTTTTAGTATATACCTATGTAAATTGTAATTCTTATTGTAAATAAAATGGTATGTACATTTAAAAACTGGAAAATGTGGGCCTTCAGCGAAAAACGGTTGATTCTATGAATGTTTTACAAAATTTTATAAAAAATTAACCACTCATGTTAGGTGACATATTACTACGTTCAGGTCCCGGTATTTCAATTCCTATCTGAACATTTAGATTGACATTTCAAGTCACTTAATAATAGGTATATCCCTTTTTTTAAATTCCGCGTGACCACGGCCGCTCCCATGTAAATCGCTGCGGGCGTCTCTGGTAAATACCAGAAGGTATTTCCAGTGGCGCCCGCGGATAGGTATATCCCTTGATACAATTGAATGGATAATAGCCTAGTGGATATAACCATTGACCAACCGGTACACTTATCTAATTTCCCTATAATTTATTCAACTCGGACAAAGTTTAACAGTAAAAGAACTGAATGGCGCGTTGGATGTTTCTGCTTCAACTATTCCTTTTTGATTTCCTATCTGCAATGTAGAAGTGGAAATGCGAATGATTCCGTTGTAAGCACGATTTTATGGCACCTGCTTTAATAAAATTCCCTTGAAAATACACGTCGATAGTGGTTCTATGTACTGTTGGAAATTAATTGTAGTCCTAATCGTCACTGATATCTTTTTACCCGATTGCCAAGGATATGTATTATAGTAACAAGAGTTCTATGTGTCAGGTTTCAAGCCTAAACCACAGCAGTAAGCAGTAGATTCCCATGAGGAGCAGAAAGGAAAAATTGGTTCACGTTTTACTATGCTTTTAGCGCAAAAATGTTAATTAGGAGAAATATCACAAAGTCATCCCATCTAGAAAAATATCGAATCAATCAACTTTCCAGAAACGATACCTTCAAATATCTCTTAATTACTGTTTTATGAGACATTTTTACTTTAAAATATAATTAAAAGTTATATCCTAAAAAGTAATAAAAAAAAAATACATCAACCGACCTATTAAATTCTTAATTAAAGTGATGTCGTAGTATCTTTTGATGCAAAGAAAAAAAAAACGTCTCCATGAGTTAATTGCTCAAGCATCAATAAAAATGAATTATGTACAAGTTCTGGAATTGTTCAAATGGATGGGGACGGACCCTCTACAAAGATTTGGAAGCGGCGAATTTTAGAAGGGAATCGCGAGGGTGACAGCGAGACAGTTGACCAAAGAATCAGAGAATTGTACAGAAATGTGACGATCTTTATCAAAAGAGGAACTCTTTTGTCTATCTTTTTAGGGTTCCGTAGAAAAAGTTCAGATCAGGTCCTCAGCTTTGCTCTCAAACGGTTAGTACTAGAAATACGAAATTTTGTGTAATAAACTTTGGAAATGTATTCGGGATATTTACCATGTATTATTTTGTTGTCGAGTTTCCGATATTTCGGCACTATTGCAAGCGCCATGGTCACGTAGGAACTGTCTTCCGTTTATGTAAAAATAAACAACAACCTATACAAAAACCGCGAGTGGATACCGTGTATGCTGTGATCATGTTCGAGTTGGTAGTGAGAACAGTGCGGACAATAGTAGTGGTGCGCGACAAAAACGAGTGAGAAGGAGGGTAGACCGATATGGTTTACCTTAAAACTATTTCGCGATGTACTGACAGTTCCTCCGTGACCATGGCGCTTGCAATAGTGCCGAAATATCGGAAACTCGACAACAAAATAATACATGGTAAATATCCCGAATATATTTCCAAAGTTTATAATAATAACGACATTCCAAAGTTTATAGAAATAACTATATTTTGTATAATATTTACTACGCCAACAAAGTGCTAAAATAAAATTTATAAGTTATAGATAAAAAAACTTTTGTTGCTGTTCTCTTTGAGACAGTCTTGAGAATGTACTGTGGTCCTTCACATACGACGTATGCCACGCGACGTGGGAAACAGCGACACTGTGGTCCTACGTCTTACGACGTCTGACGTTTACGTTACGCGCTATATGACACTTTAAACGTGTGTGACAGCGTTGTACGCGTGGGATAGCATGGGAAATTCGAAACACGCGAATCTGGCGCGGTGACGCGTAATACAGTGTGGTGAATGACCAGTGTGTTTATCACCATTAAACCATACAAATTGTATAGGCCAGATCCGGTTCAGATGTCATAATGCGTGTTATACGTCGCATGTGAAGGACGAGTTTGCCCGTACCTTATTGTTTGTATCTTGTTGACTTTGGTCTTCTAATTTTGAAAGGAGATTTTATAGAAATTGGACTATTACACGAAACCAATAAAACTACTTGCAAGACATGGGTGTATAATACACTCCCGCGGGTATATAGGCGTGATTCTTACGTCCATTGACGGGCGCACTAAAGCCTAGTTCGCACTGCTTTAGTAATTTAGTAGAGTAGCGTGTAATTTAGTGGCTAAACTACTCGCTACTACACAGAAATCAAACAAGTGAGTGGTGGCGGCCACTAATGAACTCGACTAATCAACAGGCTCGGACTTTTTTAGCCGGTGAACCAGTGAGCACGGATGCTTGGTGGGAGGCGCTACTCCCCCGAAAAAATAGAATTAAATGGATTGACTCGACTGAATCATTTACTAAATTACTCGATAAAATTTTTGTAGTTTGCACATATTTAGCTACTAAATTACTCGCTACTCTTCTAAATTACTAGCCTAATGCGAACTAGGCTTAAAGGGTTTTTCCAGTGGCGCTCGGCGATAAATAAAATATTACCTAACTAGAACAGATGGGGTGAGTTCCTTAACTCTAATTTCTAAAATGTTAACTTTGATAAAGTAAAACTTTTTTTGTAAAACTACTTATGGGCGCGCGGTCTAGAACTGTCGACTGCCGCAACATAATGGCAGTTTGCTGCTTAATTCTTATTAGACTATGAGTAGAACTGATACAATATAAACAGGATTAGTACTCAGACTCGGTTCTAATGCGGGAATTCGGACTAAGGTTCATACGGTTTAAAATGAGAATTTTAAACCTAT
The DNA here is from genome assembly GCA_963556515.1 of Nudaria mundana. NCBI lineage: Eukaryota > Metazoa > Arthropoda > Insecta > Lepidoptera > Erebidae > Nudaria > Nudaria mundana. Next base: position 12,558,372 of record OY748301.1, read on the forward strand.
AATTTTATTTCTAACTATTAATTATAGTCTTATTTTAAGATTTCTCTCAATACCTACATACTTTTATAACTGACTATTTTGAATTCGGAATCTATTAATTAATACAATTAATTTGACTAATTACTACTAATGCTAGCAAATCTTAATTTTATAATGACTATTGTGCTTGACTATGTACCTACTTATAGACTAATTGGAAATTCAAATTTGTGATTATGAGGAACATTATTTATTTATTTGAAATTATATAACGACTACTTTGACTATGTTTATTGATTTAATGATAATGTGGACTGTAAGGAATTTAATTTTTGTATGTTCAATTTATGGGTTGGAAACCTGAAATAAATGAATTTTTTTTTATAACTCGGTAGGTACATACTTAGTTCAATTATTGCAATTTCTAAGTCTAACTTGTACCTCTAATAAAACTGTAAGCCTAAAAGTATTTGGAGGAAACAGGGGTACGATATTCAAACAAACCATTCATTGCGCAGGAGTACCTATATTCACTAAATGTTTATTTTATTGATTTTCACACGGAACCGGCACAATGGACTGTTGGTATAACATGATACTTTGAAAGAGTTCTAAACTAGTAAAATTTGTGGGGAACAACTCCAGTCAATTAATAATAATGAATGCGCCCCAGAGCCCTACTGAGTTGTACAAAAGTTTTTATTCCAATAAAATTGCACCCGCTCCTCATGTGGTGTGGATATTAGGACCTTCTGGAACAAATTTTTGTTATAACTTTGGTTTTAGTTATTATATTTTATACAGCTTAGTACCGGCCGATTAACTTTACGATGTGTGTAATTAAACTTTATGGTTCTGTTGAACAATAAATTTTTACTGCGAAATCTTTGTGTAAGTATGCACCTACTGTGTTTACATACCTAAGTATTTACTTATTGATTAATATATTATGTTTTAACAACTTAGGTTGCATAAGTATCTAAGACTTATAGATAGGTAGTACCTAGAGCTTTCATTTTATAACACTCCAGCAAGTTTAGCAAAGTGACTAATGGATTTAAGTAACGGTAGGTAATCTGTAAGTAATTAGGAAATGTTCTTCAGATGTCAATTAGTGAGAGCAGCGACTAGTTGAAGACTTCCTACGGAAGGGGAAGTAATCAGAGCTCTAGCATTGCACTCGGCCCTTACGTCCCCGCATTGGTTGCCACCAAAGTAGTAATTGCGACCTTACGATTCGCTGAACTGTCACGCCCTCGATGTACCCCTAACGAATTTTTAATACAGCTAAAAATGCGTATAAACAAAAGCGTTGTGCCCGAGGCGGCACCCTGTGGGTTTAATTGCAGGTTTAGTGTCGGCGTTCATTAGGATATGCAGGCGCTTTTTTAACGCGATTATGACGTCGCAGGGTCGGCGATAGCCGTCGAGGGTGATTTGGGGGTGAGGAGGGCTGCGTCACGTGCGAGGTCCGCACTCCGCAGCCCCACGCATGCGAGACCGCGGGGCGCCAGTAGCGCAGGCGCGCCCCCTATGTCCCCCGGCCCGCCAGTCAACCGCCGGCTGCCGCGCGCCCCGCCTGCCTGTGTCGCGAACAGCCGTGCGTCGCGAGTGTACCCAAGTGATGTCGACTTGTGACTAGTGCCATGATCGTGCTACGCTGTTTCCTGTTGGCGGTGATCGTCGCCGCCGTCGCCGCCGCCTGGCAGGATAACGTCAGGCCCAAGGTCTTCGCACAATTAGGTGAGTCCACCGACATTCAGCATAGAAACATGTCAGTGTTAGTGAACTCGTACAACAATAGACTTAATAGCCCTCGAAGCCGATCACGATGTGGACCCCACATTATCCCAACTACGCGACGATACAGTGTGTGTCCAATGTTTATGTTGTTATGTTTGAAGACAGCGCGCGCGAACTTACATTTCATTCAAAAGTTCTCGTGTAGATGTCAAAAGTGTCACGAGTGTCTACTACGAGAATGTTTTAGGTACATCATACGTAGTTGAGATACGATCCATGAAACCCAGACTTGTTTAACTTTTGTACTAAAAGCTATATAAACTTCATGACTCAACTTTTCTAATTGGACAACAGTCCTGTGTTTACCTATTATTACATAAAATGTGAACAAATTAGTTATGAAGGTCACAAGTTCACAACCCACACAATAGGGTATTGTATGAGTCTGCCACCAGTTAAGTACCTACTCGTAGTTATTTCTACAAAGCTCCGAATGATACAGGCGCACTTAAGAAATAGAATAGATAAGCTAGGGTATATTCTGGTATATACCCTGCTGCATATACCATCTGGTATATGCCTGCTCAATAAGTTCTTTAGTATACCTATGCATAGAACAGTGTATTTAAGCCGAATAAAAGTATCTGTTATAACGTTATAAGAGAAACTTTAATACTGAATCATCAACTAATCAGAATCTTATGTTAATGCCAATCCATTTAAAAATTTGGTGAAAGTTCTAAAAGCTTTACTCAAATCTTCACTTTAATGTAGTAGATAGGTATAGTAAAATAAAAGTAGGTACTTTTATTTCATTCGAAAATATATCTTAAACAATATACCTACTTTACATAGGTAGTTAGTAAAATTTGGTGGCACGGGTGGCACTCGCGTTTTGAATACTATAATAAACAGAAATGGTCGCAGAAGTGTGCCTTGCGGTGCCTCCGAAACGAGTCGAAGTCACGCCACAGTTATTCCTATAGGAATAAAGCTAGAATGCACAACTGTACTGTGTCATCATTGTTTTATTGTAGTCTGCATTGCGGGGGACAGCCACGTGGCTCTCATTAGAGCAACACAAAGTGAAGCAGTTTGTGCCGCGTTTTGCAATGTTACGCTCGGATTACTGATCCAGGCGATGTTTAACATAGCGGACGAAACTTTGTCTGTTGTATTGGATACCACGTTAATGTTTCCCTTTCCAGTGGAATGATTCGTATGTGTGACAGTAATGTTGAGCCTTGAATTAGAATAACTAACTTTAGAAGTAAGTCGCAAACGTGGTAACTGCGTTTCCTGCCGCATATCCGTCTATTGTTTGGACATAACTAGATAATGCAAGCAAATGTTAATGAACTCGGTCAAATTGTAATCAAGAAATACTGTCATAGAATTCCGGAAATCTAGGGTGCTTTAGAGATGTAAATGGAATTTAATACTGTAAACAACTCGGAGAATGTTGACGAGTTAATTAGAATTCTATAGTTACTGTGTTTGATGTAGAGGCACTCGTCGCGAGCGTGTCAACACCTCTCTGGTAATATGATCTAGCAATCGAAATTAGAAGGGTCAAACTGACCACAGTCTGTGGTTATTATACTAGGGAATAGTCAGTAGATGAAGTGTTGGTTAATAATACGTCGTCAATTATAATTGTCTTTATTGTATATGATATTCTTGAGACCCATGTATATCAGTTCCACAGTTAGTGCCAGTAAAACCCTGTGGGCCTATAGCTATTTCTTTTTGATTACTTACTTTTTACTTATTCTGATTAGAAAATTTATCTCAAAAGACTTGCAAACTATCTTGTGATTCATACTATACACAAATTGGATTTATTTGATTACAACTTTTTTATTTCCATCTTTCTAAGTGTAAGTATTAGTAGGCCGTTCTTTAACTATACGTCATAAAGTTTGGCCGCAGAATAACAATGTAGATTGACATTTTATTACAGAAATATTATTAGAAACAGTTTTATCATTAAAAAGGATGTCTATGGACAATAGAAATTTCCAGGACTCCGTTAGAAGCACTTATGTACTTAAAATAATAGTTCTAATTTTTTTTTAATTTATTATCTAATGGATTTAGTTATATTACAAGACATATCTACGTTCCGGAAATTGACGATAACAGTATAAAACCATTAGAGGATATCAACATGGTGTTAGATAGAACTCAAATTAATAACATTTTGAAACATAAAAATACCGTTACTTTGATTTCTTCTCCTGAGTCTTAATTGTATATTGATTCTTGTTTGTTGCATAATTTTGGAAAAAGCAAAAACCGAAATGTATGTATAATACGGAGAGGTGGACCATGGATATCTTTAGAATAGACATGAATGGAAGTGAAAATTGTTTTTAAAATCTACATACGTACCCTACCTACCAAAGTTCAAAAAGAAAGAAAATATGGTTTTATTTATTTGGAATTTAGTTTTAGATAAGTTAGGAAATTAGACTATCAATGAATTGATAGTTCACAAGTTTTGAATTATTTTCAACTGCTAAATCTGAAAGTAAGATCTTCGTTGAATCAGCAGAAGCCATAAGTAATTACACTTCTTGGACGTCAAGTAATGACAAATATATATAGGAAAGTGATGATTGAGGTCCACAATACGATTTTAGTTTATATCAAAATAAGTATCAGAGAAATAAACAATTCTTGTAGATTTTATTGTTTGGAATTAACAATCCATTATTTCAGAAAGGAAGAATGATATAAAAAGATAGTGTTGATGAATGTTTGAAATCAGTCGGGATATAGATGGTTTATTCACTGAACCATAAATTATATCAAACTACAAGTCATGATTGTTACCCCAACAGAATTTTCAACGGAATGACGTAGCAGAATGCATAAAAACTTTTTACATTTGGGAATTTCACAGTTTTATATGCGAAATTCAAACATTTCATTCTTAATTAAAGTGAAGGTTTTTATAACAATATAAGTAAATAACATTTTTAAATCCTAGTTTCAGTTATTGAAGCAGTTGAAATTTTTGAAGAACAATAAACTTAGGAGTCTTTTTAATTTTAGGAATAGGCTTTTCAGGGAAACACGCACTCTATACCACGTGAACGTCTGGAGGCTTCCTCTGGTATTATATTTGTAGTATATTATTATGTACACATTTTATATCAGTATCTAGCGGACATGAAGTACCGTAACATTACTAACAAATTGGGTTATTAGATTGCAACCGTTTATCGCAAAGGCATTCTAACTGTATACGCTGCTGTTATGCGGTTACTTTCAGAACTACTATTAGTTACAATAATATCTTATCATTAGTTCAATTCATTGTAATATTTATAACTAGTGGTCGCCCGCGACTTCGTCCGCGTGGTAATTTGGATTTTTTCCCGTTCCCGTCGCGCCGCGTCATATTTTGAACAATTCACACAATATCTTTATAAATTGTAACCTATGTGTTATTCTGATGTATAAGCTATATTATTGTAAATTTTCATTAAAATCCATTCAGTAGTTTTTACGTGAAAGAGTAACAAACATCCATCCATCCATACATACTTACATACTTACATACTCACAAACTTTCGCGTTTATAATATTAGTAGGATTAACTATAAACTAGCCAATTAGTCTGATAGATATACGTTAAGATCTAAATGTAAAGAATAATTTAATCCTTCATATATTGTGTTATAATGCAATTTGCAAGGAAGTACTTAGTGAATAATAAAACGTTGTAATGTATAGAAATCTGTGTGTAAAAGATAGTATCCAGTTTTGTCCAACTAGACCGGTTCTCCAAGAGTAGTACGCCAGTGCAAAACATGCGGGAGGCAAGCAGGATAACATATTTCTGACTCACAGCCGATGACTCAGTGCAAATATTAACATCACTCGAATCAGAAAAGCTTTCTCGATTTTACTATACCGATCAAAACGACGAGGAAATTTAATTTCGTAAAACGATGGCTTCCTTTACAAAAATACCAAAAGAAATAGAATAATGGAGATAATGAATTCTTAATTAAATATTAAAATGGTCTACTTTACATCAAAGGACCAGTTTCGTGGAAGGAAACAGTAAATAAATTAAATTAGTATATTTACTTACAATATTAAATCTATTTAACGTAACCATGGATCCGACAAGATCCCTTTTAAAAAGTAAAGATTTATAGCTTAAGGTCGGAACAGGTGACTAGTCTTTAGTTCAATTCTTTGTCGTTTATGGTGTTGCGTTATGGGTAGGAACACCCTCCACGCCGTCCTTTATGCTTTAACTACAAAGATTATGGAACGCTTAAGTGCTGCTATAAAATAAGCGTTCACTTACAACCTGAAGAAGAAATAAATTACTTAACAGGATAATGCTTTTATGTTCCTAGGATATGTTGTACGTGTCGCGTTGTACCTTATGGGTATTTATTGGGTTATTCATCAGGAACCAATACATTGGGGAGCTATTATGTGGTTGGGGTGCATAAAACTGGTATGACGGAGCGTTGTTTATGATCTAACTATTAGGCTCTCAATTTATTATGTTTCTGTGAAAATTTAGTAGTTGCTTCGTCATTTATAGTTTTAGAATGGTTTTTTCGTTCCAGAATATGATGGAAGCCGCCGTTAAAAACAATTTGATACCTTTTCATCAAAGCACTAAATAATGCACAACACAAAGTGAGAGGTTTATATTTCAGTATATAATCACTTCATGGTTCGAATTAGGTAATCGAAGTAGATAAAGGTTTCGATCAACTTCCACTCCGATATCGTTTTCACTTTCAAATAATTATAAATGTCAATAAAAATCATACTAACGCCGATAATAACCGTCAATAAAAACTAAAGTTCAAACATGCTGCATCACAATTGGTTTTAGAATATGGAGGAATGCGGTTCTGCGGAACAGCAAAAATGTGTTCAATGCCAATGCTGTACGGTGACTAACAGACTGAACTATCTTTTGAGGTTTGATAATATGTGTAAATGAAAGCCGCATTTAACAAGGAGTGATAGGGTTTCAATTTGGTCCTGTAGAATCGTCAATGGAAGAGACAAGTAGCACGCACGTGCGTACAGAATCGCAGCGGGGTGAGAGGGGTGACCGCCATGGCGCCGCCTAGCGGGAGAGGGATAACTTTATGATGGGATGTATTGTCTTCCCAATGTGGCATAGCCGTTTCTTTTGTTTTATCTTTTTTTAATACACCGATTAATTTATTTTACTGTGCTGTTTGGGGTCACTGGTTTTGTTGTGCAATGATATTACAACTGTAATTGTTGTACTGACATTTGTTTACCGAATCTGAATGCTTTTGTGAATATATACCGATATATTTTAACTAAGAATTTGGACCATGATAAGTCCTTATGTATGACAAATTCCAGCCTACGTGTTACTTTTGCCGGCGTTCTCTAAGGTGGTTTCCAATTTATTATACCTACTCGTAGTTCAAAGCGTTTTGAAGATATCCGCCACTTGAAATGCAAGAAGACTCTTTATATGTTTTAACTCCTGTACGTTTATTATCATTCTTCATATATTTTAACTCCTATACCTATATTTTTCTTTTATTTTCATTAAAACTATCAATGCGTTCACTATGCAAGTTTGTTTTCAAATCAACTTTCAAATTTTAAAATGCACTGTTAATTTTATGAAGCTAAAATTTATTTTTCAATTGACCGTTACTATTAATCAACGTTGTCCGAATTCATAACAGTTCCCAATCTCTGTCATCCTTCACATCCAAATGGACAAGAAAAGTGCTAGCCATCGATCGTGCCAGCTGTTCTATTCATATTCGCATGAAAAATGGGCTAGAATCGGAATCAAAGAAAGATGGCGGATTGAACGGTGTTTTTATTCCAACCCTTGCTGACGAGGGCTGTGCAAACATTGGTTTAGTAATAAAAATATTTGTCAGAATTGTCAACGGGGAAGGAAACTGTATTAACTGCAGACTTTTAAAAAATAAGATTCATTGTCATGCACTTTTTAAACAGAGATTAAAATGGAATAATCTAAACCGTGAATGAGCATAGATATAAGGGGACCTTCTATTGCTTCTAGTTTTACAAATACGTACCGACAGATAATTTTTTTAACACAAACATGATTAAAAACAGCTTTTCAAGACCCTCATTGAATTTATTATATTTTATAAAATCCCTGTTTAAAATCTGACAATGTAAAGCATGTTAGCTATTCAAAAGTTACCAATCGATTTGAAAATTGTACAACTAAAACTTAATAGAAGTACTTTGGTAGATATATATATATATATATATATATATATTTAATATATGATTCTTCAAATTGCCGCCGCCCGCCTGGTGGTAAGTCGTGACGACGTCTAGCGATTGTGGGCCACTCTCACAGCACACATTACTATTGAGAGTGGCCCTCAACTTGACGACCTACTGATGTGCCTCTTCACGCTCCGCTTAAAGAACCCAGGATTATATGTGGGAGGAAACACGTGCACAGGCAGGGCGTTCCAGGCCACTATCGTTCGGCAGAGAAACGAACGTTTAAAACGTTCGGTTCTCGCGAACATGCTATCCACTGTGTGGGGGTGGCATCTCTGCCCGGCACGAGACGTTCGGGATCGGAAAGAAGAGGGTGGGATCAGATTGAAGAGCTCTTCAGAACACTCGCCGTGGTAAATACGGTAGAATGCGGCCAAGGAGCTATTGTTCGGCGCTGAACTAGCGGCTCAAGGCTTCCCGTTACCTCCGGACAATCTATAAATACGGATAGCCCGTCGCTGCATAGCGTCGAGAGCGTCCAGCAGATACTTCGCGGAGCCGTCCCAGAGGTGAGAGCAGTATTCGACGCAGGGTCTAATCTGCGTCATGTACAGCAGACACCTCTGGTCCGGTGTAAAGAATCTCTTTACCTTATTCAGTATTCCTAGTTTCCGCGAAGCTAGCCCTATACATCTTTCGATGTAGTTTTTATTATTGAGCTCTCGACGAACGTCTATGCCAAGGATATCAAGGTTGTCCTTCATTGGTAATAATGCATTCTGAAGAGAGGGTAGGGGAAGGAAAGGGGATTTCTTCGCAGTAAATGCACACGCCTGTGTTTTGCGGGCATTGAACTCGACCAGGTTCTCGGTACCCCATTGATAGATACTGTCGAGGTTACGGTCGAGATCAGCCACGAGTCGTCGTCTCTCCTCTTCAATCTCAGATCGCTCCGCCGTCGGACGAACCGAGTAACTCCCGTGCAGTGTGCTGTCATCTGCATAGCAATGAATGTTCCCGAGGGATAGCATATCATTGATATGCAGAAGAAAGAGAGTTGGTGATAGTACGGACCCCTGCGGTACCCCGGCATTCACTTGCAAGAAGCGAAAAGCCTGGCCATCGCAGAGGACCCGCACTCGGCGCTCGTTTAAAAAGCTGGCAATCCAGCTGCACAGTTGAGGAGGTAGACCATATGCCGGAAGCTTGGAAAGGAGCGAAGCATGCCAGACCCTATCGAAGGCTTTGGCGATGTCCAGGCTAATATCCAAGGACTCGCCGTGCCTTTCCATAGCCCCACCCCAGACATGCGTTACGAATGCCAGCAGATCACCCGTTGATCGCTTTGGCCTGAAGCCGTATTGTCGATCATTGATTAGCGAGTGATCCTCTAGGAATTGCATGAGCTGCTTATTTATAAGGAGCTCAAGCACCTTGCAAATGCAAATGACTGATGTGACAGCTATGGGTCGATAGTTGCCTGGATCGGACCGATCCCCTTTCTTGGGTATCGGTTGTACGTTCGCCTCCTTCCAGACCTCCGGCACGAGCCCAGAGTACAGACGCGTTAATACTGGAGACAACTCAGCTGCACATTTTCGTAGCACCACCGCCGGAATGCCGTTAGGGCAACTGGCTTTCCGCGTGTCGAGTGACCGCAGTACTGCCCGTACATCACATTGCCTGATAACAATATCAGGCATTGTGTGGCCACAGTTGGCGATGGCGGGGGGCTGCAGGCCACGGTCGTCGACCCGGGAATTAGCCGCAAAGAGGTCTGCGAGTATATATATATAGATATATTTATTCACCCTTCATTATAGGCACTTTAAACAAGTTGCATCAATTGAAAGTTTAAATTATATAAAATTATATACAAAATGAAATCTATTGGTGTGGTTCATTGTTAACTTATGCATTACGTTAATTTATATCACATTTAGTAACACACAATATGCGATAAATCTTTGCATACGTACTCATTTATACTGAGAAGCATTTAAAACCCCTTCTCATGAAAAGGCACCGATGAATGAGTTGAAGTCAATGGATTGTAAGAAATGGGCCAGTGACGTGAGGCAAGGCAAGTGAAACGTGCTACACAACCATTTTATAAGGGTCTCTAATGCTTAGTACCTTTCGTGTACTAAGTAGTGCAACTACAATGAAATTTGCATGGTTTGGTTATGTTGCATTATTACAATAAAAACCAAAAAAATATTGTATATACTTACCTTGTTTTGTTTATTAGTTTCTACATACTTAAATGGATTTGTGAAAAGAATCAATTTCAGTTGTTTTATTGTTAATAGTTTTATTGTTTTTGTGACACCTATACTTACCGTTAATTTAATGCTTTAACTTATTCACTGTATGCAAAAACAACCAGCTTTTTAGCTTTTCTACACGACACTAAATACGCTCTCACACTTCCATTGCAGAATATTAAGTCAAAAGTAAAATAAATATTAATTGCAGCAAAAAAAATATACGTCAAAAATTGACACAACAACCGACTTCAAATAAGCGAAAAGGGACCAAATTAAAATTACTACTTTCCACCAAAAATTTCCAAAATCGGTTTACCCAGACCAGATATAAAAAAAAACACACAGTCGGAATGAGAACTGCTCCTTTTTTGGAAGTCGGTTACTTATCTATTCCAACTTTGGTTACTTATCCATACATTAGCTGAGGTCCATACACACTGGCGAGATCCAAGCCGGTAATGAGCCAGGTGGTCCTTACAATGTGCCAGCTAACAATACGCTGTGACTAGGGTGGAACGTTCCCCTTTAAAGGTAGCATTTTGAATACTAGGCGATTTTACTTTGAAAAATATTAACTACAAACGCTTTAAAGAATAGAAATAAGTTGGTAAAGGGATTGGGATTGGGAAGGGATACACTGTTATTGATTTTGACACGAGAGCAATGTTCATTCGTCCATGTTTAGTCTTAAGAAAATTTGTAATATACTTATCAGTTATGGAAAAAAAGTGGCCGTGAGTTCTATTGCCAGGTTTTTTCTCTCGGTTCTACCTACTGCTTTGCGAATCTGGCAGTACATGTAAATATAGAAGCAATAATATATTTTTATTTTAAGTACTTTCTGAGAGAGCCATTTAATGACCTATACAAATAAATTATTTCATTTTAAAGTAATGCAATTTTCTTTTTGGACATTCTCACACGAGATCTAGCCATCTAGCCCAAATTAAGCTAAAACGTAGGTATAAGTTTTGCGTAACTTAAAAAAACAACATGTTAAAACCAAAATATTATGTTTATTGCTTTTCAAAATACTCTCCTTTACATTTTAAATATTTTTTCATGCGATCGAACCATTTTTTAAAACAGGAGGACCACAGATCTGAAGGTGTTTTCTACGTGCTGATTGAACGCTATCACTGCCTCTTCGGAGTTGGTAAAAGTGAAACCTCTCATCAAATCTTTGATTTTGGGGAAAATACAGAAATCACAGGGTGCTAGGTCAGGGCTATGCGCAGGATGGGGACGAGTTGTACTTTTTCGGAAGCTAAAAATGACTTTGTTTTGTTGGCCGTGTGTGAAGAAACGTTGTCATGTAGGAGAACGCGGCTTTTGGGTCGTCTTTCGCGAACTTTTTCTAACACCCTGAGTAAACAAATGGTAGAATACCACTCGGCATTAACACGCTTTTGATCTTTAAGTGGAATTGTACAGATGGGACCCGTAGCTGAGAAAAAAAACGCGATCATTTTTTTACCAACGTTTCTCGCCTGCCTCACTTTTGTTGGCTTGTTCTCATTTTCAAACACCCATTCATAAGATTGCTGTTTTTTTTCGGGTTCAAAACAATAAATCCACGTTTCGTCTCCTGTGACAATGTCATAAACAGCATTAGAATGTCCGTGGTCGTACTTCAGTAGCATCTGTGAGCACCAGCGACAACACAACGAGCACCATTCCACGCGAGCTCGCTTCTGCTCCGCTGTCAGTTCATGAGGGATCCAACGACAACAAAGTTTCCGAACTTTCAATTCTTCGTGTAAAATTTTCTGGATTTGACTCATACCATAACAACAGTCCTCGAATTGTCTCATAGGTAATCCGCGGGTTTTCTTCTATTAACCGCATAACAGTAGCCACATTATTTTCGTTGACGGCAGTTGAAGGCCGCCCTTCACGAAATTCGTCATGTAAAGAAACTCGACCTCTCTCAAATTTAGCAAACCATCGCCTCACGGTGCTCAAACATGGTGCTTCTCTACCAAAAGCATTTTGAAGACGAGCGGCACAGTCTTGCGGTGAGAGAGAACTTTTAAAATCATAAAAAATCATCGCTCTAAAATCTTTTCGACTTAATTCCATTTTCGTTGCATATTTGATGTGTGATAAAATACAATTGACAAATGATTTCCCGCCAATTGTTTTTTTTATTACTAAGAAGGTTGCAACGTTTAAAAAAATATAACATTCAAAATTCAAATAGTTCCGATTAGCTGGAAGTGCACAACTTTTAGTGTGCCCCATGTATAAGCATGTGCTATGGGATCTAGACGACTGATAAACATACTAATATATTTCTGAATAGATACATATTGTGCATAGAAAACACCCAAACTCCGAAACAAACGTTTGTGGATCACACAATCAATATTTGATTCGACCCGGGGATTGAACCCGAGATTCCGGAGTCGAAAGCCAACCACGCCACCGAAGCAGTCAATATTATAAATATTATGAGCAGGCAACTTTATGATGCTGCTCAATTTACCAATAGAACTGGAATCGATAGTTGAACGGCCCTTCTCATACTTTGTAGTACATTGGAAGCACACTGCACTTAATCCCACGCATCCTTTAACTGTAATCGATAACGCAAGTAACCCCACACACTTTAGTATTCGATTAAGTGAAAGTCATACATTTGTTCCATTTCTGGAACGTGCGCTTAGTTATTATAAAGAAAGGATCAGATTGTACTATTTTTAGGGTTCCGTAGTAAAGTTTCGGAACCCTTATAGTTTCGTCATGTCCATCAGTCTTCGGCTTTCCTCCCAAACGGTTAGCATTAGAAAGATGAAATTTTGCACGGCTTTGTGTATTTAATATTCCGACAAAGTGCTAAAATAAAATTATGAATAATGATTTTTTCTGGTGTACGTCCCCTCGAGTAAAGTAGGGATAATCATTTTTTCTCGCGTCAACCACATCGTGTGGGATATCATTAGATAGGTATTTTTAAAACACAGGTTGCTAAGACAATTTTTTGATTTAGGCGTCCGTTTGCGAGATATACTCCTTTAAAGAGCATTTTTTTGTTAAAACAGAGCCCCCCCCTAATAAATCTAAAACGACTAGCTTGAAGAATCTGAATAAAATCATGATGGTAGTCCATAATTATGAACTTTGAAGGAACTAACTAGTTATAGATTTTTTGTCTTCAGATACGAATCCACATTCAAATGACAATAATCCGTATGTATGCTTAGATCTTAAAAATTATTCTTAAAAAATATAGAGCGGTTTTCGAGGAATGTTTTTGTACAACTTGTCAAGCGGGCGAAGCCGCGGGCGTCCGCTAGTATAAGTATAAAACGTTAATTAACAAATAATTGTCTCTGATTCCACGAAGTAGTCTTTCATTTATTTGCACAAATGTTTAGAACAGGCTTGCCAATCAAACACAGGAAACATTACTGTAAATGAACGGGCTTAGTATATTTAGTGTACTAAAAATAAACAGCTAATGTACGGCCCTTCGACTGCAGTACTCTTGAACTTGACTAGGGTTCAATGACCGCGGGCTCAGTGATGATAACTGTGCCACTATCTCGCTCGTGCATTTTAAAGTTTTTTTTGTTTATAAGTTATCATCTTACATATGAGACACTTATTCTCGTATTAATTCGTTTACATTATATGATAGCTATCAACCTACTGAATTGTTACAGGATGTTATTGTAATTAAGACAATTTTTTATTGTTACTCATTATGTCAATAAATAAATGAATATATTTCGTTGATTATCCAGTAGTATATACTGTATATCATCTCTAGATATTCCAGTACCTACTGCAATTTCCTATGGACTGCAGAAATTCCATTTAGTGGTATGTAAGATCTGCTGCTGTTTAGAATCTTGTCTTGAATTACGGAGTGTCTATAGATTTTCTATAAGTAGTACCCGTAACGGCAATTAGGTATGCCCCATATTACGTGCAAAATTACAGACAAACAGTGGGTGTGTAATACACCTCTGCGTACTCCAGTGGGGATATAGGCGTGATGTATGTCTGAATGTCTGTCAATTTGTACAGTCATTTCAGGATACTTATAGCTTTGATGAATGATTATGATTATACAAAATTAATAAAACTAAAAAGCTTCAGTCATTGTTTTGTTATAATCTGTTTGCTATAGACAGGCAGACAGAGTATTTGCTTTAATTTTTTGAAATTAATTGTAGTAGTTAAATAATTTATTGTTGGGTCGAACTCTCTACGTTTCTAAACCCAACACTATACCGTATAAAGCTATTAATACAATCCAGTTTATTTGTAATATTGATGTTGTTTTATAAGTTGTGTGGTCTCGAAGATATTAGACAAGTGAAACTGTTAGTGTGGGTCGCAGAATAGACAGACATACATACATCACGCCTTTATGTCCACAAGGATAGGCATAGGTGCATTTTATACACCCACACTTTGCAGGTATTTTTGCTGGTCCCAAGCCCCAGGTAATAGGGGCTGCCGCTAGCGGGCACTATAGAAAAACCATACCCACTCTGTAATTCTAATCAAAATTCCAACAGCCACGACGTTGTATACGACGACCGTGTAGCTCTATGGTCACTATAAATGTTACTGCTTCGGTGGCGTGGTCGGTAGTGTATCGGCTTTTGACTCCGGAGTCTCGGATTCGATTCCCGGGTCGAATCCAATATTTGTGTGATCCACAAATGTTTATTTCGGAGTTTGGGTGTTTTCTATGTAAGTATGTCATGTTTGTATTTAGAAATATATAGCATAGTTTGGGCTAGATGAGCATGTCCAACAATATTTATTAATTTATTATTTATATGTGTCACTTAATAGAATCTCTGCTGTCCGAGCAGTATAGCAACTTGGTATTTCATCACAGAATCACGTGTTTCTCCCCGATAAGGGTGGGTAGGGTGGTTAAGCATGTGGCGTGTTATACTCCCGTTTCGCTAGTATTCTTCCTCGGTCCTACGTAATAAGGAGTGGGTCTATTGTCGTTTCCAAGCACTTTGTGTATATTTGCCAAAGTGTCAACCGTCAGCAAGTACACCTCGTGGAAGTGAAGATGACTTGGAACCCGAATAGTATGGATAAGGACAAGTATCCTAATGTCCGCTTGTACTGCAGAGTTATATTAAGGGGTATGTAACATCTGTCCGGGCTGTGGGAGTTTGGTTTCAAAAATCAAAATATTTTTATTCAAAATAGGAGCAGTTAATACATACTTTTTGAATGTTAAGAAATCCGCCCATTCGATTACCACACACCGAGAAGAAGGACAAGAAACTCAGCGGGGTCAACATTTATTTTTTATGTAATTTTACAAAAAAATTACAAAGTAGGTACTTCCATTATTAATTTTTACACAGATTTATATTTATAGGTAGCATGTGAAGAATGTTACCTTCAAGACAGTTGTCGAAAAATGTGTAGCAATTGAATGAAATGACATTTAATGGGTTCATAATTATTTAAATTTAATTTCATTCAATTTAAATTCATGTCAAATCATAAAGAATTCAAATTCTTTATGATTTGACATTCTTCATTAATTTTTAAATTTTAATTTCATTAATTAATTCATTCTTTGGCAGTACCGATATTCAGACGTCCATTAATTTTATGAATATGTTAATTATTATGTTGTATTTAATGTTAATTTTTTAAAATTGTATTTTATTTGCAGTGTTGTATTAGGATAATCCTGTGATGACACTGTAAATGTTTTGGAAATAAATAAATAAAAAAAAATATTTCCAGGGATCTCTGTCATCAATATAATCAAATATTGGATGGAAACAGGCGTTACCTGGCGAAAATCCATGACAAAGTAGAACAGCCGTTCTCTCTGAGACAGTCTTGATAATGCCTCGTTTAGAGGTGAAACAATTGTCGACGTTTTATTGTCTTTTGTTTTTGCGAAAATAATGCTATTATATTTTGAAAAGTTTTAACATCTTACTTACCATTACTTTATCAATATAATCCTTAATTGAATATTTGAATACGGAGTGTGTTTGAATTATAGAGTGGTTATGGATTATCTAGAGTGCCCAGTAACGGCAATTGGCTTGCCCCATATTACATGGGACCACCAAAATTACTGCACAGTGTGGATGTGCAATGCACCTCTGCCTACCCCTTCAGGGATATAGGCGTGATGTATGTCAGTCTGTCTGTCTGTGTGTGTATCCTAATTTCGTCTTAAGGATACATTCTATCCCATTTCGATATAGCAAATATAGTTGATATTAAATATATTAATAATTCATGCAGCAATTTACTGTTCAAACTTGCTATTAGTTACGTAGAATTGGATATTGTCTAATTATGTCGATATTGGGTCATCATATATATACTCTATACACTAGGCAATTACATACGGTAATAATTGAGGCAGCTGCCAGCTTTAGTTTCACATGTATCTTGAATTGAAAGATGACCTCAAAGCCAGAAACTCAAATTGTGCTACAATATTGTCTACTCGCATCTTTTATCAATACCAGATTGATAAATATGCATGTACACTACATCTCATTCTGTCACTGTTTTACCATTGATATGTACCAAAATACTTTGGGTGAAATATACACAACTAATGTTATTCTTGCTATATAGTTGAATGAGTCCTGACTGGCACTCCAACCCAATATTTCTGGAGGTCGGTACACTTTAATGCACCTATTCCATGATACACATAAATACGGTTCCTTTTCTTCTAGATAAAGCATCGCTTCAAGTTCGATTACTCGTGTTTTGTTACGAAAGTGTTAATAAAACATTCAATGCTGGTGTTAAAACGGCCTGTTTTACAACCAATCGATACGGAACAAATAATTAAAGCTATCCTATCCTGTTTCGAAATAGTGTAGTGTTTGAGGAAAGTGCATTAGCGGCTTTATTTTTATAGCAACCTGAGAACATTCTATTGCAGTGTTATAAGATACTTTTAGTTGAAAATATTTTTATGTTCTATTAAAAATGGTAAAAAAATCGTAGTTGTAACAGTTATTTTAGAGTTCAAAGAAATGAAAAAGTCTTCTTTTTATTGCAACATAACGATATGAATTCAATATGATCGAGTACGGATGCCTAACTCGATAAAGTAAAAGATCAAAGAGCCTGCACTAATTTACCATGAACTATTTTATAGTGTTGTAAGCTAATGGAAGTAAGGGATCGAGAGATTATGGATCCATCCGTATTTGTAGCAATTGCGCGTTTTAGTGATCCGATTTCAATTGCAGATATAATTATTATGTTTCAGAAGTGTAGTATGTATTGATGAATGTTTTAATTTATAAGTATTTGTTACTTTTTCACACGCAAACGCGCCAAAGCGAATGTGTATTAAGAAAATGTATTTACGTCAGTCATGTTAATGGTAGCCTAAGATGAAACTCGCGTCATACAATGTAAAACAACTTCACTTTACCCCTAGGTAACAACTGCAATTAGTACAAAATTCGTTCTATCTAAATAAGTTTAATTCATGTTAGATCGATCGGTTGTCAGACCCATCATTAAGTCACTGTACCCTAAATGTCTCCTCAAATCACCCCACCATAGATGATGTATGGTCTAAAATATTGGGGTCGGGGTGACCGCTTGCTTTGGGGTACGAATCTAGCAGTCCATACCGAGCATTGTTGAAATGAAATGATCTAACAATTTACATTGGTACAATAAATAGGATAGTTTTTTAAAAACAGTATAATTAAAGCAAATAAGTTCTTCACTTAACTCCAATTTTGAACCATTTCACGACAAATTTTGTAAAGCTTTTTTATATCCACTAATCATAACATAGTATAAAACAAACTCACTTCCCACCCTATGTAGGTATGCTTAGATCTTTAAAACTACGCAACGGTTTGATGTGGTTTTCACCAATGGATAGAGTGGTAATAATTTGTCAAGCAGACGAAGCCGCGGGCATCCGCTAATAATTAATAAGAACGAAGGGAGTTCGATTTTTGCTGAGCGCATGGCTGGTGGCTTTTTAGGTTACCTCTGGCGCTCCGCAAAAATCGGGCTCCCAGATACTCACATACCGAACAACGTTTCTTGTCCTGCACCTGGAGCTAGTTAGGAATAACTAGATCTTCTGTGTGGGACTATCAACTAATCAAGCATTACCTTGACATTGGCGAATCATCGATCAATATCGATGGAGCCACGTTTTTAAAAGAAGAAGAAGAATTAGAACAAAAATGATATGCTATTATTTATGGTATAAAGAGAAGTAAGTGTGGTATTTGCCGTACCGTTTTCGGGATATATATAAGTACTCATAAACGACACGAAAGAAGTCGGTATAAGCAGAGTATTTACCATTCACTTTTCATTATTTCGACCAGAGACTTGGGATAGCGCTCGCTTTGCCCCCATTTCGATAGGATACATAATACAATTGAAACTGCTGATATGTACTGCCTTTACTAAAGCATTGTACTCGCCCGCTGTCAAGTCGTTTACAGAACTGACATTCTGACTTTTACGACACATGTCATAAGTAATTGCTGAGGCTCCGTATATCCCTAGAGCTTTTGAGGAAAAACTTGTTGAACCAATGTGGGGTTTGTTATGTTGTTGTTTAATTTTTGTCTTGTTTTATTTTCTTGGTAAAAAAGTTAGCTAATCTTTTGTGTATAAGGTAAGGGCAAGTAAGTTCAATTTGTTCATAATCATGACTATTCTTGTTTTCAATCTGTAGTTATAATTCCTCACTGTAAAAATATCCCCCGACTGAAGAGAGCAATATTGCACCAAAGAATTACAATTATTTGGGGTCGGCGATGCTGCATGTGTTTTTTCTCCACACATTCCTGTCAGACGTCATCGCTTCTGTCATTACCTTCTTTGTCATATCCCTTTCAGCCTCTAAAGACCTCTTGAAATTCATACCTTGTACCTTTCTAATCCCATTCCATTCCCACTCCTAATTACACGATTTGAATGACAAAAAACTAGCATCCTTTGACCTTCGACCACACGACTGAAGTAAAACTAACTCTTTCTTTCCCCTACAAATTTATATCTCCCTCTCAATTTTCGTTTGCCTCGCTTGTAAACATCTCACTTTTCGTAACGCTCTCGTCACGCATTCACCCGCTAACTCCCCAAGTTTGACTTTCAAGACCTTACAAAGCTTCTAGATGTATAAAACAATAAAACGAATTTCCGCCATAAACCTACTTTTTCAGCACCTTCTCGTGTAAACATGCGATGACGTCATAATACCTAGTCGTATCTATCACACCAAGGTTGGCAGTCCTTACATGACATGATTAATGCGTGTGATTTGGCAGATCACTTTGTTTGTTACGCATCGTCGCGTCTTCGAAGCTCTCCATGATGCTACAGGCCATTTCTCTTACTGAAGTTGTTTTTGTGTGTTGATAAAGTGTTACCATAGCCAAGATCTTAAGTCTATGACGTCAAATGTATTGTTATTCATTGTGATATTTCTCGTAGATTAATGTACTGTAGCGTATTTGACAGCTTAAAATTATTTACATACAAATTGATGTCTTTATCGTCGAAGTGGTAGAAAGAGGCATTTTTTTTATTAAACTTGCATTTCGCAGTTACAGTAGTTACAGTCTTTCTACGTTATAGGGGGTAACTGCCGTCCCTGAGGTCCCAGATTCGATTCTCGGGTCGATTCAAATATTAGTGTAATCCACAAATGTTTGTTTTGGAGTTTGGGTATTTTCTAATGTATATTTGGTATATTTTTTTTTTTTTTTAATATTTAGATCGACAAATTGACGCCACCCGCCTGATGGTAAGCTGTGGCGACGTCTGGTGATTGTGGGCAACTCTCACAGTACATAGGAATACTATAGAGAGTGACCCTCAACTTGACGACCCAGTAATGTGCCTCTTCACACTTCGCTTAAAGAACCCAGGGTTATATGTCGGAGGTTATATGCGCGGGCAGGGCGTTCCAAGCCACCATCGTTCGGCAGAGAAACGAACGTTTAAAACGCTCAGTTCTCGCGAAGACGGTTTCCATGGCGTAGTTCGGGATCGGAAGGGAGAGGGTGGGATCAGATTGAAGAGCTTTTCAGAACACTCACCGTGGTAAATACGGTAGAACGCGGCCAAGGAAGCAATTGTTCGGCGCTGGGCTAGCGGCTCAAGGCTTCCCGTTACCTCCGGACAATCTATAATGCGAACAGCGCGTCGCTGCATAGCGTCGAGTGCGTCCAGCAAATACTTCGCGGAGCCGTCCCAGAGGTGAGAGCAGTATTCGACGCAGGGTCTAATCTGCGTTTTGTACAGCAGACACCTCTGGTGCGGTGTAAAGAATCGCTTTACCTTGTTCAGTATTCCTAGTTTCCGCGAAGCTAGCCCAATACATCTCTCAATGTATTTAGTGTTATTGAGCTCTCGACGTACGTCTATGCCAAGGATGTCTAGATTATCCTTCATTGGTAATGTTGCATTCTGAAGAGTGGGTAGGGGAAGGAAAGGGGATTTTTTCGTTGTAAATGCACACGCCTGTGTTTTGCGGGCATTGAACTCGACCAAGTTCTCGGCACCCCATTGGGAGATACTGTCGAGGTTACGGTCGAGATCAGCCACGAGTCGTCGTCTCTCCTCCACAATCTCAGATCGCCCCGCCGTCGGACGAACCGAGTAACTCCCGTGCAGTGTGCTGTCTTCTGCATAG
Organism: Nudaria mundana; assembly: GCA_963556515.1. Taxonomy (NCBI): domain Eukaryota; kingdom Metazoa; phylum Arthropoda; class Insecta; order Lepidoptera; family Erebidae; genus Nudaria; species Nudaria mundana. Next base: position 12,579,276 of record OY748301.1, read on the forward strand.
CAATGAATGTTCCCGAGGGATAGCATATCATTGATATGCAGAAGAAAGAGAGTTGGTGATAGTACGGACCCCTGCGGTACCCCGGCATTCACTTGCAAGAAGCGAGAAGCCTGGCCATCGCAGAGGACCCGCACTCGGCGCTCGTTTAAAAAGCTGGCAATCCAGCTGCACAGTTGAGGAGGTAGACCATATGCCGGAATCTTGGAAAGGAGCGAAGCATGCCAGACCCTATCGAAAGCTTTGGCGATGTCCAGGCTAATAGCCAAGGACTCGCCGTACTTTTCCATAGCCCCACCCCATACATGCGTGACGAATGCCAGGAGGTCACCCGTTGATCGTTTTGGCCTGAAGCCATATTGCCGATCATTGATTAGCGAGTGATCCTCCAGGTATCGCATGAGCTGCTTATTGATAAGGAGCTCAAGCACCTTGCAAATGACTGAGGTGACAGCTATGGGTCGATAGTTGCCTGGATCGGAGCGATCCCCTTTCTTGGGGATCGGTTGTACGTCCGCCTCTTTCCAGACCTCCGGCACGAGCCCTGTAGAGTATGACAGGCGGTACAGACGCGTTAGTACTGGAGACAACTCAGCGGCACATTTTCGTAACACCACCGCCGGAATGCCGTCAGGGCCACTGGCTTTCCGCGTGTCGAGCGACCGCAGCACTGCCCGTACATCACATTGCCTGATAACAATATCAGGCATAGTGTGGCCACAGTTGGCGATGGCGGGGGGCTGCAGGCCACGGTCATCGACGCGGGAATTAGCCGCAAAGAGGTCTGCGAGCATGTCCGCCTTCTCTTGGGCTTTGTGAGCCAGTGATCCATCAGGAAAACGCAGTGGTGGCAGCGAGGGTTGGCAAAAATTTGACTGTACGGCTTTGGCCAGTTGCCAGTATCCACGGCTGCCCGTGGGGTGGGATGTGAGCTCCTGACCAAGCCGCGCGACGCGCTGGGCATCCGCTCTCTTGAAGGCCCTCTTGCTGAACCTAGTGGCCCTATTGTACGCTGCTTTGAGGCGGTTCACATTCGGGTCACGTGCCGCCCGAGCCTTGACCCAGGCGCGATACGCCGACTGTTTTTTCTGGACAGCCTCGGCACATTCACGCCCGAACCAGGGGCGAGCTTTGCGGATGCTGGCGACATCAGTGAAAGGGATATAATATTCTATCCCTAGACTGATCTCGCCAGCAACGGCAGCAGCGCTATCCGAAGGCGCCTTCCCTACAAAGCAGCGTTGGCTCCACGGGACGGACGCAAAGTAATTGCGGAGACCGTCCCAGTCTGCCGACGAGTAGTGCCATAGTCGTCGAGTCATTTGTTCAGCACGAGCAGGCGGTGGCACTTGGAAAATGGCGTGCACCACACAGTGGTCGGAAGTGCCCAGTGGGGCGCGTACCGACACACTGTACTCGGCTGGGCGACTCGTCAGCAGTAGATCCAGCAAGGCGGGCGTGTGGTCTGACCTGTCAGGTATCCGGGTGAGCCCCTGTACCATCTGGGTCAGCCCGTGGGAGAGAGCGAATGCATGGGCGGATCGTCCCGCATGATCGGTCCTAAGGGACCCCAGCCACTCAACGTGATGACCGTTAAAGTCCCCCAGGAAAACCAGGTCAGCGTTCGGGAACCGCACCTGCGCATCGTCAGCCATTTCGCTGAGGTATTCGATAAGCCTTATTGTCCCAGTGTCCCCTGTGTGGGAGCGGTAGACGCACACGTAGATCTGGCTCATAGAGCCATGATCCACGTGCAGCCAAAGGACGGAGTAGGAGGGGTTCTCTAGACAGCGCACCCGGCGGCAGCAGACATCCGCCCTAACGAACACGCACACTCCGGCTTTGTCGCGGAATTGTTCCTCAATGACATAACCCGGGTAACTGAGGTAAGACGTGTCGTCAGGGCGGCGTATCTGTGTCTCCGTAAGGAACATCACAGAAGGCCGTGCCGTCTCTAGGTGATGGTGGACGGTATCGAGGTTCGCATGGAGTCCGCGGATATTCGCGAACTCCACCTCAAAAGGAATCGACTTTGTGGGGTTTCTAGAGGCCGCTGTGTACCGTTTATAACTTTGTTGCACTGTCATGATGAGATATAGGGAAGCGTGAAGACAGGGCGTCATTTGGTGCGGCAGTAAGTGACAAAGTGCAGAGGCTAGCTTCGTCTAGAACCGTGTGGCTAGGTCGGAGCCGACCCGCCGGACGGAAGGGCTCCCAAACCCCCCTGATGCAAGGCCGCCGCTACCCCACACCGGTTACCACCCGGAGCGGCGACCCCACATCAGGATTATGCGCAACATGTGGGGCAGCCTCCTGGGGTGGTTGGTACCAGGCGGGCCCCATGACTATGTTGCGTGCGGCCGCGGCAACGCCGTTGCTAAGGGTCTCCCTGGCCGGCGAATCTACTCACACCACCCACACTAGACTCCGCTTCGCCCCCACTGGACCCCTGCCTGCCGCACCATACATCGCCCTGGGCCCGGCAGTGCAGCTGCTGAACCCCTAACGCAACCCAGCCTGGGCTGGGTTACTTGGGGAGCTTTAGCACAGCTGCACGGTGGTACCCCCCCGGACCAACACTGTTGTACCACCTGGTATCCACGTAGGGGCCGAAGCCACCACATGGGTACCGTAATATACGAACCTCGTCCGTTAATCAGCAGGTGCGCCACTAGCAGGTGAGGTCGCTGGGGCCCGATAGATGTAAGAAGGGCCCCTTTGCACCCAAAAGTATGTCTTATGTAGGTATGTCATTTATGTATTTTTCTAAATACATAAATTACATACTTATATAAGTATAAGTATGTTTATCGAAGTAGGTCTAAAGAAGGAAAACTCGACATAAAAACCTATCCAACCCACCCCACCAGCAGCGGGAGTAGGTGGAACGCGGCCGTGTCCTTTTGCGAGCAATTCATGCTCGCGAAGGAGGCGGCCGAGAGGGAGGGAGCGTACCCTCCCCGCCGAGTTCCGTAGTCAGCGGCGAGGGCGTCGCAGACACTACTACGCCCAAGACCATCGACCTCCACGATCGGGGCCTGAGGACGGCGGGATCGCCACCTGTCGTCCTTACAGAAGCAGGCTAGAAGGGTTGAGTGGGGCAAAGCCCCCCTTTGCCCCATAGCACGCAACCAGATTCACTCACTGACGCGGGTTAAAACCCTACCCCAACGACGCGGGATTCTCATCCCGACCAAACCTCCGCAGAGACCACAGAGGTGGTTAAGGTCCGCCAGGCGCCACTGGAAATACGTTCTGCCTGTAACTGGAGACGCCTGGCAACGGACGTTAGAGAGGAACTAAAAAATAAAAATAAAAAACCCACCCCACCAGCGTTATTTATGTAGGCGTCCCCCTTTATCCCCAGTTTATGTAATTCTCTTTGGGGGCGACCTAATCCCAGCAGTGGGCGTCATATGGACTGATATGATGAATAGGGGTGAATATAATTTCCGGGTACACCTATTTGACGGAAACTCGTTCGTATGTTTACAGGTGCACCACGTGTAGGTAAAAACCTTGTGATCCACGGAACGTTGAAGGAGCCTCTTAACTTAAATTGATCCAGTAGATAGTACTTTAATTATCACGGCGCATCGTTTTACTGTACTTGACCAGTAACCGTTGTCCCATTGATTGATACATGAACAGTTCTGTGGAACGTTAGACGCACCTCAATTAGCAACCTGTTGCTTTCAGTTCAAACTCCAACAAGGGACATCAACATTGCTATTTTATACTAAAGCAGGTTGTAAAATTTTAAAAGTTCTTAGTTCGGAGAAACTGCTGGGATACTCTTGACGAAAATTTGCATGTTTTTTTTTCACACTGTTTATTTCGGTAATTACATAGTTTGAGTAGGGACCGGTACCAAAAAGAAGAATCCTACTTATACTAGACATTGTAGACACTCGCGTAGAATAGTTTGCGAATTACCAAAGACTAGAGAGTTAACAATCGATACCCAAAAATCGAATCACTGCTTTATTATCAAAGACTGGACTAAATAAAAATTAGAATTCTGTGATACCACCCAAATAATGAACACAAGAATGTCACAACTACTTATTTATAAAATTACAATAAAAATAGTTATGTCGTGAAACGTGCGTGTGCTTTTTGTGCTTAGCAAAAATGTAAAACAATTTGAAAGACAAAACTATACCCAGCAATATGTACGATAAATGTTAAAGTCCTATTTCCGATATGATCCGAATACGCACGTAATATTAAACATAAGATCCCTAGTTATTAAATGATAATGTCGTTATAGTTTGACCTAGTGAAAGAACTATAAAAAAGGAATGAGAGTGTGTTTTAGGGGTTCCGTAGGAAAAGTCTCGGAACATGTCCGTCCGTCCGTCCTCCCTAACGGTTAGTGCTAGAAAGACGGCTATGTGTATTTACTATTCCGACAGAGTGCTAAAATAAAATTATGAAAAATATTTTTTTCTGGGATACCTACCCTACAAGTAAAGTGGTTTTTTCTCGCGCCAACCCCATCTTGTGGGGTATCATTATATAGGTCTTTTTAAAAAAATTGGAGGTTGCTAATACAATTTTTTGATTTAGGTGTCCGTTTGCGAGATATTCAACTTTAAAGCGCATTTTTTTGTTAAAACAGAGTGGCATCCCCCCCACCCCTCTAAAATCTAAACTGCTAGCTCGAAAAATCTGAAAAAAATCAAGATGGTAGTCCATATGATTCACTTTGAAAGAAAACTATAACGGACCAGATAACTTGGTTAGTTTAGGAGTTATAGAGCCTAGAATGGGTAACTACGGAACCCTATATAATGTGTGACCCGACACGCAGTCGGCCGATTTTTTTATATTATTAAATGGTATTCCATCGGAGGACTAAAGTTGGCCGCCATGTGCCAAACATCTGCGCTACCCGATTTTTTACCAACTCCGACTTTTGACCCCACTTCGCTACGATCATTCATGTGGGAATTGGGTTCTATGAATTACACAAAGCGAATTTAAACTAAATTTCTCGGAAATAAAGCTCATATTTGGTTACACTAATTTGAATTCGCATGTAGTGAGTGTTATTCTTGTTGCTGTATTAATTGCTTTGAATTATAAACGGAATTAAATTGTTGGTGCGTTAAGGGTGGTTTTTATGCAAGTATGGTTTTTATGCAAGTATGGTTCTAGTTTTGAATGACGTCATAAATCCAACCACTACTACAAACTCTTTATTATCGAGTATGGCATTGTAAACAGTGTAATTATAAATGCTTGATGGAGTAACATTAATTTCATTTTGTCTAGCAATCCTCCAGTATAACTAGATACCTAAGAATATTATAATCTGATTTTGTACTAAAGGAACGAATTCTTTTACTATATCAAATTGCTTATACTACAATCGTTCTTTTGTACCATTAGGGCGCGTGTGCATGCAAGTATGGCGACACATTTACACCTAATTAATGTCTATGTATATCTTGTACTTAACAACTTATTATGCAAGTTGCAAATGTGACATCATACTTGAATGCAAGACTTGCATAATGGAAATGGTAGGTATATGATCTACAAAGGGAAAATAATATCCTCATCTGTCTTTCATTTTTATTTTCAACTTATCGAGAGAGTGTTGGAAGAAAATACTGGAGATTAGCTGATGTTCTTCTATTGTCTATTTAATGTTTCAAATGTCTACAGAACTTAGTCTGGCAGTTGTGACAAATTAAGGTTTGTTGCCGAGAGGCAGGAAGCGTTGAAAAAGTTTCAGAATTGTTTTAAAGTCCACTTCCCAATTTGGTATCGTGTTTACACTTTTTCGCTTTGCTGTTTTTACCGAAACGAGCCGTAAATAATTCTAAGTGATTTAGTTGTCGTTGGAACTTGTGTGTTTTGTGTCTATACTTTTTTCAATTGTACTCTTGTAATTTCGCCATCGTTCATCACCCATAAGTGCGTAATCTCATTCCAATCCATCCAAAAGTTGTTTGAAAGAGATCGTTGCATGCTATAATAAATAGTCAGGTACTGATAACAAAATTAAATGTTCTGTTGTAAAAATACCAAAATATTGTACTCCGTAAAATTAGCTAAATAAAATAAAATATTTAGGACATTTTCACACAACGTCATCTATCCCAAGCTAAGCTATAAACATGTGTTATGAGATCTAGACGACTGATAAATATACGTATACACACACATCTAAACTCCGAAACAAACATTTGTGGATCACGCAAATATTTGATTTGACTCGAAATAAAACCTCTGGAACGGACTTAAGATTATTGAAGTTAGTGAAATGAAACTGTGTTTCTCTACAAACAATACCAAACAAAATTAATACTTCTGCTATTAATAATTGTAACTGGCCGCACAAAAACACGGACGTCACACAAATTGGCCCGAAACAGTCCTCAAACGGAGTCAATCCATCCTCACAGGGATCACAGTTTGCTTGCCTCACTCTAATTACTTGAGAGGTCTTAATTACAGCCATCCGGGCTGTTTGTGGCCCAGCTAGCAGGACAATTGAAACTGCAGTTCGTCATCGCAGTTATATGATAATAACATTGTTATAATTTATGGGAAATTATGCCATTTTGGCAGTGAGTAGGGATGCTATCTGATTGTTGTTTTCTCATATATATCATAGATTGTGACAAAACTATTTTGTTTCAAAGTTTAAGATTAAAATTGGATGGTAGAAAAAAGTTATGTATAGATGTTTGAAATTATTGTAGCAAGGTCGAGACTTCTACAATCTATAAGTAACCTTACTTTTATAGGTGCTAACAATCTTAAATCCTTAGCTATAATATAGTTTCAAGAATGTGAAATGCTTTGCTATATTTTAATTTATATGACCGCATAACTCGTAACAATAATAACTCAAAATGAATCAGGTTTTTTGTTCTATTTTTCATAACATGCATGTGTAGCGGTAGTTACAATGAACTTGAATATGCAAGAAGTGACGACACAAAAACACGAACATCATTTTATGTCCTTCATGGTTATGATAATGTAGACATTAACACACCTGTGTCCATTACCTCTTTATCGTTATTGTTGTAGGTTTATCTATAAGCAACTAAGCACTACGCTAATGGGCGTTTTCACATTCTACGATAACGACAAACGATATCGTGACGATATCGTCTATAATATCGTGCAATGTGAAAACGTCCAATGACTTGCGTCCACTACAACGTCCTATTAGATGAGCTAACTGATTTTGCGTTTGCTATCATTTTTAAAGCGTAACGCATTTTGGTTATATTATAAAGTAGTATCAAAATTAAGTGAATGATTACAGAAGATTTATTGAAAATGTAATTATGAAAATTATTTTCTCTCATTGTTTATTTGTTTAGGTGTACTTCTTTAAACTTTCGCGTTTTGTACACGTTTTGTATAAACTTAAGACTAACGGGTCTTTTACGCGATTATTGAGATATATACATACCTCTTTACTACCCGACGTTTCGGCCCTGTTACAAGAGCCGTGGTCACGGATGGACTGGCTTCAGCTCATCGTCCGCCGTTAGTGGATAGGACTTGTGGCTTGTGGAGTGCAATCCAGTGGTTGGGACCCGATTCTAACAAATGCTCGGCAATCGCAGACTTGTTTATTTGGCGGTTTTTTTTTTCAAAAACATCGTTGTGTTTTTTAACTAAGTGTCGTGATGCTCATTTGGTACCTGTAGGAGTGCGGTTAAAAGTGCGTCATGACATTCCCCGTGCAGAAGAAATTTTAAACAATGCCAGTGTTCGTCTTCTGAGACAATTAATTCGCAAGTGTCGGTACCAACTGCACGGTGTACAGTGTGAACTATATAACTTGCATATGGATTGTAGTGCGGTGCTATCGGTGAGTGATTTTGATATAATGTGACCGCGTAACTTATAACCAAGCGAGTCGTATTCGCGATCTGTGCAGTGCACGTCACAACGCGAAGTTTGACAAGTTATGCAACCATCAAAAGAGTAATGCCGGGCAATTAGGATCACTCGAAAAGAAGACGGTGATTAATTGGTCAAACACACACATCTATGATGCCACACATAGTGTTCTGGCCAAAGGGTTAAACTTTGCTGTAATACCAAAGCGACTTCCCTATGAAAACATTATAAGTAGCAAGTAACGCGCAACAAGTTACCGTCTAACGACGCAGATACACTTAGACAGGATGTTGCCGTTATCTTAAGGAAGGCGAAGCCACCTAGGCCTAATATCACCACGGAAGAACAGCAGGCACTAAAAGAGTTACGTTCTAATACGAATATTTTAGTGCTGAAAGCTGACAAGGGTAATTCTACTGTGGTGATAGACTCGATGGACTACGATGGGAAAATAAAAAACCTACTTGTGACGCTGCAGTTTACAAACCAGTGACTTATAACCCGACGGCCAGAGTCACCAAACGTATACTTATGGTTATTAATGACCACGAGGAACTGTTTGACAAGGATGTGTTTGAGCGTCTACATAGACCTATGGCGGTCCAACCACCAAAGCTATATGGTTTGCCTAAAGTCCATAAGGAGAATGTACCTTTGCGCTCTATTGTGAGTCAAATCAACTCACCAACGTATTATTTGGCGAAACACATAGCGAAGGTACTGCAACCATTAGTAGGTAACACCACATCCTTCGTTAAAGACTCTCGGCATTTTGTGGACATAATCAAGAGCGTGAAAGTGGAACCGGATGGTGTTTTCGACGTGGAGTCACTCTTCACCAACGTTCCCGTTCAAGATTACCTTGAGGTCATCGAGAAGAAACTGAAGGACAATGGTGTGTCCAACAAATACATTGTTCTACTTAGACATTGCCTAGAGGGTAATTATTTTCTTTATGGTGGACAGCATTACCTCCAAATCGATGGAGTGGCCATGGGTAGCCCTGTAGCACCGGTGATGGCAAACATTTGGATGGAACACATTGAAGATTCCATATACATGCAGTTAGCACAGGTGAAACTGTGGAAGCGATATGTGGATGATGTCTTCTGTATTATGAGAGGGGGCCCAATAGAAGTAGAACAATTTTTAAGCCACTTGAACTCCATACATCGGAACATCCGGTTTACTCATGAAATGGAGTTGGACAGATCATTGGCTTTTCTCGATGTCAAAGTAACAGTGAGAGAGAGAGTGGTTCTCTCGGACACACTGTGTACCGCAAACCCACACACACACGGACAAGTACCTGAATGCCGGTTCACATCATCATCCGCGACACTTGAGATCCGTTGCGGTGTCGCTGGTAAGTCGAGCCTATGATCTTTGCGACCCTGAACACTTACAAAAAGAGCTCATGTTCAGGAAGTGTTGAAGCAGAACGGGTATCAGGGACATACACAACACCGTGAAAGGAACAAGGTACAACCCTTGGGAGTAAGCAGAGCACCAGCATTTATGCCGTACGTGAAAGGAGTGACGGACAAAATTGGAACAGTGCTACAAAGATACTCCATTAAAACCACCTGCGGACCCCTAAAGATACCATTCCTCTACAGACACCGGGTGTTTATAAGGTAGACTGCAGCTGTGGTAGTTCATACATCGGAAAGACCAAACGTACTATCGCTGAGAGGGTCAAAGAACACATCACAGCTGTAAAAAACCGCCAAATAAACAAGTCTGCGATTGCCGAGCATTTGTTGGAATCGGGTCCCAACCACTGGATTGAACTCCACAAGCCACAAGTCCTATCCACTGACGGACACTATTACTCCAGGATAGTGCGGGAAGCCGTCGAAATAAAAAAGTATCCCAACTTTAACCGGGAAGATGGCTATCGACTATCTACGTCGTGGAATCCGGTGATCAGCAAATGTACTCGCCACCTCACCGAACGCCCGCTTGCTGATACTATTAGTGTGGTATGCCGTAGTGGCTCTCCGAACACAATAGTTAGTGACGACGAAGTGAGGGTAGTTGAACAAACCCGCACTTCACGAAGACGACGATGAGCTGAAGCCAGTCCACCCGTGACCACGGCTCTTGTAACAGGGCCGAAACGTCGGGTAATAAAGAGGTATGTATATATCTCAATAATCGCGTAAAAGACCCGTTAGTCTTAAGTCTATAATAGGTATATACTGTTTAAATGTTTGAATACTACAGGCTTCTTTCATGCCTTTATTTTGATGAAATGTTACACCAAGCTAAACTTAGTCTTTATCTTTGAAATTCGCAAGTAAATAAGTTCAGACACTATCGTGCACGATAGCGCCTCATTTATATGACGAATCTTTCAAAACACGGATCGATTCGATAGTGAAAGTATCACGTGACTGTTTTAGACTGATACAAAGAACGGCCTAATATGGACCGGTTCAAGTTTAATGGAGTGTCATTACAAGTTACTATTAACTTTGAATTACCAAATGATGCGTTCGATTAGGTCTAATAGTCTTGTAATAGTCATCTATTAAACTCAACGGCCAGTCCATAACTGCATTCATTGTCATTGTGCGGTCCGTACCATTATTGAGTGAAACTAGAAATGTATGACTACTTTCAGTCCCTACTTTGTTTTCTGTGGACTTCGTACTAATACAGTACACTAGAACATAGTCTTAAACTTAACAGTATAGTTAGTCTATTATTGGCAACAGCACTCGACGACAACAGTCGATTTTTTATTGACCCCTGGCTCTAATTGGTGGTCTTTAATACAGCTGATATGGTAGTGACTGCATGCCCTCCTTCTTCACCTCTAAAACCTGAAATTCAGCGGAACCTTTGAAAATCGTAGGGGCGCTTAGTGTCTTTGTTAATTTTATCAGTAAGTATTTTAGAGCACTACGATTTAATGAAGGTATGGAGTCGATCTGATGATGGAGCCAAAAGCCACTCGAAGAAACTCCACAACGATTTACAGCAGTTAGGTACCTTGTTTTAAATATCAAATAAGTAGCTAATAATCTGCAGTAGATAGGCGAGTGTCCTAGATGGCAATTAAAGTATACCTAATATTCTGTACCTCCAGTTCTTATTACTAAAAAAATATTCTTCGTTTCTGATTGGTCACTGAAAGCATAAAAGATCATAACCTGAAAATAAATACTATAAAATTTGTTTCGGATGTCTCAAGTAACCTTTGCAAGTATCTCCTTTAAAATTCATTATAGTATTCACAGTTATCCAGATAGAATAAAAAACCTGTATCTCTAACAAATTAAAAATCAACTACACGAAACCTAATATATGTACCTACCTATATTTAACATAGAGCCGTGTACATTTCATAGGATCGCAATATCTCTGAGGACGGACGAGGTACAAAAGCCTTAGGAAACGGTTTCCATGGAAAAGTGCTTCGTCAATGTAAAAAAACTCACAATGGAAGGGACTCACAATACATCGTCGCCAGTTGCGGACTGATCAGTGCGGTCCCTAGTCAATGTTTTGATGGATTATGATCGAAATTGTGCGTGTCGTACGTGAAACGAAGTCTTTGAATGAGTGTCACGTCCAGGATTTTTACATCGAAATAGATTTTCAATCAAGCAAATGATTCTACACCAATGCGACCTCATAACTGGCTAATGAATACTAACCTTCATAGTAATTTCAACGCATTCTATTTTCTAATCAATTACTAACCTCATTACTCTTAAACTCTTTAAAGAATCTGGTATCTGGACACAATTTTTTTTAGAGTAACTTTGCTTGAGTTTGTTCAATCACACTTTTGCTTTGTCCACTAAAAAGAGGTATCAGAAAATTTAATTTCCGAAATCGAACAATTCCACTCAAATGTAGTATTCGTGACCCTTAATTGGTTCAGCTTGATGGACAATAGACTGACAATATTATTATAAGTAAGTAGATTTAGTACTACCATTAAGTTTAAGACGTTGACTACGAACCTCAGCGAATTATTATTTGTGATTGCGTCAAATGAGTTTTCAAATTGAATTCTTGAGAATTCTGATTTATTCTATTTTCAAATAATAAAGACAGGCTGTTAAGAATTAGGTAAATGTTTTTTGTTCGCAATTTCTTAGCAGATTTTGTTATTAAGTTTCTTCATAATAAATATATTGATTTAAATACGAGTATAATATGGGCTGTGATTTTGCCACATAAAGCAGAAAGTTATAGCTATCAGTAATTCATACCTAGTATGTGCTGTTTAAACAGTAGCTCCCGCTTTTGCCCTCATAGCGGCAATGTGAGCCATATGTTTTGCCAGAACTTGTTAAGGTCCTACGTAATAGTTGTCTGTTGAGCGGCAGGTGCACCACTTGCAGACGATGTTGCGTTAGCCTTCTAAGAATTTGGAGACTCCATATCAAGTACATTAAAAACATAGTAGGTAGTTACATCCAATTATTACAACATATAATTAAAAGTAGGTGTGTTTGCACACCTCAGCCTACCCCTTCGGCGAAAAAGGCGTGATGCTATGCTTATAATTAAAAGTCAGAGACGCCCGGTATTTTTATTGGCTATGCTATAGCGGCTGGTACGTAAGATTTGTTGCCTTTCATCAACTTCGCTCTTCATCAACATTTCATCGCAAGACTTCACCTATTTTTTTTCAAAATTACAATATAGCTGCTACTTTTTATTAAATTCATTGGGCCATTTTGGACATAACCCATTATTATGTGTGCCCGGTGACGGCAATAGACTTGCCCCCTATTACGTGGGACTAAAAATACTGGCAAATTGTGGGTTTGTAATGCGCCTCTGCCTACCCCTTCGGAGATATAGGCGTGATATGTGTGTGTATAATTAAATTGTATCTATATAAAACATAATAAAGACACATAAATCTCAACGTGAGCAGCGAGTAACTAATGAGACGAAAAGATTAAGATGGCAACTAACCAAGAAGGATATCTAATCAGCACTTCGATTTGCACAAATAGCCGCAACCACTCAAACGTGAGAACTAAGAATGTCGTCGGTAATCTAACCAATAGATTATTCGAGGGGGAAATAAAGAACCTTCTGACCCGAACACTAAAGCACACAGTTGCGCACAATGGGCAAAAGATTAATCTACTGTAGAAATCTCATCTAATCTTCTGTGTAGTATTTACACATCATCAACGACATGTGTGACCGTTTTTTTTTAATTTCGCGAGACTGTGGCCTCTCCTATGTCCATTGCCGCGGGCGTCTCTGGTACGCACCGAGAGGTATTTCCAACAAAATGTGAATATAATTATGTGTGTTTACAGAATGAGTTTAAAGTTGTGAGGAAAATTTTAGTACTTTGATTTTTTTGGGATTATTTTTGCTTAAATCGAAAACTTTATTAACGCTAACATCTTCTATGGCCAAGTTATACTCATCTCTACACGTTGCTCCAGCTGACAGACGGCTGTTGCTCTGGCAAATATCCTGGCAATATATACTCAGAAATGGTAATAAGGCTTGCCTTAACATTTAAAGACTTGATAACATCTATTAGACTAAAAAAAACGACCATGTGCTTGTCGGGACACACATAGAATAAGGTTCCGTAGTCAAACATAATAACCTTTATAACTCCTGAACTAACAGAGTTATCTGATCCGTTATACTTTTGCTTTAAAGTTCGTTACATGGACTACCATCACAAATATTCAGATTTTTCGAGTCGAGCCGTAAAGTTGAAAAAAAAATAGCCATAAAGTTGAATATCTCGTTAAGGAATACTTAAATCAAAAACTCGCTTTAGCAACCTCTCAATGTTTTAAATGACCAATCTAATGATATACTACACTCCGGGGTTGACGCAAGAAAAAACTACAAATTCTGGTTACGTGAACGAGTGTCCCCAAAATAAAATATTTTTCATAATAAATTTTATTGTAGCACTTCACCGTTTAGGAGGAAAGCCACGGACAGAGTTACGAACAGACATGACGAAACTATAAGGTTTCTGAAACTTGAACCCTAAAAAATGTAGGCGTAATAAACGCCTCCGTCTACCTCTTCTGAGATAAAGATGTGATTGTATTTGTATAGATTATTATGAAACTAGTCTAGGGCCTGAAGCATTTTAGTTTCCTAGCAATAACCCTTTACAATGTGAAAAGTTAGTCATAATAATGGAGTTATTGTGGTGCTAGTGTGTTCAGGATGGCAGACGGGTGCCGCCATGCTCCGTTGGTCCCCCTTCGCTATCGTCGGTGACACACGGAGCCCAGTTACGACTGCTTTCGATTATTTTATTATTTTGCTAATGGGTTTTATTTATATTGGTAGTTTTTGATACACATATTGAGTTATATTATAAAAGCTACAGGATGTCGGTTTCATTAGGTAATTCCTACCTAGAATATTCTCAAAAATTTTAAGTTTTTTCGAACGAAAAGCTTCGATTTTTATTTTATATTCGACATTTTTTTCGCCACGTTTAGTAGTTGAGTCAGTTCGTTGGCTTTTTTTTTTTTTTTTTTTTTTAGTTCCGCGACCAAGGCCGCGGCCGCTCTAACGTCCGTTGCCGGGCGTCTCTGGTTGGGTCGGGATGAGAATCCCGCGTCGTTGGGGGTAGGGTTTTATCCCGCGTCAGTGAGTGAATCTGGTTGCGTGCTATGGGGCAAAGGCCCCGCAGCACGCAACCCTTCTAGCCTGCTTCTGTAAGGACGACGGGTGGCGATCCCGCCGTCCTCAGGCCCCGATCATGGAGGTCGATGGTCTTGGGCGTAGATGAGTCTGCGGCGGCCTCGCCGCTGACTACGAAACTCGGCGGGGAGGGCACGGTCCCTCTCCCTCTCGGCCGCCTCCTTCGCGAGCACGACTTGCTCGCAGAAGGACACGGCCGCGTTCCACCTACTCCCGCTGGAGACCATGGCTTGAAGCATGGTCTCCAGCGAGAGGGTATCCACGCCCAGACCCACTACGAGGTCCCGGCGCTGACTCGCCCACGCTGAGCACTCCACCAACGTGTGGAGTGCGGTGTCGTCGTCGGAAACCTCGCAGTGTTGACACCGGGGTGTGACCTCACGATGGATGCGAAACAGATAGCTACCGAAGCATCCATGCCCGGTAACGATCTGCGTCGCACGATACGTGAGGTCACCATGCTGCCTCTGCAGCCAATCGTCCATGATCGGTCTCACCGCCGCGATGATGGTGGCACCCCACTTGGGTTGCTCAAGTCGCACCCTCCATGACTCCATGAGATCCTGGCGGAGTTGGGACCGCCGGTCATCGATTTTTCGAGACGCAGGCCTGTGGTCCCGCTCCAGCGCCTCCTTGCGCCATTGGAACAATGACGCAAGGGCTCTCGCTTCCAGGTCCCATGGAGGGGTCCCGGCTAGGAGACATGCAGCCTCTCCGGAGATCGTGCGGTAGCCCCTTATTGTTTTGACGGCCAAGGTCCTCAACGGTCTGTTAAGGAGCGTTGAGTTGTTGGCCGTCAACCGCGCCGCCCATACGGGAGCCCCGTATAGGGCCATACTCCGCACGATCCCCAGGTACAGTCTCCTGCAGGAAGCGTTGGGTCCCTTTAGGTTGGGCATCAGTCGCGAAAGCGCGACCGATGCCTGTGTCACCTTGGGGACCAAACTTCGGAAATGTGGTCCGAAGTTCCATCGGCTATCAAGTACGATCCCTAGATACTTCATCGAGGGCTTGATGCCGATGCTAACGCCTCCCACATTTATGCTGGAACCTTCAGGTGGACCGTTCCGAGGTCTGTGAAAACACAGAACCTCGGACTTGTACAAGGCCACCTCCAGTCCCAGCCGCCGTATCCGACCCACGACTTCAGCAACACCCGTCGTGACCTTGAGTGCTGCCTCCTGGTACGTTGCACCCCGCGCCGTGACGAGGGTATCGTCGGCGTAGCACGTTACGCCGACGCCCTCAGGCAACGCACCCCGCAGCACCCAGTCGTAGCCGATGTTCCACAGAAGCGGCCCCAGGACCGACCCCTGCGGAACACCGCACGACACATCTCGCCGAGCTGGCCCGAGCCAGCTGGGGAAAGCTATGGCCCTCTCAGAGAGATAGGCCCCGACAATACGACGGAGGTAGAGAGGCGTTTCGTGATACACGAGCGCCTCCCTAACGCAGCTCCATGGCAAGGTGTTGAACGCGTTGGCGATGTCAAGAGACACCGCCACCACCACCTTGCCCTGTGAGACTGCTTCCTCCGTCAGGCTCTTGACGCGCATGATCGCGCTCACGGTGGAGCGTCCCCGACGGAAACCGTACTGGTTGTCCGCCAGGTCTGGCCCCACCGTCGAGAGATGCTCGACGAGGCGTTCCGCGATAATTCGCTCAAAGAGCTTACACACCTCGTCGAGCAAGTTCGTTGGCTGAAATTACTTCTGTGCGTATGTCTAAATGCCAGCCATCATTATTTACTCAGGTTAGCGCTACTTTTGTAATAATCCAGTGAGTCTCGCGCTTAATCTTGAAAAAATACTGAATGAAGCTGTATTTGCTGAGTACATTACTTAAATCGGATTATGAGATTGTGTTTACGGAAATTAAGGTTTCATCTGCGCATCAAAATACAATGTTGTTATCTGTTTACGGTAAATTCGCCACTTGTTATTTATATTTCAGAAATCGTGGCAGTTTCGTTTGATCAAACGGTACCTACAGATTGCCGTATACGCTATCTTTGGCAAATTGATAGCATTTACAAAAGAGTTCTCTAACAAAACCTTTTTTGGTTGGTGGGCCTGTCAAGTTCTTCAACACAATGCCACCGCTCGACGCCTATAGTCCCTTTGAATTGTTCCTCCGCTGACGTATTTGAAGTTTGGTAACAAATGGTTGCGATCACGGATACGGTTACAAAAAGCAAAGAAATAAAAAGAGTTTAAGCAAAGTTTAATTTCCGCTACGTTGCCTACTGTAAGAAAATTTTTCGGAAGTATTTTATTTGTCGAATAATAGGAAACTTGAAATTGATTGTGCGAAATGAAGATTTACGTTTACATTTCATTTTTGCATGACTTAAATTCCTATGGTAGTTACGTCCTTGATAGTTGCAACTGAAATATTAGGTAACATATTTAAACATAAATTCGAAGATAGTGAACATTGAAGTCAGGAATCGTATTTTATACCATACTAGCGGACGCTCGCGGCTTCGCCCGCTTGACAAGTAATTTACTATAACCTTCCTCAAGAACCACTCTATCCGTTGGTGAAAACCGCATCAAAATCCGTTCTATCTAAGCATACATAGGGACGGACAGACTTTGTTTATACTATGTTATGATTATTTGTTTCCATATGAGTGGATATGGTTGGATTTCTTCAGACAAAGAAGTGTCTATACAACAAGGGGTGTGAGGCAGCAAGGTCGGGAGATCACGTCCGTCCGGCGACAGAGGACTGGCTTCATGCCTCGATGAATCCGCCGCCGCCGTCGTTGACGTTGTCTGCCTTCTTTGCATGCGTTAACCCTGTTTACTTAGCCTTGGACTGGTGTGTCTAGAATATTTTCCTTCTCATAAATTGATTCACTGAAGAGTGAATTTGTTGTTCATTCTATTTTACATAATTGGATTGAATTATTCACTATACGAATGATCTTGCATGACTATAATGCTTATAGCCTACATCAGGGGTTCCCAAATTTATTTTGCCTACTGCCCACTTTGATAATAAATTATTTTTTAGCACCCCCATTTATTTTACCTACTTAAAAACTACTATAACTTCAAATGAAGAGTGCGCCCTGGTAAGCGCTGGCGTCCACTAGCGACACCGACAATTTTTATTAATCTTGATGAATACAAGACATTTTTGAAAAAAATCTCTTTAAGAATACTAGACACAGGAATTTGCAATTTTTTGAGATGTATGTTGTGTATTTTATTACCAAGAAGTAACCAAACTTTGGATTATTGTCTAAAGTGGCGACTTTTGACAATACTTCAAAGTTTTTCTGGGTCTTACCGCCTCCCTTTAGGCCTGCAGCGCCCACAAGGGGACGTTATCGTCCACTTTGGGAAACGCTGGCCTACATCGATATAAGTACGAACTACCTATCCAAAACATATCGATTCTTATATAATTTTACAATCGGAATCAATTACAATTTCTAGGAGAAAGGTTCTACCAACTGAGTAAGACTTGGTTGATGGAAGTCCAAGACTATAGATTTTGTGATTCATATTTTAAAATTATATGAGAAAAACTTAGCATTTTTCATTGCTTTATATTCATTATCGATTCTTGAGATAAGGGACGGGAAGGGAGAGGGACGAATTACTCAGACCCTTCAAACATACAAATTATTAGTTAAAGTAATGGTAAGTAAGATGTTAAAACTTTGTTGGTTTGTGTGTGTCACTCTGCATTTTCTATGTAATAAAGAGTAGTGTTTTTATATTTTTGAATACCTATTTTGAATGTTGCTAGCATAACTTGGTGTTTCTACCCACGTTAGTTATTGTGAAAAATCCTACATCGCGCTAGCGATATTTACACATTCATACTTAAAAGCAAATATGTTCTGGCTTGATATTTTGCTGTTCTCTTTGAGACAGTCTTGATAATGCCTCGTTTAGAGGTGAAACAATTGTCGACGTTTTATTTTATTTATTTTTTGCGAAAATAATGCTATTATATTTTGAAAAGTTTTAACATCTTACTTACCATTACTTTGTCATGGATTTTCGCCAGGTAACGCCTGTTTCCATCCAATATTTAAATTATTAGTTTTATAATTATTAGTATAGTATAGATTGAATATGATGAAATGAGGGGCTCGTGGTCTAGGGATAACCGACAATGTTAACACATTGCAAAGGTTAGGCAACATCTAGTCAAGCCGGTCTTAGGATGGGTGACTATTTCCTAAGACACTGAGACCCCTCCGTGCCACGGAGAGCACGTTAAGCCGTCGGTCCCGGTTGTCATACAAACATCTCTGGCAGTCGTTATGGGTAGTTGGATCCCTAAATCAAAAATCCGACCGGTCTAACTACAGAACTTCGATATCGCCCATGACAAATATCGAAGTTCAGCCGAATCGCAGTTAGACTGTAATGTCGACCCCAACTGAGTTGGGAAAAAAGCTCGGAGAATGATATGATATACTCGTAGATTGAATAAATCAGTTTGACAAACTTGGAAAAGCAACGGCATGTTTTACATTAAAATACTTCTTAAAGTCGTGTTTACTTTGTCTATAAATAAAGGATGAAAGGTCAAAAAGACACATCGACCTGTAACTTTCACATATAACTTTAATATTAATGAAAAACGTCCCTTTCAGAGTGGTTGCTTAGTAACTTATAAAGTAGGTAACTCATCATGTGACTTAAGCCATTAACTTTCAAAATTTTTGTTCTTTAATACATCAATAAAGGTAATGTAATAAGACTTTTACGTGTGATTATAATGATCTTATTACATTAAGTGCAAAAGCAGTCATTATGGCATTCACTCCCTGATGTAAATTATTAGAAGAGTCAGGGTTAAAATAAGAAAAATGTGTGAATTAATAAGTTCTTCTTCTTCCAAGTCGTGACACTTAGTGCTAGCAAAAATTCTGGAACACCTATGTAAGGGGTGTTTCATCAACATTGCCGAACCTTTTCATCGGTAACTGTACGTGTGGCTCTGCGTCTTCTACTCTGTCTGTTAATTATTGTATCATTTACATACCGTGGCTGCCAATATTGTTTTATAATATTGTTTATATTATTTATGTTCTAATATTTATAATATTTTTAATTTCAAATGAGCCAGAACCGTATAAAAGTAGATTTTTAAATGGAATATGAAAACGACAACGTGAAAACAAAAGTTTCAAGGCCTCGGTTTGCCTCTGTTAACGAATTTCAAACTTCCATTTTTCATACGAAAATACTTTGTAATTTGGTTAGGCCGTCGAGTTGTGCAATATTGTACGTTAAACTGCCTACTTTGATTTACCTGAATAATATTTTTTAATAACAGATGTTGTTACTAATAATAGCGTTATTTTTATCGTAGGTATGTGTGAGATTGCGAGCCTGTAAGCATGGAAGTATTTGTAAAATAACCATTTTATTTACACAATTTTATTTTCTTAATCTTTTTACACTGACTTCTGAATGAAGGATACCATTTACATTTTAAGGTAGGTACTTGTTTCTACCTGTTCCCCAGGGAAGTGTACCTACCTATTTAAACATGGGACAATACACAATAAAATATAATCAATATGTACCTATAGGTTGATGGGTACTAAGCGGCTTTAGCAACATCACCAGGGCCCAAGACATCCTCAGTTGCAGTATACCTGCTGATACCGGATGAAACTCTGGCGAAGTGACCAAAAACGGCTATGGTATTACATGGGATAATAAAGCTGAATAGAAAAAATAATCGTTATAAACATAATAGTATTCAAATAAACTTGAGCGTAACCAAGATTTAAATCTACATGTAATATTCCATCTCAAATAGGGTATTGCATCTCAGAACGTGTTCTGTGAAATGTGATTTAAAAATTGGGCCAAAGCACATAGATATTTTAGAAATTCTACTTTATAAGTTGACACCAAGAGACTATCTTGTTTGGATATATTTTAAAATTTTAATATTTGGGCACGCTGTCATAATTCGATATTATTATCTGTTTCTCGCGCGTGTATATTAGTTGCAGCATACACGTACGAGGTATTAATTGTATACAGCGGAATACAATAAAAAGGTACAGTTATTACTGGCAATAAGAAAAAAGTGACGTTGAGTTTTTATTGCCAGATTTTTTTCTCACAAACAGGCAGATTTTTAGGGTTCCGTAGTCCAAGTATCGGAACCCTTATAGTTTCGTCATGTCTGTCTGTCCGTCCGCCCTCGAATTTCCGCCCAAACGGTTAGTGCTAGAAACATAAAATTTTGCATGAATATGTGTATTTACTACACCGAGAAAGTGCTACAATAAAATTATGATTTTTACTTTTCTGGTACCTTCCACGATATTAATCCGAGATGCCCAGGACTTTAATTGGCTGTGCCATAGCGGCTGGCACGTAAGATTTTGATGCCTTTCATCAACATTTCATCGAGAGGTTGCCTCTCGATGAAATGTGTGTGTTTTATAATGAGTTTATAATAAATAAATGGGTTTTAATTTTTTTTTTCAAAATTACAATACTGCTACTTTTTATTAAATTCATTCGGCCATTTTGGACATAACCCAATAATAACCCATTATAAATGTGCCCGGTGACGGCAATAGGTTTGCCCCCTATTACGTGGGACTAAAATACTGGCAAATTGTGGGTGTGTAATGCAATGCACCTCTGCCTACCCCTTCGGGGATATAGGCGTGATATGTGATTTTTTTTCTCGCTTCAACGCCATAGTGTGGAGTGTGGTGTGTGAGTATTATTAGTAGGTACTTATTTTGAAAACACAGGTTTCTTAGACGATTTTTTGGTTTGAGTATCCGTTTGCAACATATTTTAAAGCAGCTTCCCTCTCCCCCTATAAAAACTAACTAACTGGATCGACAAATCTAAAAAAAATTGGGATGGTAGTCCATGTAATGAACTTTCAAGGAAAACTATAACAGATTACGTAACTCTGTTAGTTCAGGAGTTTAGAGGCTATTATGGGTGACTACGGAACCCTATTGTATACGTGACCCGACACGCACTTGGCCGGTTTATAGCTTTAAATGTTGAATCGGCGTTCATAAGTGTTAGCTTGTGAACTCCATGAATAAATAGATCAACATAATTGTACTTTGTATTGGTCTGTTTAGCAAACAAAATATATCGAAGAATATGACAAATTGTATTGTTATGGGTTTCTTAAACGGAGATTAAATTTGAATATTAACTTGACGATGGAGACCGACTTGTCATATCCGGAGTTAATTTAGTTATAATGGACATTTGTTCTATTGTGTGAATATTGATTATGCGGCACCTCCTGTTACCAAGGATGTGGATGGCGCCGAGACTGATCTATTCTTAAACATTTATGGATTGTTGCTTTTCTCTAACTATAATAATTATTTCTAGAACTATATGATTTTACCATTATCCCTGTAATATAAGCTATGTTTTGCTTAAGATAAAATTATGATCCGTGTGACCGTGGATCTAAAATGCTTTTAAAGGATAAGTACCCAACGGGTAAAACGGGAACTGTGTGTCACCAGGCTGTATTGGACTTGAAATTGTCACAGACGATGTATTTCTGTTGCCGCTATAACAACAAATACTAAAAAAACAGAAAATAATAAATATTTAAGGAGGCATCTACATGTGATTTTTTTTCCCGTTTTGGTGCCCGTGGCCGGTTTTTTTGAAGTGATTTGTATCACTACGAGCCTATCTACTTAATTAAATAGGGCTTGAGTATAACGGCGACAGTGTATCATTTATCTATACTAACATTTACATTTATCTATAATAAAGCAGAAGAGTTTGTTTGTTATTTTGAACGCGCTAATCTCAGGAAGTACTGGTTCAATTTAAAAAAATATTTTGTTGTTCGGAAGTGCATTTATCGAGGAAGGCTATATGCTGTATAACATCACGCTAAGATCAGTAAGAGCGGAGCGAAGAGAGAGTTATTTTAAGAACTTCCGTTGCGTGCGCTGGCCAAACGGTTAATGTTATGTTAAAATAATGTAGGTACTAAAGAATTGTTCCTCTTTAAAAGTTCTAAAAAAAGTCCGGGGAAGCATATATCTATTTTTAAGGTTAACTCGCTATAACATAGTTTATGGAAATGAAATTCGTTTTAAAATAATTATTTGCAAAGCTAGATGTGGGTGACGCGACGGGAACAATAATTACAAGCGACGACGGGAACGTAAAAAAAAACAAATTTACCACGCAGACGAAGTCGCGGGCGACCACTAGTTACTTATAAAACGTAAATTGTATTTTCTAATAAATTCTATTTCAAATAAAATAAAACATTGTTTCACTTACAGACATGAAGTATTTCGTGCAACAATGAAGGAATTCAACTCCATGGCTTCGCGTCTACATCGATTTAATTTTTTCTTATCGAGTGAACCGTCTCGATGGCAACTAGGACGAGGATTACGTGACTCTTTGTAAGAGAATGTCTTATAAATCTCGATTGGGACCGTTCGGTACAATTGAAGAAAAACGTGAATTAATAATCCGGTACGTTTCTAGTAGAAATATATCTATGGACTACAGATGCAGTGGAACTCTTGCGCAAACTATTATATAAAGTAACTTAGAGCACAGAAGAATACCTACTATAGATACCCCCTCCTATACTTTTTTTTAAAATTCCGAGCATAACCTGCTCGCAGAAGGAAATAGCAATGTTCCACTGGCTCCCACTGGATACCATGGCTGGTAACATCGTGTCTATCTCTCTCTCTCTCTCTGTGTGTGTGCAAGTATGTACCTACCTTTACTATGTATTCATATTATGTAAGTTTATTTAACTACGCCCACTACTACCTTTTCGTCCTAAAGATCTATCCATCTAAAGGTTGCCTGGCAGAAATTGCTCTATGCAATAAGGCCAGCCATTGTACTGCAACAAGAATTTTAAGCTCCTTGTATGATTTAATACTGTATTGGCGTACAATAAAGCATATATAAACAAATAAATAAATGGTCTCCACCAACGTATGGAGTGCCGTGTCTTCGCCCCATCCCATACCTACAAAGAAACGGGGCCAGTTTTCACGTAAAATTTCCCATAGACGTAGAGGAGAAGATTTTCGGTATTTCGACACCGAGCGTTAGTGTGGGTAGTAGGTACATACATTGGGTAGATATCTTCTAGGGTGTAACTATTTGGTGGACACGATTGGGTTCCCGATGGAACCCCAGTGTTTATATTACATGTAGTTATCTGTTTGGAACGTGGCGAGACCTTATTCAAGTGCTTGTGCAAATAAAAAATACCTATTATGCTATATTTGAACCATTACGAAAGCTAGCGATTTAATATTTTATTTATTTCACGACAAACCAATTAGATGTTGATCTTATTACTAATATCAAAATGTCGATCTTAAAACATCTTGGTCCATTTCTTAGACCTAGACGCTATCTATAAAAAGAAAAGTTTCCATTAAGAGTACGAATTGATATCGATAACGATAAAATTGTACGCGATACGAAGACGTCTAGCGCTATCGGCAACTTGACAGTGACTGATCGCCGCGCGCCGTCTAGCTTCGATATCCCCACCCACCACCCATTGCAATCTCCCTTTCACGTTCTTGATTCAATGTCAATTCAATATTCACCTTGTTTAAACAATTTTAGGCATTCTTTAAAATATTGTATACTTATTTCTAATTCTTCTAATGATGTTTTCATATTGGGTTTAAATCATTTAAGCAAATGAATGTAACTACAAAGTCATTTCTATAAGGCTTTTGTGTACCCTGGTTCACAAAGTAGAATAAACCTTTTTCTATGCCTACATCATAAAAGGTCAAATAAAGCAACGTTTAATTAGCAAAATCTGGCAAAAGTAAATAAATCCGAATCCGGCCAAGAGCGAGTCCACTAAATTACCTAATTTCAAGATTCTGAGTTCACGAGAATGTAGAAAATTTGCAGCATAAAAGGTATATTTTGATTGCGTTAACTTAGAAAGTTGTTTTTTTACAACTTCAAGGGACAGTAAGCCTGAGTATTTAAAATGAATTTCAATTTGATACCTCCACGCGTTCCTGAGAAAAAGGGTCTTGACAGGCAGACGGACAACAAGGTGATCCTATAAGAATACCGTTTTTCCTTTTGAGGCCTAAAAAATTTAACCAACTGTTAATTTCTGACTTGCAACTTGTTTTATTGTCTTTATGTATTCAATATTCAAGAAAGTAATCACGTTTCTTTCTCGAAATTTTTCCCCTTCTTAACGGTAAAGCTTTCGGTCACGTGGTCTGTCCCCGTGACAAAAACAACTAACCCTTCCTTTACCTTTCATATTTCGTAGGTATTTTTCGGCCTCATTTTCTGAAGCACCGTACAAATTTCGGAATATTTAGAACGAAAACTTTCTTAATTTCATATAATTTACCTCTTTGAACTGTAGTATCAAAAGAGCAGTAAATATTATTGAATTTGATGAAATGTTATACAGGAAGTTTCAGTTGTCTACATTTCGCAAAATATGAAATTAAATATCTTATAAAGACGTGACTTTTGGACAGTAAGTATCTACTACGTATCTATTTTACGAATAAGTGAAGAGAGAACACGTATGTAAGTCGAATATTTCTCATTCAGATGGCCTGACACTTGTTTCATCAAAATCGGATTGTAGGAAAAAGTAATCATCGTTATAAGCTTTTTAATTGCGGGCGTCACTAGGCTGGTTTTAGTGTCACACCGCTACAGACCGCTCCGCATAGACCGATTTGTATTAAGCTTAAGGAGCGTTTTAGAGTAATGCGGACGGGTCCGTACGGACGGCCCGTGTGGATAGCTCCGCAGCCGTCCGCATGGCGCGTCCGCGCCTCTGCCTGTATTGAGCGTTTAAAGTATCGTGCGGGGCGCACGCGTCGGCGCAGTATAGTCATGGGGAGTCGTGAATATCACAACGTTGACACAAGTCGAGTGATCGATGAATTGTGTTTGCTGCAACAGACCAGTTTATTTGTTGTCTTTGACAGTAGTTCGTCAAAACTTCTGGTCGACATACGAAAGTAGTTGAAGAACTTTGTTTCGTCAGCCCTCAAATTGCCGTATAATTTGACGAATTCTCCCGCCCTTCTTCGCATAAATTTTTGTTTTCGTGTGTAATATAACTAATAATACCCGCCACATTGGACGCATTGCGCGTGTCTGTACACCGCGGTGGTCAAGACGATACTAAAACGACATACGCGGACGATCAGTGTGGATCACGTACGCGCGGAGCGGTCCGTACTGACGGTCCGTGTGACACTAAAACCAGCCTTAATGTTTTCATCATCATCATCATCATATCAGTCAATTGACACCCACTGCTGGGTTTCCCCTAACGAACACCACAACATTCGATGAGCTCCCCGCATGTGTTTAAAAAACGGGCACGTGCTTGTCGAGCCACTCATAAGATAGGGTTCCGTAGTTACCCATAAAAGCCTGTATAACTCCTGATCTAAGAGAGTTATACTTTTTTCGTTATAGATTTCCTTCAAAGTTTATTACATGGACTAACATCATCATGATTTTTTTCTGGTTCTTATCGCCAGTCGTTTAGATTTTATTGTAGGGGGGGAGACGGACGTACATCGGACATGACGAAACTATAAGGGTTCCGAGACTATCACTACGGAACCCTAAAACATACTTCAATTAAATTACTAGCTGATCCCCATTGCTTCACCCGTGTGGTATATATGAATGTATTAGTGTAATAATTTTCTTAGTCGGTACAGTAGTAACGGAGCCACTAATATGATAAAAAGCAAATTGTTCCTCTTTATAACTAGGTATGCAATACATTCTGCTGTTGCAATAATTGAGCTGAGTTTGTCGATCCGGGTCGGTGATGGTCACTATGACCGTGCCAAATTTCCTAAAGATCGGTCCAGTCGTTAAGGAGGAGTTCGATCACGAACGAAATACACGAGTCGTCTAAGAAAGAGCTTCGTAAACTCCGCTCAATAATAGTTAAGATTACCCCGAGAATTTTCATTGTAATGTTGACCTGTAAGTTAAACTTCAAAATCCCAAGAAACACTATCGGTTCAGCGTTTTATTGACGTATACTTGCTTACCAGTGGCTTGTTTTTCTATGCAATGTACTTACTTATGAGTATTTCTTAGAACCAGAAGGCTGACCAATTTCTGGCCCAATGAATAAGTATCGCCATCCAAGGTGTCAACACAGCCAGCATTCTGGGAACCTTCCCAGTCAGCAATGACGCGGAGGATTTTTTAAACGATATTTTGTAGTGTAAATATTTTTTTGTACATAATTATGTAAATTGTAATTCTTATTGTAAATAAATATCCCGAACAACGCGTGCCGGGCAGAGATGCCACTCCCACACAGTGGATAGCATGTTCGCGAGAACCGAACGTTTTAAACGTTCGTTTCTCTGCCGAACGATAGTGGCCTGGAACGCCCTGCCTGTGCACGTGTTTCCTCCCACATATAATCCTAGGTTCTTTAAGCGGAGCGTGAAGAGGCACATCAGTAGGTCGTCAAGTTGAGGGCCACTCTCTAAAGTATTGTGTGCTGTGAGAGTGGCCCACAATCGCTAGACGTCGTCATGACTTACCACCAGGCGGGCGGCGTCAATTTGGCGTACACAATATAAAACAAAAAAACTTACCTTTTTATTGTACACTTTCATAATACAGATATTTTCAAAATTTAACAAAATCTTATCTTGCTTTGATTTTTATTTCAGGTAATACGTTGTTGTAATATGTTGTTAAGTAGGCATTCCTTCACTTTCCAACAGCTAGCCTACTTTTGATAAAATTTGCAATTAATCTAGGAGGAGCTACTCTGGATTAATACTTAGGTTACCTATTCTCGTGACAATTCGGAACGAGAAATGGAGGCATGGAGGCGCGGGTCTGATGCCCATGTATAATTTTTAAATATTTAAATGTTCTATTTAACTTTTCTATCTTAAGTTGAAACTCATCTGACTGTACATTAATGAAAGAACCTTTTGTTTCAGGTACATGTAAATAATTAACTCAGTAACGGTGTCTTCATTATGGAGTAAGCGTTTGTTGATTTTATAATACGAAGACTTTAATTGGATAACTCGAGTCGTCTGAACAAAATTGGGATAGAAACGGTGTGTTCTACTCGTAATATAGTGAGCTGTTTTCCTGTCTCAATGTTTTTGCGAGTTATTTCGATGTGTGGCGGCGTTTGTAAATGTCCTATCTATCATACACCATAACAAAGAAAACAAAGTCGCTTCCATCCCTATCTATGCATATATCTTTAGAACTACGCAACGGATTTTGATGGGGTTTTCAACAATGAATAGAGTGGTTCTCGAGGAAGGTTTGTGTGTAGGTATAACTTGTCAAGCAGGCAAAGCCTCGGGCGTCCGCTAGTAATATTATAAAATTAAAAAATAATATACCTACAGCAAGCTCTTCTCATTTTGAGACTAAAAGTCGTTTACATGTCCTACCATAAATACCGGACATAAAACAGAACTTATGGAAACAAATAGATACCTATCTTCAATAGTTTTATTTCTGAATGGAGTCACTAAAGCACATCGCAGTCTCTCAGGCAGTCTCTAGAGGTCTTATAGACCGAAGCTTACCGCCTCCTTGCATAATGTCAATAGTCTGGCCCCTCAGGATGAAGATGTGGTAGGTACCTCTTAAAGATTTTGTTCGTTGTCCTTTTAATATTGTACCTGTGGGTTTGATATTACGTGATATGTTGTGAGAAATGAATTCTCTTCTCTAGATAACATACAATTTTAATATTTCTATCTATTTCTATTTATATCGTTTTTCACGTAAAAGCCGCTGGCAGGATCCTAATAAGATTTGGTACGAAAATAGACTGAAACCTTGAGAAGATATTTTGCTAGTTTTTATCCCGATAATTAGTAAATTATCGGAATATTTAAAATTTAGGGGAAAATATAAAAACTCTCACAGCCCTCCCGGGGACTTCCCCGGGAACGGCTAAACTGTTCGGCGCTAGTAATATCTAAATAAACGGCATTTCATTGTGATAAATTGATAATATCGAAGATACGAATCGTATAGGTAGTATCCCGACGTTTCAATAGGGTTGCATTAACCGTAGTCACGGGAAAACTGATGTAAGTTCAGCGCTCAGCGGCCGACGACGGTCTCTGCGAAACGACTCGTGCTTGGACTTCTTTATAGCTAGTACCTATTAAAGATTCTTTTATAAGGGTAACTTTTAAAAAGAATTACAAAGTTACCTCCTAATATTAACACATTGCCAAGCCATTGCAGTATTATTTCCAATACCTATTACACGCCACAATATAGCGTGCTACTAAAAACTATTTACTAACATTGCAGCATTTCAAAGTAAAAGCAAACTTGCAAATTATAATAAATTAGCCAAATCGATATAGATATTCTTGAGTTTTAATAGCAAACATCACTTCATATTTACAATTAATAGATAAATCCATAAGAAAGATCGCATCACTTATTTCAATTAAACACACGATTTTATATGCGATAGTCAAGCCTCATAATAACTTGACCCTGTTGCAAACAATGGTATGCACCGCAGTAAAGCGTTTATATTGTGACGTCATAGTGAGATATCTGCGGATATGGCTCATCAGAGGAACACTTGCATACACCAGCCAACTGATGTGTTCTGCACAACCCATAGTAACTTTTAGCTCTCGTTCCGCTTTATGTGAGTGGATATTAAGTTTTGTATTTATGGTGATCACATCTGCATGGATACGGGCTGTAGAACTTATTCCCAACCGACATACAGAGCTGTGAAATTGTTATCTTTAAGAAAAATTCAAGGCACTTCTATTTACTTTGCTTATTTTATGTATTATATGTCTTCGTATCTGTAGTTATCCCTATAAATCTCCGGTCAGACCGTGTTCGTCAGAATGGCGGGTGGGAAGTCATGAAATCGAATGAAACGTGCTCTATTATTTTATAGTGTTTTAGTAGTATTTAGGAGCTAAGCAAAAATATTTAGTAGTATTACCAATACGATATGAAACGAAAAACAAATTCCGCCGCCAAACTGTTCTGTCTGGTTCTGTGATGTCTGATTGGCGGGTGGTAATTAAATGGCGTAAAATGCTTTAGATTTTTATATGTCAGATTTTAGTAGTCTATTGGTAGGTAAATAAAATAACATTAAATCTTATCTACGTGCTAACAGTTTACAAATCAAAGGCATCCCTTTGCATCGAGTACGCTTAACGCATATTATCACAGCAATGTTACTCTTGAGTGTCATTGTTATTAGTCTGGAGGAGTATTTATATTGTATGTTAACGTTGATAAACACTAATCCCTACTAATATTATAAATGAGAAAGTAACTCTGTCTGTCTGTCTGTCTGATACGCTTTCACGCCTAAACGGCTGGAGCGATTAGATAGTTCGAGGCCCTGGGAAGGACATAGGCTACGCGGTCGAAGCCGCGGGGAACAGCTAGTATAAAATAAATAAATAAAATAATAGAGTACATAAATAATATAATAATATTAATAAAACAATCTTAATTAATTTGAAGGAATGTTTATTGTGAACATATTTAGAAGAAGTCGTTATCGCGTAAAATCATAACCCTCCTTTTGCGCAGTCGGTTAAAAAGTAGCCTATGTCCTTCCCAGGGCCTCGAACTATATGAGACAAACAAAAATACAGCTTCACATAACTATCTTGATCTAGATAGAGCTAAGCTATGGAAGAAATGTGGTAGCACTCACAGGCAATATTTGGACAAGTACACTTTTAGAAAAATAAAACCCTTTTGACACGTCGCTCGCGTCGTCAATATAGTCACAAGTTTGCCAAAGGCACATCCACTGCAGTATTTGGTGGCACAAGGAGCCAGGTATATTTGCTATAGTTATTGATTTAGGTGGTACAAGTATTGCGTTTATTGAAACATTTTATAGGTATGGTAAAACGCTCCTTTTGGGTCACTGGCATCCAAACCCGTTGCTAAGTTTAAAGATCGTTTAGGCAGTGAGAATGACTGTTTTATACACGGTTAGTTGGCACAACCGTTCGAACGGGAGTCAACATACAGAAAAATAGACCTCTTCTCCAAAATGACGCTTCAGAAGTCCGTCGTTGAGGAGTTACCAAGGTCACCTACGTCTGTGGTGTTTGTTGGTTTTTGGAATAAAAGACAGGAGCTCGTAATAATACGTGTCGTGTATTTCAGTCGGCCATGTTACAAAGTGAGGAAAGAAGGAAGTGAACATAGACAAGACAATATTGATATAATCTAAGCATAGACTAAACTAGGCTATGGCTTACAAGCTAATATAATATTATGACATCTTCCCTTTAAGTTTATTATAACTTATATTTTAGATTCTTATATAAAAATAACAAAACGCATTTTAGTGTTTTGACACGAGACAATTTGACGTTTTAAAAGATTCTGACAGTTGACATAATTTGACGTTGTCAATTCGACGATTGTTTCTAAATGTAAACAAACAATGGTTTACAACATTTTAGTTTACTAATTAATTACTTATAACTAAGTACATGACAATGAATACAAAACAATGTTTATAAGACTGTGTCTATAAGACGTTGTGGTTGCCTTATCTCTCTTCCTGAACTAGAATATTTCTTAATTGGTTGACTGCTAGTACGTTGAGGAGATTGACTATGAGAAATTTTAGAGTAATCATTTGTATAACAAGGAGTATAACTGATATAAGTTTGATTGGAACTGACTGGTTGAGTGTGAAAATTATTAGTCTGTGTGTTATGTGAATGAAAAGAATATTGAGACTTTGGTCTAAGTGTTATGTATTGTCTATTGCGACGATATGTACCAAATTTACTTTTTATGATATACGACCTAGGTTCAGGACCAACTTGTTGTATAATACCTGGAAACCAAGACGATTGTGGATGTTTTTGAAACATAACATGACTATTTACCTCCAAGGGTTTAAGATCTTTGGAATTTTTGTTGTAATACTCTTTCATCTTATGTAAATTTTGATTATTGACTTGTTTAAGATGTCTATAGTTACACAATTTTGGTTTTAAAAGTTTTTCTACTATAGGTAGCTTTGTACGAAGTCTACGTGACATGGAAAGTTGTGCTGGTGAACATAAATTGTTTTTGGGAGTATTGCGATATTGCAGTAATGCTAAATATGGATCAGTATTATCAAGTAAACATTTTCTAAGCATATTTTTAATTATGCCTACTGTCCGTTCTACCATACCATTTGAACGGCTGTGATAGGGACTGGAAGTGACATGGTGAATATTCCAATCTTGTGTGAAATCATGAAAAGATTTGGAATTCATCGGTGGACCATTATCTGACATTAATGTATGGGGAATACCATGACGAGCAAATATTGATTTTAACTTGATTATGACTTGGTCTGCACTGTAACCATTACTTAAAATTGCTATCTCAACATATTTTGAGAAATAATCGACTACAATTAAGTATGTATGCTTGTTGAACTCAAAGAAATTTATACCAACCTTATGCCAAGGAATGTATTTGTAATCATGTGGTAATAAACTTTCTTTAGTGTTACTCTTTCTTAATTTTTGAGTTTGAAGAGTTTGGTCAGACCTGGTAGCTTGTTCAATTTGTTGTGACTTGAAAGGACTAAGTGACAAATTAGCAGTGAGTAAATTAACATGAAGTTTAATATCTTCATCCAATTCTACTAATGCATTTTCTGGTAATGCAGCACGGGACAATGTGTCTGCGACATATAAGTATTTACCTGGTTTATAAGTAACGATAAGATCATAGGGTTGCAAACGAAGCATTATTCGTTGCAATCTTGGTGGAATATTAAATAAAGGTTTACTAAATAAAGAGACAATAGGTTTGTGATCTGTTTCCACTAGGACTTTGTTACCAAAAATGTATTGATGGAACTTAGTACAACCAAATAAAATTGCTAGGAGTTCCTTTTCAATCTGAGAGTAATTTTGTTGAGACTTTGTCAAAGAAGCTGAGCCATATGCTATAGGACTAATATTATGTAAGATGACAGCACCTAAAGCATCTTTTGAAGCATCTACTGACGAAGTAAGTGGTTTTTGAGGATCAAAGTAAGTTAAGACTGGTGAAGAACTAATTAGAGACTTTAATTTATTGAATTCTTTCTCATGACTGTCATTCCATGACCATATTGTGTTTTTATTAAGTAACTGTCTTATGTTTGATGTTTCTTTTGATAATTTTTTTATGAATGAGCCAAGAAAATTAATCATGCCCAGGAATCTCTGGACATCTGTGACATTCTTAGGCTGTGGCATGTTGCATATTGAATTTACTTTAGATGGATCTACAGACACTCCATTTCTATTGAATATAAAACCTAAATACTTGACTTCACTTTGACAAATGTTACATTTATTACTATTAAATGTTAGACCTATATCTTTTGCACGACAAAGAACTTTTTCTAGGATTTGATCATGTTCTTGAATGGTTTTAGCATGTATAAGAAAGTCGTCCATCATTATTTTAATGCCTTGTATGTCACCAAACCGGGAAATCATTTCTTTATGAAAGATTTCTGGAGATGCATTGACACCAAACGGTAGCCTTAAAAAACGAAATCTGCCATAGGGGCTTATAAAAGTACATAGTTTGGATGATTCTTCATCTAAGACAAGATTCCAAAAGCCTGACTTAGCGTCTAAATTTGAAAAATAACATGAACCATTTAGTTCTGCTTTAATTTCATCAATATGTGGAAATGGGTAATGTGAACGTTTAATAGCTTTATTTAACTTACGTGGATCTAAACATAATCTAATGCTTTCATCCTTTTTAGAGACAATTACCATAGAGTTGACCCAATCAGTTGGTTCATCAACTCGAGCAATAATACCAGTGACTTCTAACTTATTAAGTTCTGCCTTGACTTTATCCTGTAATTTAAAAGGAATTTTTCTACTTGCGTCTACCGACGGCTTGACATTTTCGTTGAGAGTTAAATGACATTCATAGTTTTTAAGAGCTCCTATTCCATTAAAAACCTTACTATATTTCTTTAGTATTGACAGACTATTTGACTCTGTAGGGACTTTGTGACACATTGACTGTGATATGACTTGACTTTGACTGTTAGACTGACTTGACATTGACTGTAAATTGTTGTTCTGGCTATGCTGACTAAGTGTGTAGTTTGGACTGTGTTTAGATATATTTTCATCAAAGGTTACTGAATGTATTCTTTTTATGACTTTTAACTGTTGACATGACTGTCTACCCAGAATATTTTTGCAATCTAACTGTGTAATATGGAAACACAAGTTGTATGATTTGTGGTAGGTATACTTTGACCTGTAAATGTTGTCAAGTTAAATGGTGTTTGTATAAGATTTATCTCTTGCAACGCTAGTTTTTCAAATGCTTTCTTAGACATCAAATTCACATCTGCACCTGAATCAATAAGTAAGCAAACAGATTGACTACAGATACTTAGGGTTATTGACCATTGGTTACTACATTTTACAGAATTACATTGATAAACAGCACCTAGAAAAGCTTGATCATCATTAGAAAAATCTTCTTGCACATAATTAACATATTTTTGCTTGGACTTACACATCTTTGAATAATGATTAAGTTTTTGACAGAAATTACACTTTGCACCAAGAGCAGGACATTTAAAACGATGTGTTTGACCACACTTTGGACACATTGAGTTATTCATAGACTGATTGTTACCTTTATAACCATTGGGACTGCTATAACTCGATGAATGGGATGTATTGTATGACTGGTTAGGATTGTACCTTGACTGTTGACTGTGACTCTGACTTCTTGATTGACGATCCTGTGACTGCGGATTGTACCTTGATTGTTGACTGTGACTCTGAATTCTTGATTGACGGTCCTGTGACTGCGGATTATACCTTGATTGTTGACTACGACTATGATTTCTTGACTGATTTCTTGACTGACGATGTTGTGAATGACTTCTACTGGACTGTTGACTACTTCTGTTATGTATACTATTTATACTAGCTACAGATGAATTGGGATTTGTGCCTGATAATATTTGAACTTCTTTCCGGGACGATTCTAGTGACTTAGCAATATTTATAGTGGCATCTAAAGTGGTAGGTAATTCTTGCAAAATTTTCTCTTTAATGTATTGATTCTGATCATTTAGATTCCAACTAAATATATCTTTTAGTAAATCGTCTTGCAATTCACTAAAATTACACTGATGGGCTATATTTTTGAGATCTGTTATATAACTGTCCAGCTGTTCATTTTGCAGTTGCTTTCTGTTAAAAAGTTTATGCCTTATCATGGTTATATTGACTTTTGGGCTGAAATAACCTGCAAATCTGTCGATCAACACTTGTAGCTTGACTGTTTCGACATCTAGGTTGAAAGAATAAAATATGTGAAGGCAATCTGGTCCTATATAATGTAATAAAAGTGCAACTTGCCTATCTTCGCTTTCTTGATCATATTTAAATGCTTTGAGATATATTTTGAATTTGGTGATCCAATTTTTCCACGTGAGCGGCATGTTGGATGCATGAACGTCCATGTGCTTGAGGCGACCCGACGACGTTGAAGATTCGTCCATTTTTTTCTTTTGGTTGATCCAGTTCTTCCTAAGACACGCCAGTTTACACCACACCTGATGTTTGTTGGTTTTTGGAATAAAAGACAGGAGCTCGTAATAATACGTGTCGTGTATTTCAGTCGGCCATGTTACAAAGTGAGGAAAGAAGGAAGTGAACATAGACAAGACAATATTGATATAATCTAAGCATAGACTAAACTAGGCTATGGCTTACAAGCTAATATAATATTATGACATGTGGTTTCAGTTTGTTCTACCTTGGTTTTGTTATACTATAGGTAACCCAAGAAAAACCTGCAGGCCTGACCGTGTTCGTCAGAATGGCGGGTGGGAAGTCATGAAATCGAATGAAACGTGCTCTATTATTTTATAGTGTTTTAGTAGTATTTAGTAGTTAAGCAAAAATATTTAGTAGTATTACCAATACGATATGAAACGAGAAACAAATTTCGCCGCCAAACTGATGTCTGGTTGGCGGGTGGTAATTAAATGGCGTAAAATGCTTTAGATTTTTATATGTCAGATTTTAGTAGTCTATTGGTAGGTAAATAAAATAACATTAAATCTTATCTACGTGCTAACAGTTTACAAACCAAAGGCATCCCTTTGCATCGAGTACGCCTACGCATATTATCACAGCAATGTTACGAATGAGTGTCATTGTTATTAGTCTGGAGTAGTATTTATATTGTATGTTAACGTTGATAAACACTAATCCCTACTAATATTATAAATGTGAAAGTAACTCAGTCTGTCTGTCTGATACGCTTTCACGCCTAAACGGCTGGAGCGATTGAGATGAAATTTGGTATAGAGATAGTTCGAGGCCCTGGGAAGGACATAGGCTACTTTTTAACCGACTGCGCAAAAGGAGGGTTATGATTTTACGCGATAACGACTTCTTCTAAATATGTTTACATTAAACATACCTGTCTCCCTGTGCCACCAAATACTGCAGTGGATGTGCCTTTGGCAAACTTGTGACTATATTGACGACGCAAGCGACGTGTCAAAAGGGTTTTATTTTTCTAGAAGTGTACTTGTCTAAATATTGCCTGTGAGTGCTACCACATTTCTTCCATAGCTTAGCTCTAGATCAAGATAGTTATGTGAAGCTGTATTTTTGTTTATCTCTTTGTATTTAAAGCAACTCTCATACTTTGAATGTAAATATCTTTTGTAATTGAGTTATTATCTCTTTGACCGCCGAAGGAAAAAGAGGAGTGTTATAAGTTTAACATGTTGTGTATGTATCTGTAGTATGTCCGTCTGAGGCTTCATAGGAGACGAACGGATGTACTAATTTAAATGCGGAATATTTTGT
Organism: Nudaria mundana; assembly: GCA_963556515.1. NCBI lineage: Eukaryota > Metazoa > Arthropoda > Insecta > Lepidoptera > Erebidae > Nudaria > Nudaria mundana. Next base: position 12,615,745 of record OY748301.1, read on the forward strand.
CCAAAATCTGATGTGATCGGGTTGATACTTTGCTACTTATTGAACATCATCAGCTCATTTCATAAAAGGATTACAATTACAAGATGGGGATTTTCAACCGACTTCCATAAAGGAGGAGATTCTCAATCGCCTGTATGCTTTTTTAATTTTTTTTTCTTTGTTACCATATCATTAGACTAGGTGAACCGATTTAGATTTTTTTAAATGAAAGCTACTAATTCCTAATTGGTCCCATTGCGACTATTATTTGGTCCCATTTCGGTTCAGTTCAGTTTAAAGTCGGTTGTTGTGTCAATTTTTGACGCGTATTTTTTTTTATTTCTATACATATTTGTTACTGACACTGGTGCTAGTTCTGAAAGTGGAGGTAAAGCGCATCATAGGAGTTTAAAATTTCACCCTGTAAAGGGGTCAACGTTTTAGGAACCGTATTCGCTACGAACTGGGTTACAATCGTTCGCTCCGTAAACAAATCACTATGAAACTGTTCTCACTAGGTTATAATATCAAACTTATTATTATAGCAGAGAATAATATATATTTTTAATATAGTTAGCATATGTCGTGGGGTTCATTGACCGGTATCGGGTAGCACTCCGTCACACCCATGGCCCGCCCCTATCTGTCATAGCTAGGGTTGTCAAACACGTAATTGTTATTTCATGCGATAAATGCGTATTGGACAATTTGATTGTTCAATTAAAATTCATGAATTGTCTAGCGTGGACCTAATTATTTCATTTCATTTCATTTTTCTCAGGAAGTAGTGTGTAGTATGTTCTCATCATGGGCTTTGAAGTCAATTTCCTAGTAGGTATGTAGTAACTACTAGGATAGTAGTTTTGGCCTAAAAAAATTTGCATTTTTGGTTTAAAAATACACACACACACACACACACATATTACGCCTATATCCCGAAGGTGTAGGCAGAGGTGCATTACACACCCACAATTGGCCAGTATTTTTTGTCCCACGTAATAGAGGGCAAGCCTATTGCCGTCACGGGCACATTTATATTGGGTTATGTCCAAAATGGACGAATGAATTTAATAAATAGTAGCAGCAATATTGTAATTTTGAAAAAAATATTGAAACCCGTTGCCTTGCGATGAAATGTTGATTAAAGGCAATAGAATCTTATGAGCCAGCCGCTATGGCACAGCCAATTAAAGTCCTGGGCGTTTCGGACTAAAAATACGAACTAAAAATACAGGTAAGCAAATATTGAGATTTAGTTGCATTTTTAAACCAACCAAATATCAGTAAAACTGTTATCGTACTCTATGTAATATCAATATTCATTCAGCTTTCACTATTCTTCGTTTTTGTCTTTTCGTACCCAAATTTACACATGTCCTCCGTTCAGGACAATTTTGGAAAAATTTAGAAATTTTGGGCAGACTAGACAACTTAATACAAAATTCTTTGTGTAAAATTTTAAATGTAAATATTAATGACCGGACCTGGGTCCAAGCGTCTCTTCCAGTTCGCTAGGGCGGGCTAGGTATTCGTAGAGTCACAGATGTCAGTCTGCCAGCATTTCTGTCGTCGGTCCATAGCACCGAAAAATTAATCAGCAAAATTTGATGCCATAAATGATTGGAGGATGTCTTGCCCCGACACTGACCTGCCCTCACGCCTAGGCTCGCAGCGACTGCGGGATTCCCCGCTCTGTAAATTGAGAATTAATATACTAATTGACACTTCTGTCAATATTTCAGAGCGGGCACGCCTACTAGCTGTTGGAGAATTGGAGTCAGGGTTATGGATCCAGGCGCTCCCATCGCCCAACATCGGTACAATGTTGGACGACACAACCTTCCGCATTGCCACTTGCCTTCGGCTGGGTACACCTTGTGTATCCCCGCATCATTGCACCTGTGGAGTAGCCGTCGATAATCTGGGACACGAAAGAGACCGGACGGTATGTCGTTGCTACCTTGGAAGATGGGAAGGCCTTGGTGTGAGACGCTACATGCGTTGACACCTTAGCACCTTCACACCTTCCAAGCACATCCGGATGTGCCGGCGCTGCTGCTGCATCGGCTGAAGGCCTTAAATGGCGTAAATATGCTAACCTAGCAGGTGATTATATATTTGAGCCGTTTGGGGTTGAGACACTGGGGTTATGGGGTCCGAATGCTCTCTGCCTTTATAGAGACATTGCTAAACGCCTAATCGATGCTTCTCAGGACCAGAAGGACCTTCCGATCCTGAACAACGCGTGCCTGGCAGAGATGCCACTCCCACACAGTGGATAGCATGTTCGCAAGAACCGAGCGTTTTAAACGTTCGTTTTTCTGCCGAACGATAGTGGCCTTGAACGCCCTGCCTGTGCACGTGTTTCCTCCCACATATAATCCTGGGTTCTTTAAGCGGAGCGTGAAGAGGCACATCAGTAGGTCGTCAAGTTGAGGGCCACTCTCTATAGTATTGTGTGCTGTGAGAGTGGCCCACAATCGCTAGACGTCGTCACGACTTACCACCAGGCGGGTGGCGTCAATTTGGCGAACCAAATATAAAAAAAAAGGCTAGCTATTTTCTAGCCCAAAGAATAAGTATCGCCATCCAACGTGGCAACACAGCCAGCATTCTGGGAACCTTCCCAGTCGGCAATGACGCGGAGGATTTTTTAAACGATATTTTGTAAAGTAAATATTTTTAGTCTATAATTATATATATTTTGTTTATAGTGTTTATGAAAAATTTTACCACAATACACATTACCTATTCCGCTCTATGAAATAATTTCACCTGGAAGTACAAACAGGTTTTGTTGTTGAATTTGTACGACTGCAATATTTTTATGCAAGTGGTAGCCCTACCTCATAGCCTATAGAATAATACTCATATTAAAGTTGCATGCTTTGTGCACTTCTCAACTACGCACCTTTGTTTGGACTACTTTGTGTATTCGGTACTGTTTGGTCGATGTAATGGACGATAAAAGTGCCATTGAACGTTACGATGTTTTTGCATGGGTTCGATTGAATGATGAGACAGTTACTGAAACAGTTTTTTTATAGTTTTCTCAGTGATATCAGTAACGCTGTAGTTTACTATAGATTGGTATTGCTACCGGTGTTATATTAAGATAAATAGTTTCATCATGCTATTTGTACATTTCAAGACCTTTAGGTAATAGTGCAAATCGATACTTCTACGTAATATTATAATAAACAAAAAAATATTTGTAGTTTTGTACCTAATCGATAACCGATTTTAGTAATTCTTTCACTGTAATAAAGTTTTTTTTTATCGGAAGTACCAGAGAAGTTCTTATCTTGATAATTCTGTTCTCTTTAGAATTGGGAAGGAGAAAACCACGTCACACGTCAACCACGTCAGCTCAGCTACATACATCTATCTAACTTACGATTCAGAACCTAAATCTAAGTTTAAGTCTCTATTTTGAACTAAAGTTCGTCTTGAACTCTGATAATGAGTGGAATCATAATTCCACTCATAATTTTTATTCATTTGAAAAATATTTGTATTTCATAAATGTATTAAACTACTCCGGTAATATATTCACAATTTTAGAGCTATATGTCATGTAATACATTTTCTGAGTGAAAGTGGGTTTTTTGTACTTGTACACCATTCCACAAATATTTATTAGCGATGAAACAACACATGATATTAGCGAAATGTGTTCTAAAAGTAAATCATATTAGAAAAAATATGTTACAAAAGTGAATTGTGTGAGTTTGATGATGCCATAAGGCGAAACCGGTCAGGGTGTACAGAAAATAAAAATATTTGTGGAATGGTGTACAAGTGAGTTTTTTTCCAAAAATGTATTACTATAAGTTCTAACAAGTGCCGACAATCGAAAGCATAAATTATATGTCATATAGGTACATATCCTTTTGTTTCTATTCAAATAGATACGACATAATCATAGAATTTCACATTAAAGTGCATAAATCTTCGCTTACTCCAGAGAAGGATAATAATCAGGTAATGAGGCAGTTAATTGTGAACTCATGTACCCGGAGTGCATCCAACTAACGTTAATGAAATAACTTTGAGATAGTTTAATTAACATATGTGCAAGTTCAGTTCTTATTAAATCTTTTTGAAGGCTCTCTTTAAAGTTTTATCTTCATAGTTTAGGCACAGAATAGGGAATAGTACTTAGATATAGAACTTGCACTCCGACGTTAATTAAAGCACATTATTTTGTTTACAGAGAACATCATTCGAACGTTAGGGTTGTCCAGTAAAGTAAAATGTATACCAACATAATTTGACCAATAACTATGACGTTAATGCCTCAATATCAACTCTATGGTCAATGCCGTGTCACAAACAAGAGACAACCCTTACTGAATTACAACTTCGCTTCAGTTGTCGCTGACGTCACGTATTTTTTGCGGTTGCTAGGCGAGTGACATAGGCCTGGTTTAGGTACTTACTACTTAAGTATAGCATAATATTGGTGTAGAATAAAGAGTTTTTCATCTATCAACTTAAACAATTAGGTAGCGAGTCTAGGTTCTCTGGAGCTCATGTCATCCTCACATGCAGGAGGTGCACCTATCGGCAGACGGTTGAGGTCGAGGAAGCGGCAGTGTGCCGAAGTGTAGTCGTAAATATAGAGTATTAAATTTTCTCCATACTACGATTCTGATAAAATTATATTCTGTTTTACCATTTATTGTTTGAAAAGTTGTGACCCCACGAGCCTTTTAAAAAGTTATTGAAGCTCCTAAGTTTAGATAGATATTATATAGTGTAAAAGAAAGTCGCCCTGTCTGTTTGTCCCTATGTATGATTAAAACTACGCAACAGATTTTGATGTGGTTTTTTTGTAATGGATATAGATAGTGATTCTCGATTCCTCGACCTTCCGGTTTTAGTATACAATTTGTCAAGCAGGCGAAGCCGCGCTAGTAAATAATAGTAAATAATAATAATCATCCAACTTAAAACAGGTAAGAGTAAATAATTAAGCCGTCCTTGGCATAAAGAGAGTGAATCGTGAAGTGCTGCTCATTTTTATTTTTTATAGCTCTGAATTATTTTTCCTTTACTTGATTTACGTAAGTAGATCAATTAAGTGCCACTTAAAGTCCTTGTTTTAGTTGATAAATCACATTACTTGTAATTGAAACGTTGACATTTTATTTAAAATGTTCAAAAAAGTAATTAATCAGGACCTACACTGAAATAGCACAGTACTTCTTAGCAAATTCAAATATAATTTGAATTTGAATTTATAGCAGATTCTTAATTATATGTTTGACCTCTGGAGCATAGTAAAATTAAACTATACTGAATTCTACGTCAAAGTTCGTTTGTTTAGGTGCTTTATTATCATTTCATTATTTAGTACAATCAATCATATTTTATATAAAAGTTTACCTGCGCTTAACCTAAATACTCTTTGCAACCACCACAGAGTACTATAATTGCGGTAGTCGTGTACCTACTATCGCGGTCTACAATATACACTGCTGAATGTACACAGGCTTATCTCTGTGCAAAGTTAGGATTCCTAGCAATGTACCGCACTAACCGCAATCAGTCGCTAACAAAATTGGGCGTAATATAGTACTATTGTGGTACTATTCCCTAGTCTGTGGTAATATTGTGAATAGAATTTAACAATTTGATGTGATGTAGTATGATGTATTGGTAGGATTGGGAACAAAAATAATATAGAAATACCGTTTTTTTTAAATTCCGCGGTCCAGGACCGCGGCCGCTCTAACGTCCGTTGCCGGGCGTCTCTGGTTACTAGCAGAGGGTATGTCCAGTGGCGCCCGGCGGACTTTGACCACCTCTGTGGTCTCTTCGGGTGTTGGGTCGGGACAAGAATCCCGCGTCGTTGGGGAAGGGTTTTATCCCGCGTCAGTGAGTGAATCTGGTTGCGTGCTATGGGGCAAAGGCCCCGCAGCACGCAACCCTTCTAGCCTGCTTCTGTAAGGACGGCGGATGGCGATCCCGCCGTCCTCAGGCCCCGATCATGGAGGTCGATAGTCTTGGGCGTAGTCGCGGAGTCTGGGGCGCCCTGGCCGCCGACTACGGAACTCGGCGGGGAGGGTACGCTCCCTCTCCCTCCCGGCCGCCTTCTTCGCGAGCATGACTTGCTCGCAGAAGGACATGGCCGCGTTCCACCTCCGTACTCCGGCTGGAGACCATGGCTTGAAGCATGGTCTCCAGCGAAAGGGGATCCACGCCCAGACCCACTACGAGGTCCCGGCGCTGACTCGCCCACGCAGAGCACTCCACTAACGTGTGGAGTGCGGTGTCGTCGTCGGAAACCTCGCAGTGTTGACACCGGGGTGTGACCTCACGATGCATGCGAAACATATAGCTACCGAAGCATCCATGCCCGGCAACGATCTGCGTCGCACGGTACGTGAGCTCACCATGCTGCCTCTGCAGCCAATCGTCCATGATCGGTCTCACCGCCGCGATGATGGTGGTACCTCACTTGGGTTGCTCAAGTTGCACCCTCCCACCCCATGACTCCATGAGATCCTGGCGGAGTTGGGACCGCTGGTCCTCGATTTCTCGAGACGCAGTCCTGTGGTCCCGCTCCAGCGCCTCCTTGCGCCATTGGAACAATGACGCAAGGGCTCTCGCTTCCAGGTCCCATGGAGGGGTCCCGGCTAGGAGACATGCAGCCTCTCCGGAGATCGTGCGGTACCCCCGTATGGTTCTGACGGCCATGGTTCGAAGTGGTCTGTTTAACAGAGTCACGTTCCCCTTGACCGTCAACCTATCCGCCCATACGGGAGCCTCGTATAGGGCCATACTCCGCACGATCCCCAGGTACAGTCTCCTGCAGGAAGCGTTGGGTCCCTTTAGGTTGGGCATCAGTCGCGAAAGCGCGACCAATGCCTGCGTCACCTTGGGGACCAAACTTCGGAAATGTGGTCCGAAGTTCCATCGGCTATCAAGTACGATCCCTAGGTACTTCATCGAGGGCTTGATGCCGATGCTATCGCCTCCCACATTTATGCTAGAACCTTCGGGTGGACCGTTCCGAGGTCTGTGAAAACACAGAACCTCGGACTTGTGCAAGGCCACCTCCAGTCCCAGCTGCCGTATCCGACCCACGACAACACCCATCGTGACCTTGAGTGCTGCCTCCTGGTACGTTGCACACCGCGCCGTGACGAGGGTATCGTCGGCGTAGCACGTTACGCCGACGCCCCTAGGCAACGCACCCCGCAGCACCCAGTCGTAGCCGATGTTCCACAGAAGCGGCCCCAGGACCGACCCCTGCGGAACACCGCACGACACATCTCGCCGAGCTGGTCCGAGCCAGCTGGGGAAAGCTATGGCCCTCTCCGAGAGATAGGCCCCGACAATACGACGGAGGTAGAGAGGCGTTTCGTGATTCACGAGCGCCTCCCTAACGCAGCTCCATGGCAAGGTGTTGAACGCGTTGGCGATGTCAAGAGACACCGCCACCACCACCTTGCCCTGCGAGACTGCTTCCTCCGTCAGGCTCTTCACGCGCATGATCGCGCTCACGGTGGAGCGTCCTCGACGGAAACCGAACTGGTTATCTTCCAGGTCTGGCCCCACACTCGTGAGATTCTCGACGAGGCGTTCCGCGATAATTCGCTCAAAGAGCTTACACACCTCGTCGGGCAACACGATCGGCCGGTATCCGGACGATGAGTCCCCGGCCGCCCCACCTTACGGATCAGGACCAGTTTCCCCGTCCTCCACACCTTGGGAAACTGGCCCCTTTCGAGGCATGCGCTAAAGAGCCCCATCAGTCGAGGCCCGAGTTCTTCGAGGGCCAGGACCCATGCACGGCCAGGAATGCCGTCGGGTCCGGGGGCAGTGATTTTCCGGCGTTTAAGCCTGAGTACTGCCGCACCTAGCTCCGCCACGCTGACTTCGGGTACGTCGTCTTCGCTGGTGCTATCCGCGTCGGGAAGAGACGGAGCCATGCGCGGAGGGACGTGCTCCTCCGCGCTCGTCGGAAACAGGGAGCCCATGACCCGCTCCAGCTGCTGCGGCTGGAGACTGGGTCAGTGGGGGCGCCCTAGGTCGGAGTTTCTCCCTGACCTGTAGGTACGGGCGCCCCCATGGGTTCTGCGGCAGGGTCTCCAGGAGCTCCTCGCGGGCCGCCGTCTTGGCCCGCTTTATCGTTTCCTGGAGAATACCTTTGGCCTCCCTGTATGCCTGATAAAGCTCCGCCTCTCGGGCTGCCGCGTCGTCTGGGCGGCGATGCCTCCGGCGAAACCTGGTGTACCGGTGGCGGGCAGAGATGCATGCTGCGCGCAGCTCTGCAATCTCCGGCGACCACCAGTACAGCTGCTTCCTGGCCGGTCTGGGTGTAACCCTAGGCATCGCCGCATCACAGATTTGCGACATGGCTCTCCTGAACCACTCCGCCTCGGCATCCACATCGGCAGGCCGGTCCGGTGCCGGAATCCAGGCCTGCACGATGGATGCCTCCAGGAGAGCTTCCCGATCAAGATGGTGAAGTGCCCAACGCGGATCCGGGGGATTTGCTACCGGCTGTGGGAGATCAGGTGAGGGGACGACATCGAACCGGATGTACCGATGGTCCGAGTGCGTCTCCTCCACGCGCCAGCCTGTAATACGGCGAGCGAGGTCAGGGGATGCGAGAGTTACGTCTACGATCGATTCCCCCCCTCGCCGTCAAAAGGTGACGACATTCCCCCGGTTGAGTACCTCCAGACCACGTGTTCTGGTCCAGTCCTCAAGAAGCCTCCCCTTGTCCCGGGAGCCCCACGCCTCACTCCAGGTGTTGAAGTCTCCCAGGAGCAGGACAGGGCGAGGACGGCACGCAGCGAAGACGACGTCGAGCTCAGTGAGCCATAGCTCAAACTGAGACTCGTCAATGTTCGGCGAGATGTAGGCCGACACGACTGCAAACCCTTTAAATTCCGCCGCAACACATCCCCGGCCGCTTGCAATCAATGCAAGGCGCGAGGTGTCCACGGCGGAACCCCCAAAAATGCAACAGGCCGAGCCGTCCTGGTCCACCGGGCTTCCCGGGTGGACATAATACGGCTCGGCGACCACGGCCAAGTTAATGGACCACTGCGCGATGCTCTGGTACAGAAGATCCTGAGCAGCGCGGCAGTTGTTCAAGTTCACCTGCAGGAAGCGGACATGGGCGTACATTAATGTACGTCCATGTCAGCATCCCGCTGCGAACCTAACCGCGCAGAAGCGGCTCCCCCGCTGCCTACAGCGGACGGACGAGGTTTATGCCTCGAAGCGGCGCAGGTACGGCTGCCGACCCGATGGTCCGCCGTTTTGCCCTCCGCCTCGCATCTATAACAGCGAGGCGGGGCCTCACAGCCATTGGCCTTATGACCGGGCCGGCTGCAGCGGAAGCACCGATCGCCCACGGTGTCTTCCGCTGTGCACTGCACTCCGACGTGCCCCACCACCATGCACCGGAAACACCTGGTTTCCCGGGCACGAAGGAGGTGCACCTGCGCCTTTAGGAAGCCCCCTACAAGGAGGCTTCGTCCGTCCGCCAATTTAAGTGCCGCCGCGACGGGGCACTGGACGACTGTCATCCCATGACCGGTGGAGCCGAAGGAGATATCTCCAGCTTTCACCTGGTCATGGGGGCAGCCGCCCGCCTCCACGACGGCGGAGATTACTTCCTCCGTCGTGGCCGCGTCATCCAGGCCCGTGATGCGCAATGCGGCGCATTTGGTAGGTCTGGTGACGCGGACGGCTTCTGCGTCCAGCGCGACCCTAAGTTGAGCCGCTAGGGCGTCCGCTTTGGGACCGCTGGAGGCGCCGGAGACCTCGTGAGAAATACCGTAGATATTCCCGTACATAAGTCACTGATTCGGCCCTACGGCGTGCAGTAGGTACTATTCTCATCTCTCGTAAGGCTCCACTCAGTACATATTGGGTTCGACCATCTTCTCGGCCCCCCCCAAACACCATAGAAGCGACGCCCCCGAAACACATAAGGGGCGTCGGACTCCTCAGGGCCTTTCGCGTGAGCGGTGGGCCCCCCGATCCACCGCCCACGGCCCTATCAGTCGGGGGCTTGACGTATGCAACGCCGTCGCCCCCTGACTGGGGCCTCTCTCTCTTTGCCGCCATCACCTCCCGAGCGAAGGAGGCGACGGCGGCCCAACATTCTTCGCTGCCGGCCATAGAAAGAATGACGGCCGGCAGCGAAAGGGGGTTTTTTTTTTTTTTTTTTTCACCCACTGGCGGAGCACGGGACCGATGGCCCCCACGAGGACCCGGCTCGCGGTGGGAGCCGCACATCTCAAGGCCCATTGCCGGAACAGATCGTCGCGAGCCTCCTGTCTCCAGCGATCGACATGCTCCGGCAACGGGTGACCTCCTTCTTGTCGCACCAGGGCGCCCTCCTCGTAAACCCTCTTCAGGACCACCGCCTCGAGATCCCACGGGGGACTTTGTGCCAACAGGCACGCCGCCTCAAAAGACACGGTGCGGTACGCCCGTGTAGCCCTCTGCGCCGCGATCCGCTGCGGTCGTCGCAGCTGAACCACGTTCGCGGCGCTGGGGGCATCCGCCCAAATAGGCGCTCCATAGAGCGCCTTGGAGCGTACCACACCCTCGTGAAAGGGGGTAGGTTAGGTTAGGTAGGTTAGGTTAGGTTAGGTTAGGTTAGGTTAGGTTAGGTTAGGTTAGGTTAGGTTAGGTTAGTATATACGGGTTTAGAACTAGAGCTAGGTAGTGAACATATAAGAGATGGTCCTTGAAGCAATCTGAAAGTTGTCAGTATATTCTATATAATATCCTAACACACTACCTCTTCGGAACATTCAGAGTTCTCTCACCCTGAATGTTCCGAAGGAGTCTGTTAACTAATCCCACACGCTTCTTTACTTTCCAGAACAACACGGACTGAGTTAAGGTGTTGACACTTTTCAGTCGATTCCATCCTACACCAACCGTTTCGGCTCATCATTTATTTCAAATAATTTTACAATATGAATCGAAAATCCATATTTTTGGGCTGGACTTGGACAAGTGAATGTTCCCTTTCCAGGAAGAACGTTCTACCAAGACCTCAATAACCCACCTCTGATATTGCAATCATATTGTGTTAATATCGCGACTGAAAGCGTCGCCAGAGCGCCATCTGCTGCATCTCCAGTAGTTTAGGAACTAACCACTTTACGTTTAGACACAGCTAGAGGGCTCTGATGCCAATTAAGGAATTATTAGCCATTCATCATTTAATTTTATTTTCCACCGAATAAAAGATTGGAACTCGTTACCAGCTTTTCTGATGTTTACAATCCCGGGTTCATTAGGTGGATCGTGAGAAGCATCTGTCTATGCCGTCGAAATGAGAGCTATAATTTTTGGCTTTTAAAATTCTTGGCTTTTAAGTTTAACAAGTGGTCGAGTTCTCTTTGCAGAGTTATAGTTAAAAAAAAATGCAAAAATACAGGAATGATATTTATAAAAGACGTAAAAGAATTTTAATATTCTTTGTGGTCATCGCGGGTTGTCCAATGCCGTGCGATCAACATGAAAAGACTGCTAATTCATGATGAGGTAAATTGTACAGGTCATATATGACTTTAGCATCTTGTTGCCGCCAAATGGTTTGGTTAGGTGCGTATAAAACCAAAATAGGATACCTATATTATTTGCGTGTAAACACATCTGTAGATTCTTATACCATCAGAAATACGAAACGTGATGGTTAAAACCTTAATGTTATTACTTTTAAACCAATTGGCTTGAGTTCAAGATAATTACCAACGCTTAAGAAGTTGATGCCACCGCAACGGACAATGACTTGGAAACTATTTCAATTCTAATTTCAAGTAATACTAATTACACTGCTGTTTTATTAAAACCAGGTCCCAAAGCTCACCCTATCAACCGAGTAATGTAGACGCATAAAATCGTCCCCAAGTTAACAAGCCCGCCCTCTGTTGGCCGCAGGCGGGTATGAAACACAAGATATTCTGCGTTTTCGTTACTTATCCGTCTTTTTGAAGGGTGGGTCTTACAAAAGTCGTTTGTTTGTAATGACGTAATCTGCAAATAAGATTTACTAATCTTCCTAATTGATCTTTTTCCCTGATAGCTACATACCTAGTATGTACAGTAATGCATTTTATTATATTACTGTTTCTTTTTAAAGGTTTTATCCGCGTGTATCCGTATGTTATACGGCGACAGCGTATACGACGACCGCGTTGGTCTATGCCGTAGTCTGTCAAAATCTAAATTTATTTTGTTTATTGTAAAATATTTTTTTTATTCTAGATAAATTTACCCAAAAAGTATCTAAATGCAAAAACCATATTATACTCATTATTTTATACTCGTCTTTAATAATGGATTCCATGTCAACGAGATTTTTAATTCCTACAATTAGTTAAATTGATTATGAGTGTCGAAAAAATTATTATAGCAGTGAATCGAAATTACTAAAAACTAAGTAAGACCCAGCAATACCATACTTTACCTAACTTTGTTTAACTATAACTCAACAAATTTTAGTACAGCGAGTTCAGCCAAATACAGATCTCCAGCACTGCTTGGGAAGCCTTCAAAAGCTATGGCACTTCCAAGTTTTGAAAATCTCGTCTCCGAAACAACCGGCAAACTCTGAACAGAGAAGTGGCTATGAACTTTCTGTAGGAACATACTTAGGAACGTACATTTACCAAATCGTAGCGTCTTGGCTCCCCGAATAGATTCATTCTTTATTTTATAGCTCACGACGTCGCACGAAACTAAGCTATGCATGAAATAAACATATCTTTGATCAAATGTATTACTTTCAGTGGTATATAATACTTGGGGGAAATGTGCTAACGCAGCTAGATCTTACAATTTTATTCTTTCTTTTTATGGAGCTTACCACTTTTATGTGAGTGGAATAAATAACTTATGTTGAAATAAAAATAAAAACCATATTTTGAAACGGTTTATTATGTGAAGTTCTACTTCTGAAAAGGTCAAAGGTGAGCTCTCGGGTTAAAATATTGTCTGTTCTTTCACGTAAAGAATAAAAATTGAATTAGATTACACAGTTTTAAACTTTTATAAACTTTAAATCGTCCCTGATTATTAGATATTAAATAAATTGACACAGCAACCGACTTCAAACTACCGAAATGGGAACAAAATGGTTTTGGAATGGGACCAAATTGAAATGGGACCACTTGGGAAGTTGCAGCATCCAATTAAAAAAAAAATTCAAAATCGGTTCTCCCAATCCCAAGATATGAGCTAACAAACAAAAAAATACAGTCGAATTGGGAACCTCCTCCTTTTTTGGAAGTCGGTTGAAAAATAGACTTAGGTATGCACGTAAAATATGGGAGAAAATAATAATTATATAAAGTAATGGTAAGTAAGATGTTAAAAACTTATTAAAATTATAATAGCATTATTTTAATAATAATTATTATTTTAATAGCATTATTTTAATAATAATAAATATTTTTATAATAATAATTATATACTTACCTACTGTCGAAACCTACAATCCTGTCTCGTTTTTAAATGGCAAGTCCTTGCTCTTCATCTTTCTCAACAGAAAATATTTATTTATTTATTTATTTCACATCTACATCCATTATTACAGGGTAACCCATGCAACAGAGTAGGCTATATTATCTTATCTATCCCTAAAACAAGTTAGAGTAATAATAAAAACTATCGTAAGTACCTACGGATTCTTACACGATTTCTTTGGTGGACTTTTAATAAATCATGAAATAACCATCGATTTTGTACTATTGGCCTTTAAAACGCCAACGAAGGCTAGTAACTAGCAGAACTTTAAATTTACCACTGACTAGGTAGATACACACTTCTAACTTTACTGTGAAAAACGACATAGCAAACCCGCATATTTGTACAAATGTAAAGGTTTTAAATCAGTTAATCGACGAAATGTATAGTATACAAGCGGACGCCTGCGGCTTCGCCCGCTTGACAAGTGATTTACACAAAAAACTTTCCTCGAGAACCAATCTATCCGTTAGTGACAACCGCATCAAAATCCGTTAAGTAGTTTTAAAGATCTAAGCATACATAGTGACGGACAGACTTTGTTTTATGCTGCGTTAAGAAATACCACGACAAACAACATTATTCGGTGCTTAAAACTTGAAAAACCTCAAAGTTATTCGATTGTACCGACAAATTTTCATTTTGACTAGAGAACTTACTGACCTGCATAATTGACTATCGCGTTGTGTAATTTAAAAAGCATTCGTCCAATATAATTTGTCGCAAATCAACGAGTTTCTCCCACATTGAATCGCGTGAATACACTTCATTTATAATTTTAACTTTTCTATAGGTACATTAATAACACTACATTTCATCACTATCATCACTACACAGTATAAAACAAAGCCGCTTTCGTCCCTATGTATGCTTAGATTTTAAAAACTACGCAACGGATTTTGATGCAGTTTTCACCAATAGATAGAGTGGTTCTCGAGGAAGGTTTCTGTAAATGCTTTGTCAAGCAAGTGAAGTCGTGGGCGTGCGCTAGTTTAATAATAATGTTTTTTATTTTTATTTATTGGTAAAAAATAATTTTGGATGTCCGGTCAATTTAATAATTCGAAGGTGCATAAAGTCCCAGCAAGCTGAAAATCAGTAAAATAATTGTTCAGAACATAATTATAAATAAAATTTAAAAGTTCCCCATCATTTCCGTGTGTGGAAATTTTTTTATTCGAGGTCTAAGGTCCAAAAAATGACTTTTTCGCAATTTTCAGCAAAACGGTAAGTTTTATCATAAAAGTACCCAGACAAAAATTGTAGATCTTAAAATTATCTATAAAAATGTATCAATACTTTTTTCCTATGAGCCACCGTTCCTGAGATATCTTATACAAATGGGAAATGTCATTTTTGTCCCCCCTTAGCTCTCGAGAACTGCTTATGCTAGAATGATGGTTGGCCCCTTTAAGGATAGCCCTCGATCTGGAGGCAAGCCAAAAAATAGAAAATTTGACCTAGCCCTAAGGGGTCCAAAGTTATAGGCCAAATAGATATGGAGAATGTCCCTCTTAGCTCTCGAGAACTGCTTATGCTACAATGATGGTTGACCCCTCTATGGATAGCCCTCGATCTGGAGGCAAGCCAAAAAGTAGAAAATTTGACCTAGCCCTAAGGGGTCCAAAGTTATAGGCCAAAACCTATGAATTATTATATTTATTCTAATTATGTAACTCGAGACATCATTGTAGCATAAGCAGTTCCCGAGAGCTTAGGAGGGGACAAAAATTAAATTTCCCATTTGTATATATAGATATCTCAGAAACGGTGGCTCGTAGGAAAAATGTTTTGATAAATTTTTATAGATAATTTTAAGATCTACAATTTTTGTCTGGGTACTTTTATGATAAAACTTACCGTTTTGTTGAAAATTGCGAAAAAGACATTTTTTGGACCTTTGACCTCGAATAAAATTTTTTCACACACGGGAATGATGGGGAACTTTTAAATTTTATTTATAATTTATGTTCTGAACAATTTTACTGATTTTCAGCTTGCTGGGACTTTATGCACCTTCACTCTCATTTTTTGCTCTAAATTGACCGGACTAATAAATAGGAATAGATAATTAGCTGATGTTTGGTACTTATATATTTTATGCGGCAGTTGTATTCATGTACCAAAATCATAAGCCAGGACATCTATTTTGTGTTTGTAAATCAATCAATGATAATTATATTTTTTGATTTAGGTGTCTGTTTGCGAGATATTCAAATTTAAAGCGCATTTTTTTGGTAAAACAGAGTGTCCCCCCCCCCCCTCTTAAATCTAAACGGCTAGCTCGAAAAAAAAAAATCATGATGGTGGTTCCATATGATAAACTTTGAAGAAAAACTATAACTGACCAGCAAGGCTATTTAACCACTCGACTAGTATCGAGCTCGGATATGCCAGCTCATACCGTACTCGATCACCGATCCGAACTGCAGATAACTTTGTTAGTTTAGAAGTTATAGAGCCTGTAATGGGTAACTACGGAACCCTATATTATGCGTGGCCCGACACACACTTGGCCGGTTTATGATTCCCAACCAAACGAACCAACAAAGAAAGTACGATTGTTTAATATTATAGTAGAGAAAGAAAATATAAGTATACCTATTAAATAATGCTGGCCAAACACAATGCGTTTTAATTAATTAAACCTCATAATTGAATCTAATGATATTTGACCGCAATATCAGTTACTGTGATTTGAATAATGAACTCAAAATTAGATCAAACAATCAATTAAATAAGTACCTACTAATAACAAAATGTGATGATAATTCATACATACATACGATCACTCCTCTATCCCGAGAGGCTAGACAGAAGTGCAATTTTATTTACGAAGAGAACTAGGTAGGTAACCTATTAAACGGTGTTCTGTCATTTAAGTAACTAGCTGATCGCCGCAGCTCCGCCCGCGTGATTTGGCTTACTCGTTCCCGTGGGAACACATTACCGGGATAAAAAGTAGCCTATGTTACTCAGGGTGAATGTAGCTTTCCAATGGTGAAAGAATTTTTGAAATCGGCGCAGTAGTTATTGAGTTTATTCATTACAAACATACACACAAAAATACAAATCTTTCTTCTTTATAATAGTAGTATAGATAAAAACTTGCGCACGAAAGGTTGCATACTTTTTCTATAAAAACTTAGAGGGTCCTCCAAGGAGGTATTTTGGGACCATAAATAGCAAAAATCATGCCTGCTATACGGGATTGGAGTCCCCTTAGATATTTATATTAATTTGTTTTTTAGTGTATATCCATTTTCTCAATGCTCTAATTCAACATTTTCTAAGGAAATAAGTACCTGTGTTTGACACGTTGCATTGGTATATTTTCAATTTCATACAACAATGTTCTATAGAATTAATTGAATCACAGACGGTTTACTTTTCACAAAGCCTCTTCACAGTTCACACTAACCCCTTGAAATTGTAACCAGCTCATTGTTCAACAAATTGCCATGTAAATTAGCATCACATTTCAACCTGACACGTTATAACTTGTCAAGAGTTGAACTTACATGAGCGTAATTAATTATCTGAAATTGTTCATCATTCGTTTTCAAAAAGAATTAAATTTGCGTGAAACAATAATAGAACAATAGAGATAAATTATTAATAAAGAGACGACATCCTGCTTTTTCTCTTATTGTGGTACAGTCAGCTTCAGAGAAAAGGAACCCCCCTTGATAATGACATGAGAGCATTAAAGTTTTTTGAATCATTGTGTATATGGTATGTTGGTCTAGTGGTTATGACCGCTGCTTTGTGGACACGGCAACCGGGATTCAAATCCTCGGACACAAGTTCTTTTTTTATGCATATAATTATTTTTTTATTTTCATAAGCACTTTTTGTCAATTAATATTTAAGGAATCAAATTTTATAGTAGGGTAAGAAAAGATAGGCTTATTGCATAAACAACATTAATTTATTTCTCGAATTACATTTCCTGGTTGAGTATACAGTTTTTCTATCTGAGTTAAATTGGGGTTTCTTATTTTTAAATTTTACCTGACCTAAATTTATTGACAAAATTCAATACCCTAAGTGAAGTATAAAATGTTTACTCAATATTAGATAATTCTAGAAACATAACTAGAATATTTATTTACTTATTTATTTAAAGTTGCAAACATTAATTTTTTACACTCTGTATAATCTTTGAATATAAAAGAATGGTTGAAAAATGAAATGTTATTTGTTCCTGTGAATCACAAAGAAAGAAGACGACTTTTCATCCCCGACACCATATTAAAACATGCGGCACTATTTCGCATTAGTTCCCAAGTTCTGTTTACCTCTTCATCCAATTTTTTTTTTCACTTTATTTCACTTAAGTCCCAGTTTAAAACCATCTGACCCCATAAGTTTTCTATAGGGTTAAGATCCGGGCTTTTAGCCGGCCACTGAAACACCGTTATATCTTCTTGTGCATTTAGCCAGTCTTGCACAATTCGGGACCGATGCTCTGAAGAGATACCTGAACCAGGTAAATTTGTCCTTCTGGATATGCGACCCGCACTGAAGGCAGCATTACGTCATTCAACACTTCAAGGTATCGCTCACTGTTCATGCGGCCACCTATTCCACTAGCTCGCCTGGGCCCATTGAAGACATGCATCCCCAGTAACCTAAAATAATAAACCAGCAATAATAATTAGAAATATATAATATATAGATATATATTATATATTTCTATTATCTATATAAATATATTAAATATATTAAATATATATATTGATATATGTATGTATTACTTTTATGTTATTATTAATTTATTTTATGTTAAAGAATATAATCATTTACTTACCTAATGTTAACCGCCCGCTTGTTCTCAAGTCTAATACGTTTTTAGGGTTGAACCGTTGGCCACTTCTTCTCCATAAAATTTTTCGGCCATCCCTATCTGACTTGAAGCATTTTTCGTCGGTAAATATAACAATTTCGTTTTCCCAGTCGAAATTTAAATAACGAGTAGCAAAATAAATTTTGCTACTCGTTTCAACTTACTGACGATCATCGGATCGTCAGTAAGTTGAATCTTTCTGGCTGGCTTATAATTATGGATATTCGCAGCGTGTAGATGTCGTCGAACAGTACTCAGCGACACTCCAAAAGTTTCAGCACTTGAGCGCGTAGTTTTGAAGGGTGCCACTGAGTGAACTTCCACAATATCACGGTGCTGCTCTGATTCATGAGTGTAAGCAACTGGGCGAGGTCCTTGGCGTTCACATTTTATATCACCCGTCGCTTGATACCTTCGAATCCATCTATGCACTGTATTTCTCTGTAATGAAAATGATAATAAATAAAAGAAATTCCAAAAACTAACTTGTAAATGAAAATGTAACATGATTAAGCAATAAATAGGTATATAATATATTTTTATCGTAACTCTTACCGTTATGCCCATATCTCGTGCTATTTTCTTTATGCTTTGTTCTTGCTCCCAGAGCACAATAATTTTAGCGTTCAAAAATGTTGTTAATCGAACCATACTTTCAATTTACTCAAAAAGCTGATCAAAAACTTAATAAATTGAATAATATTACGAGGAGGATTAACACCAATGCAAATTACCATGAATTATAAAGTTACCTTCAATCACAGTTTAGTAAATAAGGCAAAGAAGTATTCTAATTGCAACCTTAGTGCGCTGTCACAGATATTATAATACTATAGCCGCAGCTCATACAGCAGATAAGTTTATGAAGTAAAACATGACGGTAGTGCAACAAGCTGTATCAAGAGTAATCTATTGATCTAAACGAGAAATCTATACTAATTTCAACCTTATCTTTTAGTCTATTGAGCAGTTATTATTATCACATATGGTGGAAGTTGAAATTTAAACCTTAAGTTCTAGAAAATTACACCGTAATCAACTTTGTTCGATAAAAGGAGTAATGCTATTCATATTTTCGCCATTATTATCAAGTGAACCGATAGCCTAGTGGTATAAGGCACGGCCTAGGTGATCGGCTGGCGCTGGAGATGTGAGTTCGTATCCTCAAACAGCACATAAATTAATGTGGTATTTTTTTGTGACTAAATTGTATCTTGGTATACAATTGAGCCGAAAGACGAAAAATATCAGAAAATTACAAATTAATATGAACATGCAAAAAAAAGGCGAACGATCGCATCACGTGACGTCATTCGTGAGTCATGTGACGTGGCGATATTCAGTATATTAAGTAAACATTTTATACTTCACTTTAGGGTATTATATTTTGTCAATAAATTTAGGTCAGGTAAAATTTAAAAATAAGTAACCCCAATTTAACTCAGATAGAAAAACTGTATACTCAACCAGAAATCGAAAGAGGAAAGAAAAAACCTAGAAATGTAATTCGAGAAATAAATTAATATTGTTTATGCAATAAGCCTATCTTTTCTTACAAACCTCATACCTACTATAAAATTTGATTCCTTAAATATTAATTAAGAAAATAAAAAAATAATTATATGAATAAAAAAAGAACTTGTGTCCGAGGATTTGAACCTCGGTTGCCGTGTCCACAAAGCAGCGGTCATAACCACTAGACCAACATGCAATATACACAATGATTCAAAAAACTTTAATGCTTTCATGTCATTATCAAGGGGGGTTCCTTTTCTCTGAAGCTGACTGTACCTATGATTGTGAATTTTTTTTTGTGGTAATTATTGTGGTATGATATTGAGATGTTTTGGTGATGTTTTATGGTTTAAATGTTATCCACTTAGTCTTTGTCATATTTTTTCTGGTCCCACACGAGCTTGTAAACAGATTATTAAAAAAAAACCTAACACAAATGGTCTCTTGAAAGCAACGTCAAAAAGCTGACCTACTCCGTGCTAGGCAGAGATATGTATAGAACTTACATACAACCAGTTTTTCTCATAAACTTTGTTGATTCCATATAAATGGGACTTGGGGTCTTCTATGATAGTCAGAGCGTTGTTCGCTGATGAGGTTGCAAGATGGCAACTGCGGTTGGTTTAGACCTCCAGCTTTGGATCACCCTGAACATTGATATCCAGAATATTTACCATATAGAACACAGTCTAATAATAATTGTTAAATGCACATTATTCGTTGTAATAAACACGAGCCATTATGATTGCGGCTCACGGATTCGTTAACTGTATGAGCAAACTGAATGCCAGCTTTTAGATTTGAAAGTGTAACCATTACAATGGCCCTACATTCCGATAGCTGCGTGCAGAGATAAGCGGCTCTGCAATATTAAATACAGACAAATACAGAACAATTTTCACACTCATATTTACATGAGAAAGTTAAGCTCTTTTCGTACTGTATGGGCACCACTGTATGATCAGGAGTTATAAACCACTCACTTGTTTGTAATTTATGTTTATATTGGGGTTTTCATGATATTGTTATATTTAAAACTAGCAGACGCCCGCAGCTTCGCCCGCTTGATAAATTATAATACACAAAAATCTTCCTCAAGAACCAGTCTATCCATTAGTGGATACATCAAAATCTGTTGTGTAGTTTTAAAGATACATAGGGAACTAACATAGGGAACGGGTGACTTTGTTTTATACTATGATATTGTGGTACTTAATACCTATAATACAGTTAAAAGAGGAACAAGAGTCTTAGGCTGGACCTAGGACCTTCGCTTTGGCCATTTATAATATTTGAAATAAGGTTAAGATACTGCATCGGCTTAAGGCCTGAAACAGCGTAAATATGCTAACCTAGCAGGTGATTACACATTTGAGCCGTTTGGGGTTGAGACATTGGGGTCATGGAGTCCGAGTGCTCGCCGCCTTTATAGAGACATTGCTAAACGTTTAATCGATGCTTCTCAGACCAGAAGGCTGGCTATTTTCTGGCACAAAGAATAAGTATCGCCATTCAACGTGGCAACACAGCCAGCATTCTGGGAACTTTCCCAGTCGGCAATGACGCGGAGGATTTTTTAAACGATATTTTGTAATATAAATATTTTGAGTATGTAATTACGTACATTGTTATTCTTATTGTAAATAAACTTTCTAGATACTTATTTGTTTGAATAAGAAAATAATATTTACGTAATCAGATAACTGAGGAAAACAATAATAATTGAGCAGAGCGTATGTTACAAAAATAGTGTATCTCGTAACTACGCCATGGACCCTGATCGGTATCGATCGATTGGTGTACAGACGTAAATGTGAAATGTTTGCTTCAAATAAACGATAATACTTAAGTATGTAATTGATACTATATTGATTTTATAATTATTAGAAAGAATATTAAAAGAGTTCTCTCTCGGAAATTATCTTGTAAACATTGTTTCTTGAGCAGTTAAATAAAACTTAGAACTTCCACTGAATTTAAACGACTCAATATTAAAAAATAACCACGTTGTGTACTTAGTTATTTCTTAATAAATAAATAATAATAAATAACCATTTATTTCAGACATAGTCCATGTTCTTAGCCTAGTGTTAGTAAAATCAAAATAAACATTAAGTATGTACCCAGGAATGGCCATCAGGCGCCTGCTCTTGCGTGGAGACCTATCCAGTGCGCCATCAGTACTGAGTCCCACCGGCCCGCGCACGTGGACAGGATTAATATTATAGGTATCCCTATCTTATAGCTATCCCTATCTAATAGCTATCCCTTTAGTGCTCTGTACACCGCGTACTCTTTTCTTTCTTTTCAAACGACTTCCAAAAAAGGACGAGGTTCTTAATTCGACTGTATGTTTCTTGTATGTTCGGACTGGGTGAACCGTTTTAGTTGAAAGCTACTACATCCCAAGTGGTCCCATGTCAATTTGGTCCCATTCCGACAACTATTTGGTCCCATTTCGGTAGTTTGAAGTCGGTTGCTGTGACAATTTTTGACGTGTATTCTTATTATTTTTTTTATTAACATACCCAGTTTGTGTATTTTTTTAGCAAATGGAAGAAAGCTATTTTTTTTTGTAAGATGAATCGCAAAAGTAAATACGTAGAATAAGTAAATACACTATTACCAAAAACAGCAGGTATATGTAACATGACAATTGCAATAATACTATACGTAGTGGAAACACTTAACCACCTCAAAATTATTAACGATAGCATCAGTACAATTAAAACCGGTGGTGACTGTTGCATACGCTGTTAATTTATCGTAAGTAAGTTATCATTTGTGATTTCCTTCAACTACTGCGTACACCTGCGGGATCGTAGAGGTTCGATTTCGATAACTGGGTCGAGTATTCAGCTTAAATTCTGTGATTCGTTGATATTTGTAATTGGATATGGGTATATACTTTTTAGTGTGTCAGTTTGAAACTAGATGGCGTTGTATTAAAGTCCTAACGTAATTATTTATTTACTAGCTGATGTTCGCGACTTTGCCGGCGTAGAATAGTCTTCCCGTTCCTAATCTCCGTGGGTATGTATTACCAGATTAATATTTTCTTTAATGTGGTCGTTAAGTCTAATTTTCTACTGTTTTTCCTTTCCTAAGTCTCTTCTTTTGACAGAAAAAATTACGAAAGAAGAAAGAGCGAAGTCGGTCTATGCTAGATACCGTGGCCAAGGGGAAATAGATAGTTTCAGTTTCAATACAAAACATTTTTGCGTACAATAATAAAGAGTCAATAAAAAAGTAGTAGTATTTTGTAATTCTTCTAACAAGAAAATAACTTACATTAAAATAGATTGCTATAACCGAACATCCTAGATTCTTCTGGAAATTATTACGAATTATTAAAAAATCCTTTAATTTTCAAAAGAAAAGTCAAACTAGCACATGTTCTGTATGATTGTAAGTGCTCTTTTCTGTAGACATTTTTGGCTTACCTATTATTTGGAAGACAATCAACTTATACTTACAGTTCGCGAGGCCTGAGCTGAACTTTGCATTTGTGTGAGTGATCGCGAAAAGTAGAATAAAAAAGCCGTATGTAAAACACATGTGTGTGTAAAACAGGTCACATAATATAAGTTCACGTACGTGCACTCGAACAAATGCAGAGCTCAGCTTACGCGTCGCGCGCTGTAAATTCCTAAAGAAAATTTACACTAGAATTCACCACTACTTATAAATAATGGTGGCATATGTCCTCAGTGCCAACCGTGGCCAAGGTATACAGTCTTAACAACAGGTATTGTTTCTATAATAGGTACGGTCTTGATTATAGGAACTTCTTTGATGACTGGAACATGATGGATTATAGGTACTTTCTTCACATGATGATGATGTACAGAATGGACAGTGTACGGCACATGGATTTTAAGGCTGAAACAGAAACAGTTAGTTGATATTATAATCCTGATATGACTTTTAAAGTACGTTTTTACCCCTTAAGTATGGTGTAGACAGAGGTGTAAAATACGCCCACATTTAGCCTGTCAGTTTATTGCTTTCCTACACTGCCGTTCGTAGGTAGGTATATAGATGGACAGATAGAAAAGAATGAAAAATATCTGTTTCTGTAAACATACGAGTAGGAAGTACTTGTTGACTGTGTGTATGAGTATGTGACTGCCGTCCCTGAGGTCCCAGGTTCGATTCCGGGACGAATCAAATTATTTGTGTGATCCACAAATGTTTGTTTCGCAGTTTGGGTATTTTCTATGTATAATATGTATATATTTAGAAGTATATAAGTATGTTTATCAGTCGTCTAGATCCCATTGCACAAGCTTATATTAGCTTAATTTGGGCTAGATAACGTCGACGTGTTAAAATGTCCAAAAATATTTATTTTTATTATTTATTTACTTATTTTTTGTTTTTTAATTTTATTAGGTAAATGTATTTTACAGCATATTTTCTGTATCGCCACTTAATTTTTGTAATTTTTTTTAAATGTACTAACCATTGACTCAAAAATTCTACTAATAATGTTTATGCAGTAGAATACAAAAAGCACTTTCCCCATCTAATTACACATTTAATGTTCACTTCGAGCTATAATTAATCTCATTACTATCACGATATTTGGTGGTTAATACGATATCTTGCCAACCATCTGGCAGATTTATGGTTGACAAAGCTGTTAATGGCACATGGGACATGAGTTATGTAGTACAGTTGTTCTACAGAACAGTATTATGTACGCAACCTTTGTCCTGGGTGTTTGGTAGTGTTATGTATGAATAATAGCGACTGTCGATACTTTACTTAAATATCTTTTTTCATTTTTAATCCCCGATGGAAAATGAAAGCTTATTAGAACCTAGTTTAACTTGTGTATTTGCTGTATATCCCAAACGGAATAGAATTTGACTCGTATTTTTTTAAATAAATTTTGTTGACATCAAGTCTATATATAATGCAACCCCATTATGATAAATTATAAATGTGAATTTCATAGTAAATATCCCCAGATTTACTATGAAATGAACGTTTATCGAGCGTCCAATTTTTTGGCACTATTGCTAACTACAGATCCGACCCCAAAGTATTCATCCAAGTCGTTCCCGCTGCATGTGTATCTTTCAAATTATACATCATCTACTCATCATTCACTGAACCTTTTCCTAACCTAGTTGGGGTTGACTTTGAAGTTTAACTTGCTGTCTTTCAAATTACAAAACAGACTTTAATGCAGAGGGATTCACGAAGAGACTCAGCCCGGGTGCCACTTCATCACAAATATATAGACAGAGTGAAGTGGGAAGGAGAATACAAAATCACGTGTGTGGAGCAGCAGTATTAGTTATTATTACAAATTTATTTGTTTATGAAAATTGCTGTTTCAATTTTGATATTGGATATTGTGATGATGACATATCATTAATAAAAGATTAATAAACTAGGTCACCCTTAGATCAAAAATACCATAGATATTGGATTCAGTACAAACACAACGCGGAATCTTGGCACTCGAATACTACTCGTATATACTCGTAGGTAATTATTACAAATACCATCTATAAAATAAACAAGATTGCACATTGATGTTTGACACAGAAATAATTCGTAATAATTAATACAAAAGCATCAATGTACAGCGCCGTTGTCACATCTTTCGAGAGTCAATAGCAAGCGGAATAGGAACTAAGTACGGAAGTGGTTGAAGCGCCCAGGTGTGCAATGACCGAGGTGAAGTGGTACCGTTTTTACAGCTCTGATCGGTAATCTAGGTATTTTTGATCTAAGAGGTCACCCCTAAAATAATCTAGCAGTTGATATCGTGAACATTAAAAATATTATTTGGACTTTTCTCCCCATTTCCCCCCAATAAAAAAAGACCACGACGAAAAAAAAAATTAATTAAAGAAGTAGTAGTTGTAGAGATCGGATAAAACATGTAGCTGCTCAGAACGCATATACAGACAGACAGGTGGATGAAAAATTGTCTAGTCTTAGACAGAAGGCTCCTTCGCTCGCTACGCTCTCTAGGTCAACTACAAATAAAAATAATATCAAATATTGTATAGAATCAGGCGTTACCTGGCGAAAGTCCATGACAAACATCCGACAAATAAAAATAATATGGTACTTACTGTGTTTTGTATGGCTCTGGCTCTGGCAGGGGGTTAGCTAAGCACATGTGGCTGGCCACCACTAAAGCGAAGAACAACTGAAATCAAGTCAAGAAAATATAATTATTGATTTTGTATATTTTGAAAATGTAATTAGTTATATGTAACACATTGCAAAGGTTAAGCAACATCTAGTCCGGCCGGTCTTAGGTTGAGTGACCATTTCTTAAGACACTGAGAGCCCTCCGTGCCTAGAAGAGCACGTTAAACCGTCGATCCCGGTTGTCATACGAACATCTCTGGCAGTTTTTAAGGGTAGTTGGAGCCCTAAGTCTAAAATCCGACCGGTCTAACTGCAGAACTTCGATATCGCCCATGGGTTGTGGAGGTCAGAAGGCAGTCACGGAAAATATCGAAGCTTTGCCGAATCGCAGTGAGACTGGAAAGCCGATCCCAACTGAGTTGGGAAAAGGCTCGGTGAATGATTAATTCATGTTGTGTAAAAATTTGTATTTCACTTGATATGCAATTCGATTGGGACATTTGATGTGCAATTCATTATTAATTAAATATCTCCATTCTAATAGCATTTTAATTGTTGCAGGTACCTAATCATAAGCTTTCTGCTTCGGATTCATCGTTTGTAGAAAAATACATTTTTCTTTCGTGTAAGTGCTTTTATGGTAAATCTTCTCATATGACTCAACTCACACTTCACGTCATGTACACATTACCTAGTCGTATTAAAACTGATAAAATATATCAAGTACATACTCACCACGGGTTCATATGCAAGTGCCAAAAACCTTTTTTAAAGTCAAAATTAATTCTTTTACCACATAATTAGATCAAGATACAGAAAAGGTGATCAATATTTTAATTCAAATTTCACTAAAGATCCGAGCAGTCTACTTGTAAAGAGAGTTATGTTGATGACACAAGATTAACCCTTCAACTAATGTGGTGCAGTCCGTGCGTACCCTTACAGCAATTAAGCACGTACATGCCCTTTGAGTAACATTCAATAACGCTTTGCTCTTGACTTGTGAAATGTGAGACGTTCGAAAGATGAAGAAAATGCGTTCATGGGAAAAGTTGATGGAGAAAAACGTGCACGCTTTTATCTATAATAATCTTGTATATATAGCCTATCGACGCATCCGGGCACCATAATTATACTATAATGAAATCGGCCAAGTGCGAGTCGGAATCGTGTATAAATGGTTCCGTACCAAAAAGAAAAAAAATCACGTTTGTTGTATGGGAGTCCACTTAAATATTTATTATATTTTGTTTTTTAGTATTTGTTGTTATAGAGGCAACAGAAATACACCATCTGTGAAAATTTCAACTTTTTAACTATCACGGTTCATAAGACAGTTCAAGACAGGCGGATGGACGGATAGTGAAGTCTCAGTAATAGGGTTCCCGTTT
Organism: Nudaria mundana; assembly: GCA_963556515.1. Lineage (NCBI taxonomy): Eukaryota > Metazoa > Arthropoda > Insecta > Lepidoptera > Erebidae > Nudaria > Nudaria mundana. The sequence goes on from OY748301.1 coordinate 12,643,117, forward strand.
TAACCTTTGGGTACGGAACCCCAAAACCAATAATGATTCAGTTATTCGAACCAAAATTCTTACAAGCAGGTCTAATGTAAAATTGGTACCCAGAATCTCTGCAGTTATTGTAACTACGTGATAGTATTATTAAAAATACTATCTATATAAAAAAAATTGCGTATTCGTTAAAAAAACTAATAATTGTTTAAAAATAAACACGTAAAACCATTAAAACTAATATTTAAAACCAGAAAAAAAAACGTTAGGTAAACAATTAAATTCACAATTTAAATAACTTTTATTTCACAATAAAATAGTGACTTATTTTAAGGTTAAAGGTTTTTGTTTTTAATTAACAAACATTGGTTATAAGATAACTAGTAAATAAATAAATCAAATAAAAAATACTCACAACAGTGTTACGATACATGATGTTGATGGGTAGCGTGTCACTGGGTTCGACGCGTACGCACTGGAGTTAATATGCACTGCCGACCGTTTGGTTGTGTAAGCTTCTGCCACCGATACGGTTCCTGCTTTGCTTGCGTATCTATAGAAATACATTACAATTTAAGTAAGTACAGGACGATGAATACAAACTAACAAATCTATTCGATGAAGATTGAGATCGCTTTAAATTTTAAGGCTAGTGAAAATTTTTGTTCTAAGGGTCGCTATCAATTTCTACAGGGACCAAGTCTTCGTGGCCTGCATGTGGTATACCTACTGACGGACGGACGAGTCTCTTATTCAGGCTTTACTAATTTCCTGTGACAATGCCCATTGAAGCATTTAAAAACCTGGTAGATAGGTACTATTTTAGTCTTTAAAGGACACCAAGGAAAAAAATATCGTCATAATAATAAGCTATTGTATACAGAGCTGTGGGCACTAATGCTGTGCTAATAATACATGTACAATAATTGATGATTATAGGTATCGAAAGAAACAGGATCAGGCTGGTTAGTTACGCTATTTAGCTTCATTAACGCATTAGTAATTAAAGTTTTCATTCTGTTCACTCTGAACGGATATTTTTGTTAGGTACTATTTAACCTCCCCGCCGAGTTCCGAAGTCAGCGGCGAGGGCGCCTCAGACTCATCTACGCCCAAGATTATCGACCTCCATGATCGGGGCCTGAGTACGGCGGGATAGCCACCCGCCGTCCTTACAGCAGCAGGCTAGAAGGGTTGCGTGCTGCGGGGCCTTTGCCCCACAGCACGCAACCAGATTCACTCACCGTCGCGGGATAAAACCCTTCCCCTAACGACGCGGGATTCTCATCCCGACTAAACCTACATAGTCAAAGTCAAGTGGTCAAAGTCCGCCGGGCGCCACTGGAAATACCTTCTGCGTGTGTACCAGAGACGCCTGGCAAGCGAAAATATTTTTTTGGGAAAATATTTCAGTAAGAAGGGGCAGATGTTGCGAATTTAAACGTAAATAGAACCACGGGAAATTGGCTAATTAATTTCTGTGTTTGTTTTAAGGGTCATTGTGTAAAGAAAAGGTGAAATGATGTCAGTACATTACTAGGCAAAACACCGATTGAATGCAAACGTTAATGTTTTGTATTCTACGTAATGTTGACCACATACGTGACATTTTTTTGAACGTAATCCTTAAAAGTCAATTGCTATCCAATACAATCAAACGTGTCTAAACTAAGTATAATAAATAAGTAGAAAGAAATTAAGATAAAATTAGTGTGAGCGATTTAAAACACAAAATACATATTTTTATAGAGTAGCGAACCCAAGAGTGTCCCTATTAGTAAGACTTCGCTGTGTGTCCGTCCGTCGCCAGGCTGTATCTCATGAATCGTGAGTGGAAAATTTTCATATATGATGTACTTAATTCTGTTACCGTTATAACAACAAATACTACAAAACAGAATAAAATAAATATTTAAGGGGGCTCCCGTATAATAAATATGGTGTTTTGCCGTTTTTTGACCCTCAGATACCTCCTTGGAGGACCCTCAAAATGTCTTTATAGATTGGTTTGAAACCTGTCATGCGCGAGCCTGACTCGCACTTGGCCGTTTTTTCTACATTCCTGTCTGTTTGTATACTACGAGTATACATGCTAATCTCTTACACACACAGCACGGCACAAAACGAATTATTATGCGGTTTTCAGAAGTAGATAGACTAAGCCCAACTTGGGTCAACACATAGGATTTATTTCATCAAATCGGATTGCAGGAAAAATTTCTCGGTATTATAAGCTGCTGCGAGCCTCGAATAACATAAAAATCGCGTCCGTCTGATAGCAGTAAATTTTAAGAACATTTAAATAAGCGTCTAGGAGATACACATGACGAATATAAGACGCAGTGCCCGAACATCCATACAAAAATAACTGCGGTAAATTCTGATTTTTTCCACCTAAATATCTTATATTTTCATTATCATGTTCGAACAATGCCTAAAATACTAATACGAGCTACAATGCATGTACAGGAGCTCGTTGGTTCGTGGGCTAAGTAGACTATCAATGACTCAGAATTGATTTGTGAACAGAAAAGTGAGGAAATTTCTTTGTAAGGTACATTTGCGCTTCGCTCCAGCGATCTTAAACCAGTTTTCTTATCAAGGACTAATGCGAATATTTGTACGTATAGGGAATGTGACGGACAGTTACATAAACTGTTATGTAGGGCATTTCTTGTAGTTAAGTCAGATTATGTCTGTTGATGTAATACATGATGGGTGAATAATCAAATGGTTGAACGCACTAGGTTTTCTAACCATTTAATAATTACGGCAACATTAATTGCAAGAAGTTTAGTTAAAGGGTGTAAACTCACCAAGATCTTAGGGTGGTAACCTCACCTGCAAGTGGAGCACCTGCCGAAGTCCTGACAAACAGCATAAAACATAAGCGGCAATAGAACCACCGTCTACTTGGGTTCATCAAAGTTATTATGAATAATATGCATCTGTCCACCCCTTCGGGGATAAAGACAGGATTGTTTGTGTTTGTACATGTAAATGCTCACCTCAAGTTCATGTTTTATTAGTCTCACGTAATGGGGGTGCTTGTCTCGTTTGGATAATTTGCCAGAACCTCATCCATTTGTTTCAGATTGATGAATTTAAAATACTTAGCTAAAATGAATATGACACCTTCAGCGATGCGCTGTAGGCACGTAGCATGATTTTAAAAAGAACCATGCAAAAATCTAGTGTGAATTTCCACTAGCTTCAAAAATAAGAAGTAGGTTAAAGGTCAAAATGCATCATGTGTGAGGGGCAATGGTGGAGTGCAATCAAGTGTATTTCCCCTGGCACCACACCTGGCGAGAACTGCACAGTTTTACTCCGCTGATTTCAGAAGTGATTCGCTTTGAGCAGTGAACACTTCGAAATGCATATGACGTAGATTTTTGTCCTTTTTTTATACCGCTATCTACATGATGCAACCTGAAATGATTTAGTTTGTAGCTTCTGCTGACCAAAGTGCTTAAGTTTCGCCTTAAGGGTTCCCATAATTATATTCTTGGGACGTATCTAACGGATCTGTTAGTTGACTATTTTTCGAGTTAAAATTAATTTCATTTTTTGCCTATGAAAGTAGTAATTAGGTATACTTTTATAATACCAAGATTAACTTTTAATATTACACTAAATAAAATTCATAAAGCTACTTAAGTATTTAGTGTTCCTAACCAGCCACAATCCCCAACATTAGCCAGATTTGCCTCTTAAAATAATACTATACTAATTATGGACTAGCTGAGTTCATAAAATCTCCACAAGGAGTCATCCCCGCTTTGAGGCCGTGGTATTTGAGCGGCTTACAGGTGTAATCCCTTCACCGGTCAGTGACGTCACCTGTGTTCGGATTTACTTTTTTTTTATACAATGTCATATGTTCGGTTGGTGTGGTTGAAAGAAAACAATTTTATAGATAAAAGGGAAACAGGAAAACGTTAAAACAAGTGGCCCTTTTTGCTGTCAGCCTTTTCTCGGGTTAATCTGTATCGTTTCTGTGTTTTTATGTTCAACCCCAGATTTTGTCAGTTATAGGTTGAGGGTTTACGTTTGCTATAGAGTTTATCTACACAGATTGATTAACTAAAATTGATTTAAAATTTTCAGTTGTATTTTTAGCAGCACAGTGAAAATATGATATGTGTTTTAACTTTTTATGTCGTAGGCTCAAGAATTTTTAATATTTCTGTGTTGCGACTTATTGATAAAGCCAAAAAATACCTATAGGTAGATTGTGTCAAAAATGTCAAAGCGGCCCGGAGCGCTGTGCGGTAGTGCTGTATTTGACACTACAAATCATTTCGGGCACATGCCGTCATGGTAGGTATCGGATGGCATTCGTCTCGCGCGATTTTCGACAGCCCATTGCAGGCGTCATATTGTTGTGACAACTGCTGCATTCCAAATTTTGCTGCATATTTTATAAATACGAGTATTTGAAAATAATATTTCATCACCCATCGAGCCTTTTACTCGTAGTAGGGGTCGGCTTTCTGCTGGGCTGAATTTCGATATTTTCCGTGAAGCGACTGCCATCTGATGTCCACAACTCATGGGCGATATCGATGTTCTGTAGTTAGACCAGTCAGATTTTGTTTTAATGGCTCCAAATACCCGTAATGACTGCCATAGATGTTCATATGCCAACCGGGACCGAGACGGCTTAACGTGTTTTCCGAGGCAAGGATTAGGTATATAGGTAGGTATGTTATTAAACTCAAGACACTTTTAATCAGTCAAAAAAATTCGGGATAAATAATTTAGGTGCCTTACCAAAGGAGTTTGATTCAGTTAAGACCTATTTCTACTAAGTATTGAAACTACAGAACGAAAGATCTTAAACTTCAATAAAGATTAAACACGTAGGTGTTTTAAGCACTTTTTCCTTTAATCGTGATTCGAAGTAATGTGAAATTATAGTAAAGTTAGTTTTATTTTACCTGATAAGTTGGTGTATTTACAGGTAGCTGATACCAGCAGCTCTGAATAATATTCTTGAGTCATACAGTAATATTTATTTTGAATAACTATCAATTGCTGAAAACTGCATTTAAATCGTTGAGTAGTTTCAAAGATCTAATCGACCAGACAGCGGGACTTATACTATGTAAAGATTCTCTGTCACAGTTATGCATTTTATATTTATGGTAGGATAGTATGTGGTATGCTCTTGATGGAACTAAGGGCCAAAAAGAAATCTACCGCTTAGCGAAAGACAGAGATGATAAAACGAAGGACGTAAGACATGTAAGATGTATAAAAGATGAAAAGGGTAAGATTTTAATAATAGAAGATGAAGTAAGAAATCGATGGAAGGTGTATTTCGAAAAACTTATGAATGAAGAGAATGCATCGAGTGGAAATTTAGAAGAGAGACGTGTGAATGTAGGTTTAGTGAAGGAGATTGATAGAGATGAAATAAGAAATGCGGTACGAAATATGAAGAATGGGAAAGCCATAGGGCCCGACGGTATTCCAGTGGAAGCGTGGAAGATATTGGAAGAAGATGAATATGCGTGGCTGACCTTATTCTTCAATAAGTTGTTGTATGAAGTGACGATCCCCGATGAATGGTGCAATACTTCACTAGTGCCCATTTTTAAAAATAAGGGTGATGTGCAAGACTGCGGCAACTATCGAGGAATTAAGCTCATGAGCTTGTGACATGTCACACAGTATGAAAATTTGGGAGAAAGTGATAGAGAAACGAGTGCGAGAGGAAAGCGAGATTACCCAAAACCAGTTCGGATTTATGCCTGGTCGCGGGACTACAGACGCCATATTTGCACTCCGCCAGCTGTGTGAAAAATATAGGCGTGCACATAAAAACTTGCACATGGTGTTTGTAGATCTCGAGAAGGCATACGACCGGGTACCCAGAACGGTTTTGTGGTGGGCCTTGAAACAGAAAGGTGTGCCTGGGAAGTATAGAGAGTTAATCTGTGCGATGTATTGTCGATCGAAAACCTACGTACGAACCACTGCTGGCAACACCGACGAGTTCAGTGTGGCGGTAGGCTTGCATCAGGGCTCGGCGCTAAGCCCATATCTCTTCCTGTTAATAATGGATGCTTTGACATCGGAGATACAGGAAGAGACCCCCTGGTGTATGCTATTTGCCGATGACATTGTACTCGTCGGTGAAGACGGGCCTGAGGTACAGAGTAGATTGGAAAAATGGCAATGTAAACTGGAGAGTGTAGGCTTGAAAATCAGTAAAACCAAAACTGAGTACATGTTCTCTGATTTCGGCGGTCTCTCCAGTCCCACACCCATGGTGTTAGACGGCGCACCAATACCAGTTTGCTCCAGTTTCCGGTACCTCGGCTCTCTTATCCAGGATGATGGGGAAATCGATCGTACAGTGAAGCACAGAATTGACGCAGGTTGGATGAAATGGCGGCAGGCAGTTTAAAGCCACTAAATGTTACCCCCAATTTCCTCCGAAACTTAAGGGGGAAATTTACAAGACTGTCGTCAGACCTGCCGTCCTGTATGGACTTTCATGTTTGGCCGTAAAAGCGACGGATGAAAGACAATTGCATGTAGCGGAAATGCGAATGTTAAGATGGATGTGTGGTGTGACAGGAATGGATAGGGTAAGGAACGAGTATATTAGAGGAAGTTTGAAAGTTGCACCAGTGAATGAAAAATTGAGAAGCGAGCGGCTGTCATGGTATGGACATGTAATGAGACGAGAGGAAAGCAATGTCGTTAGAAAGGTGCAAAGTATGACTGTAGAGGGTTTAAGAAGTAGAGGTAGGCCAAAGAAAAGTTGGATGGAATGTGTGAAAGAGGATATGACAAGGAGAGGAGTGAATGAAGAGATGACGTCTGACAGAGGTGTGTGGAGGAGAAAGACTTGTTGCGCTGACCCCAAATAATTGGGATAAGGGCAGGTAGATGATGATGATGAGTATGTGGTATGTGTACGGTGTACCAATACTTCAACACCGAACATTTGCAATTCGCGTTGTGCACAAATCATTATTTCCAGTGTTTTATGTAAAGCATCACCAAGTCAGTCCGCATTCATATCACATCATACATTCATACCTACACTTAAGCAACTGTCAAAAATATTCAGTTATCAGATTCACAGTGTTTTAATCAGCTTCTAAAGGTGTATAAACCCGTACAGTATGTGTATCAAACATCTTTTCTATATTACAGAAGAAGATACCTATTCAAAGTGTCAAGCTCATATCAACTTGATTGACGGTAGCATCTAAATGGAATAAACATGAGTACACACTGTATTACAGCTGTGTACTTTTTTCTTCATAGCAAACAAAATGCTTAGATAAGTTTGAATATCTTAGGTGGAAATGATGCCGACTGGTAACTTTAGTTAATTCTGGGTGGTAATGCTATGATGCCCTTTTGAAATGGAGGAAGTTTCTCCTTTAAAATAGCTCTAGTATTAGATATGGGATTACACAGATAGTACAATGACTAGGACTAAGGGTTGACTTTTATAAAGGTTTTATTCTAGATTGGTTCCTACTCCAACTGCCAAAGTGTTACTCGAATAAATGGAAAGGGTATGAAATCTATAGTCGAACGGTACTGTAGTCTAATGTGTCGAAGCTACCTTTCATACATTGTGAACAGTATCGAGTTACCTTTTGTGTACTGGATGGTACTCATCGTGTCGAATGACGAACAGTGTATGATGTATACATGTAATATTCTCAGTAATCTCTCACACCGTATGTGCTACACGACACGACACATGCGATATTTTCTGTATTTAGTTTATGCAAAGGAAGATGAACTTCGGACATCTGTGGAATTTAACACCTTGATTTCAACTTCAAGTATATAAGTATGTTTAGGGAAGGAAAACTCAACACAAAATACTAAACCAACCTGTCTGGCCAGCGTGGTATATGTAGGCTGAAGTCCCCCCTCTTTTGGGGAGGCTTATGCCCAGCAATGGGTGTCAATGGGCTAAGATGATGATTTCAACTTTATTTCTCTCCAGTTTAAATATACAGTCGTTTGTGCAATAATTTGTTTAATAATTACGTAATCGACTATTCCTAAAAGGGTAGTCGTCCAATGTTGTTGATATTAACTTAAATACTAGAAGAAGGTACTAGAAATTAAATCACACTTACGTAATTGAAGAAATTAGTTACTCATTTAATTGAATGGCAATTTTTCTCTGGTTTTTCCGTAATACCTGCAATTAGTTGCTAAAGTAAAGTTGTTTTCTTTATGTGTTGTTTCTTTATATGTAAATATCTTGTCTTACGTCTGTATGGAGCCTTTTAGTTAAAGCATTAAACTAGTAAGAGGAAGTAGTTTCGAATAAACCCTAATTTTTAGGATTCCGTATATAGTTCAAGTTTCGGAACCCTTATAATTTCGTCATGTCCGTCAGTCCGTCTGTCTTCTACGCTATATATTTGCTACGCCAACAAAATGCTAGAATATAATTTACTATATTTTTTGGGGTACCCTTCCCTACACGTAAGATGATATTTTTTTTTTCTCGCCTTTTGTTGGTCGTCCATTACCGAGTGTCACGGGTTCGCCCTCGTAAGGGCAACTTCAGGCATCGGCGGACTTTGGCCAACTATGCGGCGTCTGGCAGGAGACAAAGCTGCTTAAAAGACTAAAAACAGCAGTAGAGTCTCAGCAGTTAGGCTACTTAATGTGTTTATACAAAATACCTCCTTATCCCCTTATGGAGTATAAAAATGAACCAGTAAAAAACCCTATATAAAGAATTTTCTACGAGTTTCTGAAATGTGTGCAACTAAAAGCTTAAAGCCGTAATTTTGGAATAAAATCCAGCAAAAATAATAAATTTATTCGAACCTTATTACACGCTAGTCAAATTGGACTACAAATGACTGGAATAGTTCAGTTAAATTACATCAATTTTGGCTGGCTGCCAGATTTATCACTTGGCCAATGTACATTTTGATTGTTTTACGCTTTGCATTACAATTTTTTCTGTTTTATTGTTCAAATTACTTTAAGTTGAATAGTACTGGAATGCTATTCATTTTACACGAACCACACAAAATCATCATGTAATATAACGATTATGTTCCGTTCTAGTCCGAGACGCCCAGGACTTCAATTGACTGTGCCATAGCGGCTGGCACGTAAGATTTTGTTTTTTTTTTTTTATATTTGGTTCGCCAAATTGACGCCGCCCGCCTGGTGGTAAGTCGTGACGACGTCTAGCGATTGTGGGCCACTCTCACAGCACACATTACTATTGAGAGTGGCCCTCAACTTGACGACCTACTGATGTGCCTCTTCACGCTCCGCTTAAAGAACCCAGGATTATATGTGGGAGGAAACACGTGCACAGGCAGGGCGTTCCAGGCCACTATCGTTCGGCAGAGAAACGAACGTTTAAAACGTTCGGTTCTCGCGAACATGCTATCCACTGTGTGGGGGTGGCATCTCTGCCCGGCACGAGTCGTTCGGGATCGGAAGGAAGAGGGTGGGATCAGATTGAAGAGCTCTTCAGAACTCTCGCCGTGGTAAATATGGTAGAATGCGGCCAAGGAAGCTATTGTTCGGCGCTGAACTAGCGGCTCAAGGCTTCCCGTTACCTCCGGACAATCTATAATACGGATAGCCCGTCGCTGCATAGCGTCGAGAGCGTCCAGCAGATACTTCGCGGAGCCGTCCCAGAGGTGAGAGCAGTATTCGACGCAGGGTCTAATCTGCGTCTTGTACAGCAGACACCTCTGGTCCGGTGTAAAGAATCTCTTTACCTTATTCAGTATTCCTAGTTTCCGCGAAGCTAGCCCTATACATCTTTCGATGTAGTTTTTATTATTGAGCTCTCGACGAACGTCTATGCCAAGGATATCAAGGTTGTCCTTCATTGGTAATAATGCATTCTGAAGAGAGGGTAGGGGAAGGAAAGGGGATTTCTTCGCAGTAAATGCACACGCCTGTGTTTTGCGGGCATTGAACTCGACCAGGTTCTCGGTACCCCATTGAGAGATACTGTCGAGGTTACGGTCGAGATCAGCCACGAGTCGTCGTCTCTCCTCCTCAATCTCAGATCGCCCCGCCGTCGGACGAACCGAGTAACTCCCGTGCAGTGTGCTGTCATCTGCATAGCAATGAATGTTCCCGAGGGATAGCATATCATTGATATGCAGAAGAAAGAGAGTTGGTGATAGTACGGACCCCTGCGGTACCCCGGCATTCACTTGCAAGAAGCGAGAAGCCTGGCCATCGCAGAGGACCCGCACTCGGCGCTCGTTTAAAAAGCTGGCAATCCAGCTGCACAGTTGAGGAGGTAGACCATATGCCGGAAGCTTGGAAAGGAGCGAAGCATGCCAGACCCTATCGAAGGCTTTGGCGATGTCCAGGCTAATAGCCAAGGACTCGCCGTGCCTTTCCATAGCCCCACCCCAGACATGCGTTACGAATGCCAGAAGATCACCCGTTGATCGCTTTGGCCTGAAGCCGTATTGTCGATCATTGATTAGCGAGTGATCCTCTAGGAATTGCATGAGCTGCTTATTTATAAGGAGCTCAAGCACCTTGCAAATGACTGAGGTGACAGCTATGGGTCGATAGTTGCCTGGATCGGACCGATCCCCTTTCTTGGGGATCGGTTGTACGTTCCCTGAACGAGCCCTGAAGAGTATGACAGGCGGTACAGACGCGTTAATACTGGAGACAACTCAGCTGCACATTTTCGTAGCACCACCGGAATGCCGTCAGGGCCACTGGCTTTCCGCGTGTCGAGTGACCGCAGCACTGCCCGTACATCACATTGCCTGATAACAATATCAGGCATTGTGTGGCCACAGTTGGCGATGGCGGGGGGCTGCAGGCCACGGTCGTCGACCCGGGAATTAGCCGCAAAGAGGTCTGCGAGCATATCCGCTTTCTCTTGGGCTTTGTGAGCCAGTGTTCCATCTGGGTAACGCAGCGGTGGCAGCGAGGGCTGACAAAAGTTAGATTGCACGGCTTTGGCCAGTTGCCAGAATCCACGGCTGCCCGTGGGATGGGAAGTGAGCTCCTGACCAAGCCGCGCGACGCGCTGGGCATCCGCTCTCTTAAAGGCCCTCTTACTCGACTTTGTGGCCCGGTTGTACGCTGCTTTGAGGTGGCCCACGTTTGGGTCGCGCACAGCCCGGGCCCTGATCCAGGCGCGATATGCCGACTGTTTTTGTCGAACAGCTTTGGCACAATCTCGCCTCGAACCAGGGACGGGCTCTGCGGATACTGGCGACATCAGTGAAAGGGATGTAATAATCCATCCCTAAACTGATCTCGCCAGCAATAGCAGAAGCACTATCCGAAGGAGCCTTTCCTACAAAGCAGCGCTGGCTCCAGGGGACGGACGCATAATAATCGCGTAGACCGTCCCAATCCACTGACGAGTAGTGCCATAGTCGTCGTGACGTTTGTACAGGACGTGCAGGAGGTGACACCTTCATGCCAGCGTGAACAACACTGTGGTCGGAACTACCCAGTGGGGCTCCTACCGAAACACTGTACTGGGCTGGGTGACTCGTCAGCAGTAAATCCAGCAGAGCGGGCGCGTGATCTGACCTGTCTGGTATCCGGGTGATCCCGCATACCATCTGGGTCAGACCGTGGGAGAGGGCGAACGCATGGGCGGCTCTACTTGCATGATCAGTCTTGAGGGACCCCAGCCATTCAATGTGATGGCCATTGAAGTCCCCCAGAAATACTAGGTCAGCGTTCGGGAACCGCACCTGCGCTTCATCAGCCGTCTCGCTGAGGTACTGGAAGAGCTTTGTTGTCTCAGAATCCCCTGTGTGGGATCGGTAGACGCACACGTAGATCTGGCTCATAGAGCCATGGTCTACGTGCAGCCAAAGGACGGAATTGGAGGGGTTCTCTAGGCAGCGCAACCGGCGGCAGCAAACATCCGCCCTAACGAACACGCACACCCCGGCTTTGTCTCGAAATTGTTCCTCGATGACATAGCCGGGGTAACACAGGTAAGACGTGTCGTCAGGGCGGCGTATTTGTGTCTCCGTGAGGAACATCACAGCGGGCCGTGCCGTCTCAAGGTGGTGGTGGACGGTATCGAGGTTCGCATGGAGTCCACGGACGTTAGTGAACTCCACCTCGAAATGTGAAGTTGTGGGGTTTCATAGGGCCGCTGTGTAACGTTTATTTCTTTTTTGTTGCACTGCCATTGTAGATTTTGAAGAAGAAGCGTGAAGACAGGGCGACATTTGGTGCAGCAGTAAGTGACAAAGCGCAGGGGCTAGCTTTGTCTAGAACCGTGTGGTTAGGTCGGAGCCGACTCGCCGGACGGAAGGGCTCCCAAACCCCCCTGATGCAAGGCCGCCGCTACCCCACACCGGTTACCACCCGGAGCGGCGATCCCACATCAGGATTATGCGCAACATGTGGGGCAGCCTCCTGGGGTGGTTGGCCCCAGGCGGGCCCCATGACTGTGTTGCGGGCGGCCGCGGCAACGCCGTTGCTAAGGGTCTCCCTGGCCGGCGAATCGACCCACACCACCCACACTAGACTCCGTTTCGCCCCCACTGGTCCCATGCCTGCTGCACCACACATCGCCCCGGGCCCGGCGGTGCAGCTGCTGAACCCCTAACGCAACTCAGCCTGGGCTGGGTTACTTGGGGGGCTTTAGCACAGCTGCACGGTGGTACCCCCCCGGACCAACACTGTTGTACCACCTGGTACCCACGTAGGGGCCGAAGCCACTCCATAGGTACCGTAAATTAACGAGCCTCGTCCGTTTATCAGCAGGTGCGCCACTAGCAGGTGAGGTCGCTGGGGCCCTAAAGATGTTGGTAGAGCCCCTTTGCACCCATGAGCCCCTTTGCACCCATGAGCCCCTTTGCACCACACCTTTGTTGCCTTTCATCAACATTTCATCGCAAGGCAACGAGTTTCATTTTATTTTTCATTATAACAATATTGCTGCTACTTTTTATAAAATTAATTCGGCCATTTTGGACATACTTAACCCTTTTTTTTGGGGTCCCGGTGACGGCAATAGGCTTGCCCCTATTGCGACTGCCAAATTGTGGGTTTCTAATGCACCTCTGCCTACCCCTTCGACGATATATGTGATATGTGTGTGTGTTGAATATCAGTTACAAGCACATCCGGATGTGCTAGCGCTGCTGCTGCATCGGCTGAAGGCCTTAAACGGCGTAAATATGCTAACCTATAGCAGGTGATTACATATTTGAGCCGTTTGGGGTTGAGTGAGACACAGTGGTTATGGGGTCCGAGTGCTCGCCACCTTTATAGAGACATTGCTAAACGCCTAATCGATGCTTCTCAGGACCAGAAGGCGGGCTATTTTCTGGCCCAAAGAATAAGTATCGCCATCCAACGTGGCAACACAGCCAGCATTCTGGGAACCTTCCCAGTCGGCAATAACGCGGAGGATGTTTTAAACGATATTTTGTAATGTAAATATTTTTAGTCTATAATTATGTATATATTGTATATTGTCATTCTTATTGTAAATTTTAAAAACATAAAGTTACAACTAAAATTGGTACTTAAGAGACATGTATAAAACTTAGTATCCTACCAACTATGCACTTAAATTATATTGTCGTTACTCTTAATCTAAACTTAAACCTAGTTAGTTGCATTATACGTAGTACCGATCTCGTACTATATACTCCATTATCATATTATAATTTGGCGGCAGTCAACGCGCACGTAATATGAAATTAAACACGCTTCTGACATGACGTGACTGCATTGCGCCTTCATAACCATTATTGAGAATGAACAACTTAGTGTTGGCAGTTCTCAGCTCTGTCCTTCATGTGTCACTTGTTCCCATAAACATAACCTCGGTTGCTATGTCATCGAGATTGAGTAACGTTAATATTAATCATTATAAAGCTCGGACTGCATATATGTCTGTAACATCCGTCCAGGCTTTTGGAGATTTGTTTTTTTTATACTCGTATTAAGTTCGCCAAATTGAAGCCGCCCGCACGACGATTAGTCGGGACGACGTCTAGCGATTGTGGGCGACTCGCGCAGTAAACAGTACTATAGAGAGTGGCCCTCATCTTGACGACCTAGTGTTGTGCCTCTTCACGCCCCACTTAAAGAACCCAGGGTTATATGTGGGAGGAATCACGTGCGCATGCAGGGTGGTTTAAATATACTATAGTGCCCGGTAACGTCAGTAGGTTTGCCCCCTATAAGGTGGGCCCGACAAAATTACTGGCAACGTGTGGGTGTGTAATACATCTCTGCCTACTCCCTTTGGGGATATAGGCGTGATGTTTGTCTGTCTATACAATTATTATCGCCATTCAACGTGTCAATACAGCTAATACTGTGGTCTTCAATTTGTTGATGAATTTCATCTAACTACACACATATAACGCCTAAATCCCTGAAGGGGTAGACAGATATGCATTAGACACCCACAATTTGCCAGTATTTTTAGTCCCACGTAATAGGAGGCAAGTTGCCTATTGCCGTCACCGGGCATATTTATAATGGGTTATTTCCAAAATGGCCGAATAAATTCAATAAAAAGTAGCAGATATATTGTAATTTTGAAAATAAAAAAATCTAACTACAGCGATTACATTTTCGTACACATTGATACTTAATGTAGCTATTATATATTTAAACACACTACAGCTAAAACAATCTCTTAATTGTACAATATGTACTTAGTCCCCGATGACGCCTCGAAGAATTCTTGAAGATGTGTAGCGTTGAATTCGAAATATTCTCGGAACTACTATGATGTATTTTGATATGTATATGTTTAATAGAATAAATAAACGGAATTGTATCAAACTTATAATTCAAAATAACAAGATAAATAATCATGATTAAAATTAGAAAAAAGTTATATTTCGGTTACGTAATAGAGTTTTTAATTGACACGGTAGGAATACAGACATTTTAGACAGGTGACTAGTCCGAATTAGGTATTCTATTTAATGCTTTTGTTAATGAAATGCATTGGATCGTCAACTTTTGTTCTAAGATAATAAAACTTCCCCGTTCAAACATCGTAATAATGGTTAATCCCTGTTTTAATGAGTTTTTCGTAAGGTATATCTTTCTCGGCTTGCGCATTGACCTTAAACTGTCATGATTAGGTCCACGGATTAGTATCAACTTGGCTTAACTTGACTATTAAATTAATTAAGATATCTTTGAGTTGATTATGAAATCTTTTACCAGTTTGTATACTTTTAGAGAGCTAGATGTATTGTATCGTATTTATCAAAAATATTTTTTCTTTCTTTCTTCTTTCATTTGTGAGGGTTAACTACTTTTGCGGATGAACCTTCTTTATGAGAGAGTGGTTCAGGATGCTGGCATATACTATGTGCACTATATATATGTTATGAGAAGACTCCAAGCAAGTAGTGTTCCCCCACCTGATTACCCCAAATTGGTTCAAACCTTAATAAATGTACTCCATAAACCATCTTACCTTAAATTCTACTCTTTATTCAATATTAAATCCCCTTTCGCTAGGACATGTCTTTGTGAGACATGCTTTGTCGCGTGATCAGTGTGAAATGAACCTCAGTCAGGGTTGTCACTTCAAAAATAATAATAGAATGTACATTTATTCATTTGTTTTTTCCTTTTGTTACATATTAACTCCTGAACAGACTTGCTTGATATTTGTACGTTACTGGAAGGAGATATGAAATAGTTTTAGTCCCAGAAATCGTATGAAAATAGGAATGTGAACATTATACTAAGTGCTCAGAACTGTTATGGTAATAGAATAATTACGAATTTCTGATGAGATCATGCTTGTAAAAATTCTGTAGTCCAATTTAAAAGTGAGTGGGAGAGTAAATTGTGAATTTAGTGCTTGCCACCACTGCAATGTTATAAAGCTTATTTCCCTTGTCGATGCTGTACGTCACGAGTTACTATGAAGAGAATGAAAATAGGCATTACACGTAAGGTCTTTTGTATCTACACTAAGGGATTTAATATTAAGTAAAATTTAATAAACATGAACAGTTTTATGTTGTGTAGTTTTATTACCGTTCCGGTCGAATGAATACCAACTAAAGAATCATTGGCAATATATAAGTAGAATATAATTTCAACGTTTCCATCGGTTGTGAGTTATGCATGAGTTAACTGTTAATTGGTGATTTCTAGTGTTAAGTAAGTAATAAAATAGAAGTAAACAGTAAAAATGAATGCTACGAAAGACTTTAATGACTAACGGAGTTTCTTTTAGTATCAGAATTGTAGGTTTTCAAAAGTAGTTTTGTGCTATTAGGTTACCTACTTACTTGAGCAATTTATTATTAAATTTAATCAGACAATTTTGGTCTTACTGTTTGTCACCACAGACGTAAAAAACAACATTACCATCAAATTTGGTAGGGTCTTAAGTTTTCTTTTTGTAATAAATAAACATATATTTAAATATATTTTATTGTGTCGTGAGGGGCTCGTGGTCTAGTGGTAACCGATAATGTTAACACATTGCAAAGGTTAAGCAACATTGACTAAGTCCGGTCTTAGGATGGTTGACCATTTCTTAAGACTTTGAGACCTCTCCGTGCCTCGGAGAGCACCTTAAGCCGTCGGTCCCGGTTGTCATACGTACATCTATGGCAGTCGTTAGAGGTCGTTGGAGCCGTAAATCAAAAATCCGACCGGTCTAACTACAGAACTTCGATATCGCCCATGGGTCGTGGAGGTCAGATGGCAGTCGCTTCACGGAAAATATCTAAGCTCAGCCAAATCGCAGTTAGACTGGAAAGCCGACCCCAACTGCCTGGTGGATATGATGATGAATATTGTATTGTGTATTAACCTAGTATTAATAAAAAACCTTTGAATTGTTTAAAGCCAAATAACAAAAAATGTACGTTAAACTAAAATTCACACATTGATATTATAGATTATCTTGATACGGACAACCATAGAAGGCATCGCGTGAATCCGATGCTTTGTGTTGCTATTTGAGTCCAGCAATCTAGTGCTGTCTGCTCTTTGTGTTAGAAAAAGTTATGTTCAGTCAGTGAGACATCCTTGATTGTGAACCGGGTTTTGGAGTTGCTTTTTGTGTAGCTGCGATTTAGATAGAAACCTTGGTCTTACATTATTTTTGATTGTAGCAGAATTGTTTTAGTAGTTTTTATACCGCAAGTAAGCAAACATTTATATACACCGTCAATCATAAATATATAGGTTACGATAATCAGAGTATTTTTCTTGCATTATGAATAACCGATAACCGAGGTATTTTTGTAAATTCATTTGGCTGCTTCGGTGGCGTGGTCGGTAGTGCATCGGCTTTTGACTCCTGAGTCTCGGTATCGATTCCCGGGTCGAATCAAATATTTGTGTAACCCACAAATGTTTGTTTCGGAGTTCCATGTATATTATGTATGTATTTAAAAATATATAAGCAAGTTTATCAATTGTCTAGGTTCCATAGCTTAGATTGGACAAGATGACGTTCTGTTAGAATGTCCAAAAATATTTATTTATTTAATAAGACTTTTGGAAGATTCTTGTCCTTATGATTATCTATTTGCCTTATTCCATGAATTATCTATTCGATTTCGAGAAATTAAATATGTTTATGTACTACGAAGTACAATTTACGGTGATTGAAATAAAATACATTAGTTTAATGTCTATTGAGATTGACAATTCAAGTAATAATCCGATGTATTATAATGAAACAGTGAGAACTAATAGCTGGGATCATTACAGATTCATAGCCCTTTATACGACTAATAATCTACCATCCCAAGAGTCAGTAGGTACTCGTCGTTGAAATAAACCATGACATCCAAGTACATAGCATAATATGCTCAATTAACGTTCCCGTTCGTACATACACTAGAATTTTTCTCCGCCATCTTAATTTGTACGTGACTCCACCATTTAATTAGTGCAATTAAGAGATCTCGGCTTTTTGTTTTAGCGTTCGCCTTCGCCATTGTTGAAAATTAAATTCGTTCATTGCTTTAACTTATCCGGATAGTTAGCTTTTGCGATATGCCACTATCAAATAATAAAAGAGGAAAACTGCTTCAAAAGTACATGTTTCTGCTCTTTACTGTAGAATTGCACTTTAGAAGATCTAATAAGCACAGTAACGAGTGGAGTAGTAAGTAATGCTAATATGCGAGCTACTCATAGGTAATTATCTACTTGAATTTTGTATGCAGAAACTTCAGTTATATTGTTTACATACATATAGTTACACCTATTACCTGAAAACTTCGGTGAGTATCTGTTTCGCATGCATCGTAAGATCACACCCGCGTGTCAACACTGCGAGGCTTTCGGCGAAGACACAGCATTCCACACGTTGGTGGAATGCTCAGCATGGGCGAGTCAGCGCCGGGACCTCGTGGTGGGCCTGAGCGTAGATACGCTCTCGCTGGAGACCATGCTACGAGCCATGGTCTCTAGCGGGAGCCAGTGGAACGCGGCCCTTCTGCGAGCAGGTAATGCTCGTGAAGGAGGCGGCCGGTAGGGTGAGGGAGCGTACCCTCCTCGCTGAGTTCCGAAGTGTTCGGCGAGGACGCCGCAGACGTGACTACGCCCAGGACGACCTCCATGATCAGGGTCTGAGGACTATGGATTAGCAACTCACCGTCCTTACAGAAGCAGGCTAGAAGGGCTGCGTGATGTGTGGTTTAACCCCACGCACGCCTTCACTCACCGACGCGGGATAAAACCCGACCCCAAAGATGCGGGGTAACACTCGACCACCACGCAGGTGGCCAAGGTCCACCGGGCGCCACTGGGAATTCTCTCATTGTCTACCGTAGGCGCCCGGCAATGGACGTAGGTGCGGCCGCGGCCCAGGGCAGCAAAACTTTTCTCAAATTATCCTACATATCAAAAGACCAAAATTCGTGTAACATCAAGAACACCAAAATTAGATTAACAGGCAACAACATTGAAAATATGATTTGTTAATCTACTTATGATGTTAATGATGTTCAGCTACTTTTGGAATACTAGTGTTCAGCGTTTTATGGACTTTTGTATGTTGAGTTTATTTTGTTCTCTTGTTGCGTCACTGACTTATGACATTTTTAGTGTTCAGATGTTTTGGAAGTTTGAATGTGTTCAGCGACTTTTGGGGCCGACTGTGCATAATAATAATATTAAACGCCCATATTTTTTTATTACACTGTCTGAGTCCACGACCGCTCCTACGTCTGTTGCCAGGCGTCTCTGGTACGCACGTACCAGAAACTTCAGGGGTTTGGTCGGGATGAGAATCCCGTCGTTGGGGTAAGGTTTTATCCGTCGTCGGTGAGTCGCGTCGGCGGCACCCTCACCGCTGACTTCGGTACGCTCCCTCTCTCTCTCGGCCGCCTCCTTGGTGAGCATGACCTGTTCCCAGAAGAACACGGCCGCGTTCCACCCACTCCCGCTAGAGACCATGCTTCAAGCCATGGTATCCACGCCCATACCCACTACGAGGTCCCGGCGCTGACTCTGCAGTCACTCGTCCATGATAGGTCTCACCGCCGCGATGAAGGTGGTTCCCCACTTTGGTTACGCAAGTCGCACCATCCATGTCTCCATGAGATATTTCCTGGTGGAGTTGGGACCGCTGGTCTTCGATTTCTCGAGATGCAGGCCTGTGGTCCCGCTCTAGCACCTCCTTGAACCATTGAAACAATGACGCAAGGGCTCTCGCTTCCAAGTCCCATGGCCGCCGTATCCGACCCACTACTTGAGCAACACCCATCGTGACCTTGAGTGCTGCCTTCTGGTACGTTGCACCCCGTACCGCGATTTTATGCTTGCCATAACCTCGTCCGTTAAACAACAGTTGTAACATTTGCAGGTGAGGTTTGCCTCTAAGATATTGGTAAGAGTGGGACCAATAGGCACCATTGTTACGTAGTAGGTAGACTTAAGCAATAGTTGATAATAGTCTACAATGCAAATGAAAATAAAGAAAATGTTTATTCGATTAGGTACGGTACAAGGAAACTCAGTCACTTATGAGTAGTTATAAAAACTACATTTACATTCTGATTCACAAGGCAATATAGGTAGAACCTGGCAATAAAACTAGTGAGTTCCAGCCCAGCGTTAATTTTGTTAAGTTTAGCTTATTATGGAGTTATTGGGTTTGTTTTGATTCGATGAGACAATTACTGAAATCACATCAGAATTTCGCACTTAATATATCATGTCAGGATCTTTAGTCTTATAAAACGCAGTGTGGATAGCATTTTAATGAACCGTTAGACGTTTGATTTCCTCAATTATTTAACTTTACCTATTTGACACAACAGTAAGTGTTCTAGCTAGTTCCAATGTATTCATAACATGTGCCAATACGAAACCTAAGAAATAAACTAGTACGAATTTTGTAATGGTTTATTGAATATGTATATTGAATGACCGTAACCGCGTTTCTCCTTCTCATCGACGGTACTCAACGGTTTTTTTTATACGGGATTTGTATATAATCCACGTTACGTTTGTTTTCAATGTGTCTTTTTGGGTCCCGTACTCAATGGGTAAAACCGGAATCCTATTACTGAGATTTCGATATCCGTCCGTCCGTCCGTCTGTCTCCGCTGTATTGAGATACAGCCTGGAGACAAACGGACGAAATTTAAACTTTACTAACTATCTCACTATCATAAATTTTCACAGATGATGTATTTCTGTTGCCGCTGTAACAACAAATAATAAATCTGAATATAATCAATATTAAGGGAGCTCCCATACAATAAAGGTGATTTTATGCCGTTTTGGTACGGAATCCTTTGTGCGCGAGTCCGACTCGCGCTTGGCCGGATTTTTTGTTCGTTCTCTCATTAGCATTAGCTAGTATCAGCAGTTTCAAGCACATCCACCCAAAAAACATAAACTTAGGTACGTTTATATTTACTGTTTATATTTATTTACATAAAAACATTAATTATAAATGTTTATGTAGTAAATGTTCATATCTGCAGTCCAAATGCATGTTTGAATAGAAGTTGTGCTTATGTAGCGTGCATATGAGTAACTATAATGCATCACACGGCCATTTCAACTTATTTAGGTTAATTTCCTGCCTTTTGAAGACCTGACACGATCTAGTTTTAACGTCAGGGAGCACTACGTGGAATTTCCTAGAGTTGCAGCTTTTTAGTTCAGTTATATTAAGAATACTTCTCTCTACACTTACTACTATTATTTACTACTATACTATACTATTTATTACTATAATACTATACTATATTACTTACTACTATACTATAACATATATAATAATATTTACTATCAGTCACGTAAGTATTCCTAATATTATATCATTAGATACTTAGAGTATATTTTACAATATTATTGTAACTGCAATTTTTACCTTGTAAAAATTACTTTCAAACCTTTTCTCATCCTCATTTCGTTGTGTTGACATTTTAATAAAAAATTCTGCAGCAATTAAATATATTTCTTTATTTATAAAGCTTTATGCACAAACAAATGTACAAAGGTGGACGTAATGCCGGAGGCATTTTCTTCCAGTCAATCTTCGGGTGATGCAGAGAATGTACTGGGTATTAGGTGCATAAACACACATACGTGATCCACTCTTTCTTTGCGAAAGGTTAAACGCACATTTTACCAATCAACTTTACACATCTGTGCCAGAGTATCTGTCTGTTAATACGTGCATAACGCACAAGTGAGTAGGTCCTGATACTAAAAGTTAAACGGACCATTTCGACAAAAATGCGTACCTAAAAGAACATCAAAACCATATTTGACGCAGAAAATAGCTGTAAAAAGTATCTATTTACTCCGCTTTTCTCCTTAAATTTTGCTTGGAAAAAGATCATTATCTAACCCAAAAGCCAACCCAATTTTCACTGTTACATTTTTGTTGCCATTTATAAAAAAAGTATTATACATAAAACCTTTTGTATCCTGTATTGTATCTAACTCTTTATTTCTTTTTGTTCCAGGTATATAAATTACATAGCTTCAACTTCGTGTGGCACTCGTATATTACAACAAAAGAAATGGAAGGCGCGATTCTTAGAATTTCTTTCCGTGTCCTGTTTTCTGCACGCTATTGTACAGCTGTCCAAACTTTTAAATCTGAACTGGAAGCTTCATAATCTAGACTAGTATGTAACGTTGGTGTATACAGTATGTTTTTATTTATACAGAATAAGTGATACCTACAATGTTTTTCCTCGAATTTTATGTTATGCTTTTCTGTACCTTTTGACTTTAAAATGAGTTCCAAAATTGACTTGTATTGATCCAATTATAATTTCTTGTTGATTGAATGATTCTTTTTGTGCATCGACAAAGAGAACCGAAAGGATCCCATTTTATTAACCAATTGAATTGCGTACCGTTTACCCCACTTGTCTGATTTCTATATTCTAAGACGTAGGTACAAGGGGACTTGAATTAAATTCAATTTCTTGAAACCTTAAAAAATCTCTAGCGACACTATTACATAAGGCAAACGTGCCGTATCGTTTTAGTTAAAGCTGGTAACATATTATTGGCTTTATGCAGCATGCAGTTCTGCGCAGCTAACACCGACGGTAACCCCTTACGGAAGCACAACCGAATAATGCAAAACGTTTAAAAGCACATGTCAATTGTTAAAAGAATCTGAATCATATCTCTTCCACATTAAGGCTTCAAATTCGTTGGGAATTTCTTTGAGGGTTAAAGTGACATCATCTTTGATGTGCACCCTCGTGGCTCGAGCATCCCAACGCTCTCTTATATAAAGTGCATTTCGATATTAGAACTTTGAAGCATAGTTTTCAAGATATTTTTTTCCGTAAAAGTGTTTTCTTCTTTCGTAAAGAACATGATTGTAAACCAATTTGAAATACTTCTATTTCAACTACAAATATTTCAATATTCCTTAATAATTTATTTAGTGTATACCTTATTTCTTAAAATATTTAGCAATGAAGTACTAATTGATATGTAATCATGTTTCTCAACTAACCATGTAAACTGAAAAACTGCTATATTTGCTGCAGATTTATGGAAAATTCATTTAGAATTGCCTGCAACATTTAATAAGGAACAAGCATATTCAATTAATTAAACAACAATAAACTATGGCCACATATATTACACTGCGTTCTATCATTTAAACAATGTCTAAGATAGCCTACAAATTATACAACAATCACAAACTGATTCAAACAATTGTAAACCCTCTCAGAAATTACAGTAGGAATGTTTTAACAAGAAAATTGACCTGTGAACTATGTGGGGTCCAGTAAGGGTTTGAGCACAAACTTTGGAACTAGTTTACCATATTGTGATTACCCTTGGGAGGCAGTGGCCTGCGCAAATGTAAATGGATTTACTATTGCTTTATTGATTTGTAGTACTGTATGACGTTATTCCTCCTTGTTTATTGTCTCTAATTCGCTAGAGATGCGAAGTATCATTTACTGTTTGGAACTGAACGTAATTCTAATAAGTAGCAGTTGTTGCTATTTGCAACACACCGCTTCGATTTTTAAGCGGTTTCAAAAAAGGAGAAGGTTCTCAATTCGACTGTATTTTCTTTTTCTTTATGTATGTTACCTCATATCTTTCAATACCTTCAACTAGGTGAGCCGATTTTAATTTTTTGGTTATAGAGTGGTACTGCTTTCCCCAGCTCCTATTTTAATTTGGTTACATTCTGATAACTATTTGGTCCCATTTTTGTAATTGGAAATCGGTCTTTGTTGTGTTTTTAAGTTCTGGCATGATTCTGAGACTATTAGTTATTGTTTGGTGAAGAAACAATTGATGTTGCTGAATACCTAATTTTGTAAGCTTTTTTATTTTTTAGGGTTCGAGACTTCGCTGTATTTAAGGAACCGTGACAGCTAGAAAGTTGAAATTTTCACAGATGATGTATTTCTGTTGCCTCTAAAACAACAAATAAACAGAATATAATAAATATTTAAGGAGGTCCCATACAAAAAAAAACGTTTTGGTACGAAACCCTTTGTGCGCGAGTCCGACTGTTTTCTTTTAGGAGAAAATAAAATTATTAGACCCTGTTATATTTTAAATAATTTGTTTTAGTTACCTAACATAAACAGTTCACAAGGCTTTACTAATGGCTTAACGCTTTACTAAATTTCAATACTCAATAAAAGGAATCTCGTCAAAACTATTAACCTTGTGTTCAGATAGCATTTGTGGGAAAGCCATCAGATGTGTGTATCACCAAAGACGGTACTTGTATCGTCTCTGATCCCATCATGTTTAACATGGCGTATGCAGCTTCTTGTTATATTGTGTTTATTAAATGTACCGAATCGAGTTGTCGATTTCTCACGGAAATCGGATTATCCGATTATTCGTAAACGCGAATTGAGACCGAATCCTATATTGCCTCATTCGATATTTTGCATCTCTCTTTACATAAATGTTATCTGCATAAAATATTGGGTGTAACAGTATTCTTTGTTTCTATGTTCGTATTATGTTCCATGAATAATGGTGCATATAAAAAATCCAAACGTAAAAATGTTGAGAGACGGAAGACGGCAAATATAGGTAGGTACCTATTTAAATTTCTGCAAAAGGCATAGGAGTTGTGACTTGTGGACAACTATGGGATTGTGCAACTAAGTGACTTACGAAATGTAGGCGTAATAAAAGCATATTTTACGCAATTTGGGGATAAATACATGGTTTTGTAAAAAGTTTTTTTTAAACACTATTCGAAACTGTAGTTCTTCATGTGCAAGGACTGAAAATGGTATTTTTCACTAGGTAGAATGCTCACTCCACATGCTTTCACTTCGCTCACAATATCGACGACAATATAATGTAGATGTATATCCGTATTCATGTATCTATACAAACCAATTTTTATTCTCGTTCTATTCCCGACAAAGCTCTAACTGGTTTAATGTGGCAGTAACGAGTTGGGGAGCAGATATTCCTACTCGAATTTGTTGAAAATGAAATTGGTTCAGTATTCGATTGATACGGTTTGGAAACATTATCTCACTTTATTTTCATGACTTATTATTATCGACGTCTTTAACATTGATTTCATTTTAAGAAGGTATTTTGATAATGGAATGGATATCGTCTGAAACCGCTCTATTTCCAAAGAGCTTTGTTTAATAGTTACTTATTTCGTTTTTGATTTTGGATATAGCTTACAGTTATTATATTGGTTCATTTCAAACACTAAATTGAAAATTTGGAATCCGGAATATTATTTTGTTATATTTCAAGTTTCGGAACCCTTTTAGTTTCGTCATGTCCATCCGTCCGTCTCTCCTCGTTTTTTTCTCCTTGACGGTAAGTACTAAAAACATGAAACTTCGTATGGATATGTGTACCTATTTAATACGTTGACCAAGTGCCAAAAGAAAGTAATCAAAAATGTTCTTTTTTGGGTTATTAAAGTTTTATTTATTTTACCTAATATCACTTTTAGCTACAAATTACATATGGGCGTTGCGTCTTTTCTATGCAAACGAATAAATAGATTACGCAGTTTTCCCTCTGATGATCTTACTTTAATGGATTCGGTCTGTGTGCCGAATAAGTTTCCTACGAATCACTTAATCTCCAACTCTCTTGATACAATTTTATATGATTTATGAACGCATGCCGCCAACGTGGCTAGACGAAAACATTCCTTGGAATTTTCTCAAGTATTTTATGAGAAGTGGAGAATAGAGTTGTAGGTTATCGCCCGTAACATGAGTTTGCCTCACTCATGATCATCTATCTACATATATTTACGTATACGCTGATGTTACTTGAGTATTGTCATATTTTTTAGCATGGGTTTTGTTGTTTGCGATTATGGTGTTTGTCGATGCTTCCTTTTGATTTTATTGATAAATCTTTGAATCTTGTACGAAGAGTTCCGTTAACTTTTCCAATAGTTTTGTTTTAGTCTTTAATAAAGATTTTCTTGTTGTAAATTTTACGTACTGTATTTATTTAGGTATATAGTAAATTAAGTTTTAGGTCAGCTACAATTCTGTAGTTTTTTATTTCTTTCTTCTTCATATCAGTAAGTGGGTTGGTAAGGGTGTCATCGTAAGTCATCGGGCTTAACTTCTACTCGCATAGGTTAAATCTGATAATCCAATCGAAACGTTGTAGTGAAAATGGAATCGTACATTCGGTATTATCATGACTAAGCCCTGTTTAGATATAATGTAGACCAATCATAAATATAGACAGAGCAAAAATAAAGCATATTTTAAATAACATATATTTATAACTATAATAATCTAATTCCAAGTTCTAAGATTGACAAATTTCGCACGACTAAATATTACGGATTGGAAACAAATCCAATTCTAATGCAACTGTCGTGTGCTTCTGCCGTATTGGCTTAACGCTTCTTGGGACATGACAATCTAGAAATTAGGAAGCCGAGCAATTTGCGACAGCTGAATTGCATTATCATTTCGAAATGTCTCAGTATTAGATACATTTAACTAGGTAAATAGTTATACTTACATAAGTTTATAAATAAAGAGCTTTTTATATAGACCTCAATACGTACTTTTTCTATTACTTATATAAGTAACTAAATGTTATAATAAATTGATAACGAAACAGGCGTCATAATGTTTTCAGAGGTTTTGTCTGAATCGTGATTGAATGTTCAATTTCCCATTCCCAGAGAGGAATATCTAGGGTTGATTCAAATTTTCAGCCAACCCAAGTGAAAGCATAATGAAGTAAATAAATGGGGGGGAAATCTAAGGTTTCGCATTTGTAGTAGGTAGACTTTGTACAACTTTGTACAACAACTACACTATTAAATGTGCCTTTTTTTATTTCCGCGAGACTGCAGCCGCTCCCTTGTCCATTGCTGCGGGCGTCTCTGGTGACACCAGGTATTAAATGCGCCTAGAAAAACGGGGACCCCGAAAAATTGTCTATTGTTATTGTGTAGGTAGATGCCAAATTGTGTTATATAACTAGTATTAATTTATGACCAAACTCAGAATAGACATGGTTAATTTGGCCTAATGCCACCTTACCCTTGTCTGCATTAACCATTAACTTGTGACATAGTTAATTCGCTAAGTGCTGTGGTCAGAGCCTTGGGACACGGTTGTACTGCCGCGCAAAAATTACTTTCAAATGGAATGCGTAAAGCGGCAACGTAATTAAATTGGTTTAATGTGGTTTTTAGGCGTTTTGAAAGAGAGGTAATTTAGCAAATTCAATTGAGTGGTAACATGACCCAAACCCGAACTTTTCGTACCTGGACATTCATTAAGTTTAACTGTAAAAGGTTTTCTTGTTTATTAATGTCCAAGAGTAACGATATAAAAACAAGACAATGTAGGTACGTAGGGACACCTTCGTGTTTACCTGCAATATTAAAAACGGCATCTTTTATTTCTATTATAGACTAGGCATAGGTACACACTCAGTTGCTCCATATTCCCGAAAAGTATATATCAATACTGTGAATATTTAAATATTGCCAAATTCTTAACCAGAATTATAAGTACCTACTTTGTGGTTCCCATCTATATATAATTATTACAGTATTTATTCCATTCCAGTACCAACTAAAACACATTAGGCTTCTTTTGCTGAAATACATAGAGATACTGAGAAGGAAATAAAAGGATAGGAGTCTGGCAAGAAGTTATCCCGTGTTGACGGAAATCTGATCAAGAGAATAGTGTTAAATAAAAATGTAAAATTTCGTGCCTCATGTTGCAAATAAATGTATCTACAAGCAAGAAGGTGATGTAGACTTGGAATCCAGAAAACGAGACTAGGCCTTAAATCAATCTGTTAAAGTTACCTCGCCAATTTATGTAAAGTAACATAGAGTAACGTGCGCGTGAAAAAAACACTACCGGGTGTAAGAGGTAACCAGAAAAGCCATAAAATTAAATGTGTTCACATTTCGGCGAACCATTTTGTCTGAGCTCACAATAGAACCACACCCCTTAACGGATCGTAGAAATGACCAAAATGTATTACCCTATTAACTGACCACCTTTGTTTAAGTAAATCTGGGGCTTGAGTCAAGTTTAAATTATTTATTCGACCGTAAAGGTCAGCAACCAAAATGTCTTTAGATGTCTTGGACGGAGGCATAAGGTTTCATAGGATAAAATAACAATGTTTGAATTGTTAATAGGTGGTTCCGTTGGATTTTGGCTGTTTTTAGTGTAATAATTCTGTGTTATTTATAGCTTACTCAAAGATTATATAAATTATTGAAATATGATGGTTATTTTGACGGTATCGTGGAATAACTAAACATAAATAATATATATGTTACGGCTAATACCCGAAGTGCGGCTGCACCTAGTTTTAGCCGGTTAGAACTAGGTGTAGCCACTTACTCTTGGTTAAACCTAGCATGGGTAGGTTAGGTTAGGTTAAAACTGTGACCACCTACGCACGAGCCGAGCGAGCGAAGCGAGCGGTGCCGCGGCAGCGGCCGGCGAGTGCCAGACGACTTGCATTAATAAAAAAAGAGATTTCTCCCAGGTGAAAGTTACAACTGGACCTAGTTGTAGCCGGCATGATGAAGGCTAGACCTAGTTTTACCCGAAAACAATCGGCTCGGCTACACCTAGTTCTAACCGGCTAAAACTAGATGCAGCTGTACTTCGGGTATTAGCCGTAACATATACATAAATACCTCTTTCCTATTGATCGTAGTAAAGCGCATTTTTAGCACAGAGAACTATTAGAAGAAGTTTACAAAAAAAACACCTTTATTTTTTTAATTCCGCGGCCCAAGTCCACAGCCGCTCCTACGTCCTTTGCTGGACGTCTCTGGTACGCACCAGAAGGTAGTTCCAGTGGCGCCCGGCGCGGCGGTACCGTATCGTACCAATCGCTATCTCTACTCTGCCTAGTTCGACTATAAACAAATGTAACCTTTAAACAACCTCAGGATTTTAAAAGTGTGATAAAGATTCTATTCGTTTAGTCAGTGAATTTAACTTCAACCATCAGTATAATCAGACAGACAGACACATCACGCCTATATCCCCGAAGGGGTAGGCAGAGGTGCATTACACACCCACAATTTTCCATTATTTTTGGTCCCACGTAATACAGGGCAAGCCTATTGCTGTCACCGGGCACACATAATGGGTTATGTCCAAAATGGCCAAATGAATTTAACAAAAAGTAGCAGCTATAAAGTAATTTTGAAAAAAAATTAATACCCGTTGCCTTGCGATGAAATGTTAATAAAAGACAACTAAATCTTACGTGCCAGACGCTATGGCAAAGCCAATTTAATTCCTGGGTGTCTCGGACTCGGTCAGTATAATCACTCTTTTTTAAATGCCCGCCTTAATATCCATTGCCGGGCGTCTCACGTACGCACACATAGAGATAAATCCAGGGCCCGGCCGGTGTATCATCCAATCACTGTACCCACTATCTTATGCCTTAATATGCAACACCTACAAACCACTATCTCGTCATTATTCATGGCGGGCAGAAAAGTGGCAAGCTCTTGCAAACTAGATAAGTTTTAAAAGTACCAACTTAGATTGATCTTGACTCCATAATGACACAGATTAAAACTTGTTGATAGTGAAAATTCAAAGAGTTCCGGGACTGAACACCAGCTATTATAATAATCCTCTAGCAAGCAAAGTATCTTCAGTTCATAAATAAGGATTATGTCAATATAAACCCTCTAAAGTGTTCGATCCTTTGAACCTATAGGAGGAACCGATTATTAAAATTCGACCGAGATTTTGTGAAATATACTGAAGCTTTTAAGGTAGACAATGTTTTATTACTAGGGCGGTTCGCTGGTACGCGGGCGGTTACATCGAATAATAAACTATAATATATAAAAATAATAAACACGGAGCTGGCGGAATCTTAACCTAACCCTACATAAGCTAAGCAGAAAAAAAAAAAAAAAACTCTCTTTTCAACAATGGCGCGAGCCAACATTTAACTTTCAAATGATGCTGCATTTAAACATTTTAATTTCGCGCGCGAGGCAACAATCACATTTTTTAGCACTGTCAAAGGCATGTTTTTTTAATGCTTAATAACTCAAAAACTATAAGAGCTACATACACCAAAAACTATACAGCAAACTTTTATGCCAAATTTCAAGTAGATAGGTTACGACTTGCGCCCGCTATCGTATCGCATACATTCTTGATTGAGCCCATCGTTGTGAAGACTCCGCAAGCTCCGTCTTAGTAAATATTTTTGTGTGTGTGTGCAAAAATACATTACTGGACAATAGACACAATAATACAATAGAAAAACATAACTATTCTTTGTAATTCTACATTAACAGCTTTTGAGTAATGGTAAATGAAAGTATATACTTACGCAAATGTAATGTGATACTATTTCTTAGTTACGTAACCACTAAATAGCGTATTAAATTGAAGTTAAAAGTTTATTAATAAATTCAAACAACAAAAAGATAGATCCCATTTAGAACCCAATTTATAAAGCTTAAACAAGAAAGGCTTCATCATATTAAAACCAAGTTTTCACCACATTTTTTGAGGACTCTTCCATTAAATACGTTACACAATATAACTAATTTTGAAAGTATTTTATCTTATTAACTGACTTCAAAATACGAGGAGGGTTTCTCGATTTGACCGTCGCGTCGCTCTCCGTACGGTTTAGTAGAAATCGTCACGTAACGAAATGCCGTATGCTGGATGTGGGTACGTGTGTATATCAAGCCTGCAGCTCCCTGTCCCTTTTTTTACATTCAGAGTTTTTACACGTCCACTTCGTTCCTGACAGGTATCTCAACCGCAAAATTTTATTTCACATAGGTACCTACTATAATCACGCCTATTTCCCGACAAGAGTAGGAAGAGGGAGGACGGCGGGCTAGCTACCCGCCGTCCTTACAGAAGCAGGCTAAACGGATTTACTAACCGACGACGCGAGATAAATCCTGACCCGATGCGGGATAAAATCCGATCTAACCCCAGATATAGGCCACACAGGTGGCCAAAGTCCGCCGGGTGCTACTGGAAATTCTACCTAGTGCTAACCAGAGGCGCTTGGCAATAGACGTACGGGTGCAATGATAGGTAGAGGCATAGATCGGCAGGTGCTCCACTTGCCAGTAATTTTAGTTCGATCGATCTCCATGTACCGTTTTAAATATAAGGAGATAATTAACATTAAGTGCCTTCTATCAATAACAGATTAGCATGTAAATGGGCTAATGGGTTGTGTGTGCCAATAATTGGCCTATAAATTTAACTGAACACGGCTTTAAATGACTGTTTTTGTAAAATTTCTCACAATAGCGGCATTACTCATTAGTGATATTCATTATAGTCACAAAATAGGTAAAATTTGTTTGTAATTTGTTTGTACCTATGTAGACTGCAGCTGGTGGAGGATGTATTAGATAGTCGAATAAAGTACCTAAGCCTATATAAATAGCATTTTCAAAGTAAGATTTTTGGGTAGGTATTCGTATTATATAGTTTTAGGCGGTTTTTTTTTCTTCCATAAGAACATTCTCCTGATAGTAACGACACACACACATATCATGCCTATATCCCCGAAGGGGTAGGCAGAGGCGCATTACAAACCCACAATTTGCCAGTATTTTTAGTCCCACGTAATAGGGCACCAGCCTATTGCCGTGGCCGGGCACACTTAAAATGGGTTATGTCCAAAATGGCCAAATTATTTAATTAAAAGTAGCAGCTAAATAGTAATTTTGAAAAAAAAAAAAAATTAACCAGCCAGCCGTTATGGCACAGCCAATTAAAGGGGAACACCTAAATACTCCGAAAAACTTTATTCAGAATTTCGATGTTCCGATTTTCAAAAGTCCGAATTTCATAATACCTAAGAATTGTAATGTCTATTATTAAAAATCACGAAACTTATTTTACCGAAGGTCATTAATGCGATTTGTTAGTTTTCCGATTTTCATACGTTCGAAGAGTCAAATGCTCGAAGGGTTCTCGGTCCGAAACACGACATTCCGATTTTCAAAACTTCGAATAAACTAAAACACAACATGTTTTTTCCACAGAATTTAGTGACAGAAAGAAATCGCTGCAGAATCAACTTCACGCAGTCTGGTCTGGGTATCTGGAATGGGTAGAAGTGGGTTAGGTTAGGTTAGAACTGTGACCACAACAGAGAGCCGGAATTGATCTGTATTATATAAAAAATTTGGGAAACATACTTTGGCATGTGACCAGGGAAACAAAATATTTGTTTTGTATGTATTCGTATTGTTGATATTTCGAAATATCATTAAGGGCCCAGACCGCGCACGGATAAAGTCGATTTTGAGCGACAGCAGCGCTATTGTTGCCCGAATCATCCGACGGGCGGGTGAATGACCCAGAGAGCGCGATTTTGAAAATGTTTTGCGACAAACGTTCCACGTTGAGTTATTGTTATTGAAGTTGAATATTTACAGCATAACAAAAATGTTGAATTATTGGAAATAAACGACTGCCTATTTGTAAAATATTCCAAGAGTAGTTTTCGTTATAAAATGATCCTAATTACTAGATAAATAAATAAGAGTAGTTTGAGACACAATTTTTATGATTTTCTATTTATAATAAACAATCAAGAGCAGGTCCGGACTGACCTTTTTGTATTCTACTTACCTAAAATTCCAACTACGAGTACCTATGTATTTATTTGTAATTTTACTACCAAAGTTTATTCTTATTTCGTAAAATTTTCATTCAATAAAATAATTGCAAATTCAGTAGGAAGTACGGTCGAAATAACATCACGCCTTTCCTCGCTAGTGTTTATATCTACGCAAGGAAATGTGCCTATTGCGTAAACTCAAATACTTTTTGCTTACGATCACCTCGCAATCTAAAAAATCTTCTAGGGTTGTACAAAAAATTGTCAATAAATGAAACACAAGTATAAAAATGGTTCATATAATTAAAAGTAAACAAAATATGAGTCGCCACCTAAAAAGCGTGCTAGGGTTGTACAAAAATTTGTTATAAACAAACATGAAATTTATAAATTATTCATATACTTAATTAAACGAAAGTAAACAATAACAAAATATGAGTTTAAGAGTTTCTAATGTTTTTTTCATTTTAATGATTACTGATCAAATTCTGATTTCTACTAATTTGATGATAAAATCAATTGCTATTGCAAAACCTATCAGAATGAAAATGTTACCAGCTGCCCGATTCACGTAATAAAAACCGTAGCGTAGTGACTTAAAAATGTCACTTCGCACACTTTTTAACCGACTTAAAAAAAGAAGAAGATTCTCAATTCGCTGTATTTTTTGAACCGATTTTGATGATTTTTTTTTTTATTTGAAAGCTGGTGATCCCGTGTAGTCACATTTTAATTTCATTAGGATCGGACCTTGGGTTTACACCAGGTAACTCTTCAAATTCGTATAGGAATTATATAGAAATTGAGCTATTGGAAGATTTATGACAATCCAAGACTAGATAAGTAAGTGCGTTAAAAACAGAAAACCAAAAGGCGATTTCTAAGTTTCTAAGTTAAAACGACTTTTGAACTGGCGTGTTTACGTGAATCGACCGGCTGGGTAGTTAAGTTACCTCAGTCTCTTTCAAAATCATTAGACGTTCTTCTCTTTCAAAACACGTAAAGCTCTTTCTTTCCTCTCTTTCATAGCCTCTATGACATTGGGCGGGTCACGAATAGGCATGCTTCGTGACTGCCGAGGATCAACTAATTCTGGAAGGAGGCAATCGTAATAAAATCTAACTAATTTCATCTCCATTTTCTCCTTCCAAAATTTGTCGTCCTTTTCTATAATATAAACTTTCATAGGTACAGTAGCACCAAACCAGATGCCAAGCATGCAAACGTTTCTTTTAGTTATATGTAGCTGTCCCTGAATTTGGAAATACCAGTAATGATTTTTATTTATGACATAACCCTTGGAAGCCTTGTCCTTAACCCAAAAGGTATGTTTGGCCATTGCTTCATCAAGAGTCATGCCAGCTAAAGAATGTGGGCACTTAATTTCAATTAAACCGTTTGCATAAATGCCATCTGGTGTAGTACCAAGAAATTCATATTGATCGTCGACGAACAAACCGCAACCTTGTATACTAATATTCTCTTGAATTTCTAACTGTCTAATTGCAGTTTCTTCGTTTTCGATACCGTACCGTACAGCAGGCAAACTGGAGATATTACTACCATAAACGATTTTACAAACAAGAGCAGCACAACTTGTGCTCTCTCGTTTTTTACAAACTTCCCCGAACGATGATGAGGTTAGTAATTTTCTCCTTGTACTCATCCACTCAGCACTACTTCTTTGCAAATGGGTCGACCTTTCAAGCTCCTCTCTTTCAGCACAAGACAACTTTAAATCAACTAAAAAAGATGACTTGGCTTTCTCATATAATTCTGGACTCAGATCAGGTTTTTCGCAGTTTGGTCCATAGTGAGCGTCTTTCGATACAGCGCTGTGGCTTTTTTTCAATCTTAATTTAGGTTTAGCAATTAAACGGTTTCTACGATTACTATTTTCCACTTTCGCGATCAAAGGATTAGGACTAGATTTAAATATGACTTCATGAGTTTTACTATGAATCGATCCCGTATTAAAAGACACAACAGCAGCTGCGCATCGGCCCGCATAAGAACCACGGGAAGAATAATTTACACGCTTACCCCCAACTAATTTGGCAATTACTCCGTTAAAACTTTCAACTATATTACTTGTGCAATTATGAATTAAACTTCTAGAATGATATGACAGTCTTTTACTTAAAATTTCTACCGCGTCCATTAATCCGCATCCAACAATTGCTGGAAGTAACCCAACAGGTTCTATTCGACGAGTGTCAGGTCTACAAAAATACTCCTTGCAATGTTGGTGATTACCAAATACGTGTTGTGGACCATTTAGAATATCTTCACTAAGATTTTTTATTTTTTCTTCGAGTGACTGATTTTGATCCCCCCAATATTTAATCGCGCATTTTACACCCGTTCTTAAACGCAAATACCTTTCTTTTAGGAATTTCCGCAACTCGCAAGGATACTTAATGTCTTTCGACAATTTCTCCAAGCTATTGCAGTAGTTTCGTAAAAGATGATTTTTGCATTCAATTTTCTCTACTATTAAATTATCGTACGGACGCGAATCTAATATTTTTTTATAAGTACTGGAATCGCCGTCTGCTACAAATTTATTATAAATTACACCGTGATCAACAAAGGAACGTTTAAACCCCTCAACTATTATGGTCGATTCCATCCCGGTAGATGATCCTGAATAATTCTTGAAACAATGGTGTTCCGGGGGCTGACTGTTGTTCTTTGC
This sequence comes from Nudaria mundana, assembly GCA_963556515.1. NCBI lineage: Eukaryota > Metazoa > Arthropoda > Insecta > Lepidoptera > Erebidae > Nudaria > Nudaria mundana. The sequence goes on from OY748301.1 coordinate 12,678,362, forward strand.
GGCTCGTGCACAGACTACGCAGTATTTATTTTTAACTCCAAAAAACAATACTTTATTAGTTTTAATGCCAATTATCGCAGCTGCGCCGGATAAGGCGGAAAAATTCTTACCATAAGATATCTTGCTCCAACAACCGTCAACAGCAACAGATATTAATGGTGTACCATTTTTATCAACACTACCTATAGACACTGCGTACTCCGCTTCTTCCTTGACAGCTTCTGCCATGGAATGTGCTGCTGTCTTTTCCCACCAATCGCAAACCGTATTATTAATTTCATTGTACAATGAAGGTGACATGATTGGTAGGGCTACTGCGGCACTTAATGTTTTTAACTGAGAGTAGCTCCCACCAGATGATATGATACCAGACACAATTTGATGATTCACTTCCATGCTATCTTCTTTCTTTTCAACCAAACACACAGTAAATTTCATATTACACATACTACATTTTATGATGAGTTTTGAGTCCAGACCAACTTTTACTTCACCTATTATACTGAGGTAACTTAACTTACAATCCATTGGACCGTGGTCCCCTATGGCCTGAAGAGCTTTAAAAAAAAAAGAAATATCCACTACTCTACGCCCAACTTCCACTTCATCCACCTTTCCCTCTTGACGGTTGTCAATAACTAGTTCCTGTAAAGAAAGATAATGGCTTGATTTTTATTATAAAAAATAATTCAAAAGGTATGGGCCAAATTTCTTCAAACATAGCTAAGAACTCCCTTAGAATACATCTTTGAAACACAGAACACTAGATCAAAATCTTAAACGTTTTTATCAGTCTTCGTCAATTATGAAAGTGAATAAATAAACATAATAAAAAACTGGTTGCTTGTAAAGTCGGTTTAGGACGATAATTTTATCGGATAACGTCATAATATTATTCTCCATCGCTTGTACTGCGCTCTCGCTTGACCCTAGCGTGACATAATGTGACACTTTTTTGTGCGTGTTGCCGGTGTTCATCGATTTATAAGACGTTATCACGTCATAAATTTAATAAATCCGACTATATGCATAAAAACTCAAAAGGTAAAAAGAAAACAAGTCTACGGTCTTGAATTATGTTACATAAAAATACATAAGAACACTATTGTAATAAATCGAATTCAACAGTTGAGACCCATTGAAATCCTCACAGGCTCCAAGATATTCCTGACTAGCTAAATATTTCTTTAGAAATTTTTATTACACATTTTCATTTTTTAATCTGTCGGGTTTTAACATTTTTATTGTTTATTTATTTATATTCATAACTGACGAAGACAAATATAAAAGTGCAAAAGAATTCATACAATATTATGTTCGTGATGAACAGAAATTATAAATTTCCTTTACGCTATACGTATTGGTTTTTTATGGCGTCACTTATTCTATGTCACTCGGGCTTAGAAGACAATTCTAATGATACTAAAAACATTAAAATCGGTTCAATAATTTTGAACTTATCGTGCCACAAAGATATATTACTTAGTATACATACATACATACGTACACCAGTCGCGTAAAAGATAATATTTTACAAAAAAAATTCTTGATTTTGGTAAAATACGAGATTCGAACGTGAATTTTCTTTTGAGAAAGTAATTGAGAAGTATGTGTTTGTCTCACAATGAAAATAATAAATATTGCAAAAAAAAACTGTAGGTACTGAGATTTTGTCTTCGCCCATCACTAGCTAGTTTGTTTATTTATGTAACAAGTCTACAAGAATTACGTATAACAACTTACCTCTATACAGCGCGTAGCAGTGTTGCTCGGAGTCTCGGCCTGAAGGTTTTCTTCATTTTCAGTACTGGAAATATTATTCATCAATATCCACTTTTTATTTATTTTGTAATTTTTGTACAACCCTACGCCAGGCACGGCGCGCGCGCGCCCGTGCAATTTCTGATAGGAAACATACCACATATTTAGACATGATGAACATGAAAACTAATAATACTGTAACTAATAATAGTGTAAGCAAACTCATTGCTTTGAAATACATAAATATATGAAAACTAATACTATATTATGTAATAAAATTTATTATTATGAAAATTGTTCCTATAGAAATTGACTTTATTACTTATATAGATATTGAAATTACGTAATTATTACCTACTGGACATTGTAATTTTTCTTCTTAGACTGACATACCTAATTGTGTACCTATCTAATTACATGTCAAATCAATATTTACATGCTGTTGTAGGTATATGTCTGAATCAGGCGATCTAAATCATTGTACCTATTTGCTTTGTAATGTACCTACCCTGTTCAAAATGCAAATAGATTATATTATTATTACTACTAAGACATGATAAGCATACACACAAATAAAAGTAATAAAACTAGGATTTTTACTTGACACTAACACAAATCTAGTAAATTTTTTCTAGGTATTTAGGACAAGACGTAGTCAAGTAGGCAGGTAAATAAATAAGTAGGGAGGAACTTACATTTTATTCCGAGATCTTTTGGCTTTCACGTTTTTATAATGCGTACTAAATTTTCTTTTCGCTGGCATGGCACTCAGCAAATTATCCTGCGAAAAGAGACCCTCGATTACCAATTACGTTTATGATACCTATTGCCTTTATCATGTTGAAAAATCTATGTATGTCGTGCAGAGAACTATATACCCCGCCAGTTCATATCTCGAGAAAATAAGGTGGGCAGGGCTTTGATTGTTTCAAGCCTGAATTGATACCTACTTTACAAGGTTCATAAAATGACCTACGCAACAAAGTAAATAATTTTGTATTTCTTACGATTTATATCTAGTTCCATCATGGTTTTCTTTCAGACTTTCATTATATCGGTACTTTCTATTTACTGAAAGTAAATTAGTTATAAAAATATTGTACTTACAGTTTTTCACAAAAAACACAAATTCACAACACGTAATTTTGCTGTAGCATCCGACACGCGTGGAGTCACTTTGAAATTCTATGGCGCACTGGCGATTAGTTGCGACGATCGTTCTATCGGGACGCGTTTGAATTTGCATACATTTTTCTATGGAGAATTTACGTAAAACATATCTAGATTTTAGGGCTTTAAAAGGGGAAGTCTTTGTTTGTAAAGGTACAAAAAAAAGTACATGGTTATATTTATTGGCTTTTTCAGTGTTCAAAAAGTGTTTCTTTTTATCAATTTGTGTTGATTTATTGGGTTAAATCTGAAAAATACGAAGGCAGGTTTTCGAATTTTTTCTCAATTTTGTGCGTTTGTTGACGTTTATTATATAACAACTACAGGGTTTTAAGAGTTAAAATTAGCACTAACATCATTTTTGGTCTTTCATTTTAATATATACAAATTATCGTTGTTATTAATCATATGTAAATAGGTTAAATATGAAAAATCGTAACACTCTTTTTGGTGATTTTCACGATCTGGGCCCTTAAGGCGGACTTTTTGTTATTCAATCTATTGAAGCTCGGTATTTTGAGAGTAGTAATTATAAACGTTAGGAATATTGAAATTTAGGAATTATAAAAATAGGAATAATGATCAATCGGAGTTGTTATATTCGGAATTTTGAACCAGTCGGAATTATGAAAATCGGTATTTTGATATTTGTATTTGTGACTGACGGAATTAAGTTATTCGTATTTATGTAGTGTACCCCAATTAAAGTCCTGTAACGATCACACCAAAAACGAATTATCGAAATCGGATCAGCTGCTTTCGAGATTTGCGCTTAGCAACACATTCAGCGATTCATTTTTAAATTATAGATGAGTTTTTGGGGTCTAACATTCATTTCGTAGAAGAGTATGTAGTTTTCAATTGCTTAGGTAAATTATCTTAAAAGTGTACCTAATAGTGTTCAAGAACTGAATATAAATTAGTCAGGTGTTCTCAAAGGAGTTAGTTCATCTTACAACTTCATTGCAATAGTCAATGGAGCAAATTGCAGGCTAACTTATTCAGTGTGCTAGTATCCACCTAGCACCCTGTCTATTGAGACTCTATTAGTGGATACATTTGAATCAGTTAAGAGTTAGGTTAGCACCTATCTATCTAAATATTACTCGTATTTTTAACTAATACTATACGCTGTGAAAGTACCACCGTGGTTCCGTAGTCACCTATTATAAGTAGGCTCTATAACTCCTAAACTAACATAGTTATCTGGCCTGTTATAGTTTTCCTTCAAAGTTCATCATATGCACTACAATCATGATTTTTTCAAATTCTTTAAGTTGGTGTTTAGATTTTAGAGAGGAGAAAAATACACTTAATGTTTTTAAAAGACGTATCTAATGATACCACACTCCAGGAGGGCTCAATAAAAAATAATTCTGGTTACATGTAGGGGAGGTACCCCAAAAAAATAATATTTTTCGTAATTTTCTTTTAGCATTTTGTCAACGTAGTAAATACACAATCATATCCTGGCAAAGTTTCATGTTTCTAGTACTCACCGTTTACGAGGAATGCCGAACACAGACGGACGGCCGGACGTGACGAAACTAAACTTAACTAAACCTAAGTAATATCGTAAACTTTGTTAGGTATAAGAAAAGAACCAAATTTAAGTTATTCACCAAAAACACTCGACTAAAAGATAAAATACCTATAAAACCGTGATAATACGACCTAATAATTTAAGCATAAACGTAAATAACGACCAAAAAGAGGAAATTATGTGCCCCAACAAAATTGTAGAAATAAAAACAAATAAGGAGTTCCTTAGTCGACCATTTAATTTCATGAAAGCTGACGCGTATTCTAATAAGCTGGCTACATTACTCGACTTTATTGCACATTTTCACTTAACTCCCGGTCGGTATTTCTCTTTGGTAGTCATTTCGAGCTATAGTCTGGCCACTGCGGTACATTTAGAATACGATTTCTAAATATAGAACATTAATATTTCATTCGTATATGAAATGTTCTTGCCTTCACGCGAACCTGAAACTAACATTAAACTGAAACTGAATGTCATCGAGCTTAGAACAGACAAAGTTAGTTGGTTTAATAATATAACTACAGTGAAGCCCAACTAATACCGAAGTACATTAATAAAAAGAAGCAGTAGTTATGATTGGTTTATGAAGTTCTTTAGTAATGTACTTTGTCAATTTGTATAACGTCTGTTTCTTGGCACCGAGTTCTTCACTGCACTGAAACGTCATAATAAATTTAACTTTAATCGATGGACTTTGTTTAAATTTATTGTCATTATTAAGACAGAGATTTGTTGAGCCATTTTGAAAGCTATATTACTATTAGGGCAACTTGTATGTAGTGTGATTCGTTTACTGCTAATTTTATTTATAACTGCACAATCTCCCTACGGCAGCGGCGGCGATATGACGTCAAACGTATTCTGTGAATTGTGCAACCTATTTTCACGTAAAGCGAGCCTGGAATTGACATTGAAATTATGTGGGTTAATAGTCAATTTCATTTATTCAGTTTAGGCACATAAAGAGCACATATGAATGTCAAAATTTTACAATTTTGTCAAGTAATATTATAAAAATACTAAATTAAGTAAGTACATAAATAACCATTAGAAAATGATTCTTTCGCTGGTTCGGTAATTTGGTTCTCCTGAGAAGAGACCAGCAAGAAACTCAGGTAGATTATCCATTTTCTTTTTTAATATTGTTTTGTTTACATTGTTACAATTAGTTTCTATTGTATTATACGAGTGGCCAACAACAGAAGATTAGGGTGACCATGCATTTTTATCATTAAGATATTCGTCTACATTATAGTAGCCTTTCATCATCAAACATTTTTTAACTACTATTTTAAACTTAATAAGAGGCATGTCAACCAAATCCTGAGGAATTTTATTATAAATTTTTATACATTTGCCAACAAACGAATTACCAACTTTATGAAGTCTAATTTTTGTCATTGCCAGTTTATTTTTATTTCTTGTATTAAAATTATGGTTATCGGAATTTTTTTTGAAGAGATCTATGTTCTTCCGTACATATAAGATGTTGTCGTAAACATATTGAGAAGCAACTGTTAAAATATTAATTTCTTTAAATAATTCTTTCAGCGAGTCACGGGGTCCGAGTCTATAGATTGTTCGTATAGCTCGTTTCTGTAATATGAATATTGTCTCAATATCGGCAGCTGAGCCCCACAGCAGCAGACCATATGACATAACGCTATGAAAGTAGCTAAAATAAACTAATCGTGCCGTTTTTTCGTCAGTCAGAGACCTTATCTTTCTAACCGCATAGGCAGTTATTAAAACAATTTTGTATAAAAAATAAACATTGCTACTTACAATATTCCATCTCAATATCTGGTTAGTATAAGCCTTGAATTTATACTGGATACTGGATTTCATTGTGTAAATACGTAGCCAAAAGTATACACAAAAATTGCGAAATTATTTACAGAAATAACAGTGAGTTTTGTGAACAAAGGGGAGAAGGTGCTAAGGGACAACATCTATGTTATATCAATGTCTTGAAGTCACCTGCACGCGATGCAAATTCTAACAAACTGATAAGCTGTTGCAAAATACTGTACCTATACCTACCATTAGTGCCTGGAATCGACTTCTGCACGAGTATTAGGTAGACTCGCCCCCTATTACTTGATATCAACTGTCACTGGTGAAATGCGGGCGTAATAGGTCTCTCTGTCTTCACCATTGGTGATAAGAATAAGATTTTGTATAATTTACGCTTTCGATTGTCTGCACTTGGTGGAACTATAGTAATACATTTTTGATAATGTTTAAATTGTTTATTATTTTTAATTTAATGCTTTGATTTTGAGCTATTGGACTGTATTACTTATGAGATTTGACATTTATTTTGACATATTTAGTTATTTAATTTAAATTTTTATGTTTATTTTACATTTTTTGACATGATATCTATTTGATGAGATTTGACATTTATTTTGACAAATTTAGTTATTTAATTGACAGATTTGGTTGCTAAAATTTTTTTTTTTGTGTTTTTTATATTTACATTTTTGGAAATGATATTATGTATTTAGAAACGAAATTGGACACTACTATAGTAATCTGGTATAATTAATAGAAGATAACAATTTCCCACTTTATGGGGTAAATTCATCATACCGCGTCGTTAACTTTATTTAGATACACCCACATGTTAATAATTGTAAAATGTATAGTGGGTACTCAGTTCAATGTTATCGTGAAGATGTGTCCTAAAAGTAAATTATATATATGTAAATTTTTTTACAAAAGTGAATAAACATCTCTGATGGTGCCATAAGGCGAAACCGGTCAGGGTTTACCAAAATTACAGTCAAATAAAGAATCAGAGTATACTTTTTTTACAACATAGGTGCCGTCTAGGTTGCTAGTTGAGCGGAAATACATTGAATGTTGAGTATTCAAGTGGTAGGTGTGGTGTCGTGACCTTCGTCACACGGCCGGGAGGTGACAGGCGTCGCAGAGGGTGGCGATATATTAGAACTTAAATGTTTCCCTTAGGTAATTCCAAGACCCACTGCTGTTTTTGTATTTATTTTTACGACGGTAACTGTTTTAGCTTTATGATTCTTTGCACTTCGAAGGTAGTTATGAAAATTATATAAACTTACAAATCTTTAACATAGTATAAAACGAAGTCACTGCCACCTGTCTGTCCCTATGTATGCTTAGATCTTTAAATCTACGTAACGGATTTTTATACGGTTTTCACCAATGGATAGAGTGGCTCTCGAGGATGGTTTTAGTATAATATTTGTCTAGCCGCAGGCGTCCGCTAGTTTTAATATAATTGAGAAAGTGCATAGAGGTTTCACCAAGACCTTAGAGACCCAACGCAAGCTTACCAGTAAATGGGTGCACCAGCTCATAAACTGATGACGCTACATACGGCTATCTAATTATAATAATTGTTTAGTGACTAGCTACCACATTCCATATTCAATCTCGATCCATGTTTGCTATCCGGGATTGATAATTCCATCAAATCCTGTCAATGTCAAATTGGGAATTGTATGAATTATCAATCCCGGATAGCAAAAGTATGGATCGAGATTACATATTGAGTTTGGTAGTGTATAGACTTGCCTTCGATGAAAGACGTTACTTGCGACCTGCCTCTGTTTATCCCTTCGGGGAAACAGACATAGGACAAATATTATCTATCTATATATTTAATACGACAATTTGTCTGTCTGTCCGTCGCGTTTTTCAATTTACATACATTTGCATGAAATATTAAAATATTCTTTTTTTTTTAATATTTTCTATTTTTTTTTTATATTTGAGGCGATACAAAGTTTGCCCTGATAACTAGTATATTTAATACGACAATTTGTCTGTCTGTCTGTCCGTCCGTCGTGTTTTTCAATTTACATACATTTGCATGAAATATTAAAATATTCTTTTTTTTATTTTTTATTTTTTTTTTTATTTGAGGCGATACAAAGTTCGTCGGGATAACTAGTTATATTAATTATAAAAACACGTGAAACATTGACAAAATATCCGAAATAATTGTCGAAATGGAACCAAATTGACATGGGACCACATGGAAATCAGTACCTTCAATCAAAAAAAAATTCAAAATCATTTTACCCAGGTCAAAGTTATAAGGACGTAATAAAAATTAAAAATAAAACATACAGCTGACCTCCTTTTTTGAACTTGGTTAAAACTACAAACATCACAAAAGTGAGACGTGGCCAAATTATTAGGTGTCGAAGGTGTGTGTGGCATTGATGTAATACAAATATACTGAATCTTTTTAAACGAACTTATCATGTTACATTTTACTGGCATGAGTCTATTTAAATTCCCAACTAGAATATATTTTCTATCGGAATCCGATTTGGTTAGCCATGAAATGCGACAGCGCAAGCGTACCGGATTCGAATCGAGATTATCCATTTCCTCTCTATAAGTGAGTGAGTTTTCCACGACGGGATTAAATATTGCAGCCCTTGACACCCTGCCGAGTGAGGTATGTACTATTATGATAATTATACATGCAGAAGATTTTATCAAGATCGAAAGTACACAGCAAAATTTGGAACTTATATACTGAGCCTAAGTTAATATTGAATTTTATCGTTCATGTGATTTTTGACCGAGCGATCGAAAGGTCTATATTTCAAGACTGAACAATTTTGCTTTCATATGCCTATATGCGTATTCCAGGCCACATAAATATATCGGATCTCTATCAAACTTGGCACAAGTGTTCTTTGATTTAATTTGACATAATTTTGAGTTTTTTTTTGATTGGAAATGGGGTCAAGAAGTTCACATAATGTTTTCAATGTTTGCTAGGTCAACTGTTTTACCACATGGGTGACCTATAGTTACCAACCGTAGAACCGTAACATAGGTCGTAGTTAGGGTTCTACGCCTATCAAATTAAGCGTGAAACTGTACAAAGAGGGATGTAATTAATTCACTTAAACCGTCAATAAAACCTTATACTTGTAACATAGAAGTAAGACTATAGTTTAGTATGAAATAAGCCATTAGTTTGAAGGTTTGCAATAAATCATAACACCCCTAGCTGTGATCGATTTACAATACAAGAAAAATATTTCTTAAGCTCATAACTCCCTGCAGTTTTTATACCGGCTAATGTTAAATATTATTTGACACCCTCTGGTTTTCACAGCTATATTAGGTACTAGCTGTTGCCTGCAGCTCCGCCTGCGTGGTACTTTAGATCGACATAACTTTTTTATTTATGAACCGATTGAAATAAAACAAACCTTAAATGTTAAGTTGAATAAACCACAACGCATTACTAAAAACTGCATTTAAATCGGTTAAGCCGTTTCTGAGATTAGCGTGTTCAAACATTCAGACAAACAGACAAACATTCTAAAAACCATTGTTATGGGTACTATTGCGTTCATAAAGCCCCCTACGACAGTTTCTCTATTATATCTTCGATGTACAGACATCGACCACTTACAATTTTATTATAGGTTGTATGTATTGATTTGCGTAAATACGAAATCTATAACGCTCACTCTGCGTAAAAAACTGAGGGGTTACTTATGGAATTTTCCACATTTTTGGATGAGTTGAGTGATTTATTAACTTGGTTAATTTTTTTGTCCTCAGGTATGTGTAATAAAGGGAGCACAGATATACTTCATTATGGTACTGTACTGGAAGTTGTGAGAGAGAAGAGATTTACTACCGCCGAAGTCGAACAGATGAGACTTTAGCCATATAAGTACCCTAAGTACTCGGAAAAGTGTCACACAGTTGTCGTGGTAGATCTCAAGTAGTTTATACATAGCTTATTTTTTTTTTGTTTTTTTTTTTTTTTTTTTTTCTAATTCCGCGGCCCAAGGCCGCGGCCGCTCTAACGTCCGTTGCCGGGCGTCTCTGGTTACTAGCAGAGGGTATGTCCAGTGGCGCCCGGCGGACTTTGACCACCCCTGTGGTCTCTGCGGGTGTTTGGTCGGGACGAGAATCTCGCGTCATTGGGGTCGGGTTTTATCCCGCGTCAGTGAGTGAATCTGGTTGCGTGCTATAGGGAAAAGGCCCCGCAGCACGCAACCCTTCTAGCCTGCTTCTGTAAGGACGGTGGGTGGCGATCCCGCCGTCCTCAGGCCCTGATCATGGAGGACGATAGTCTTGGGCGTAGTCGCGTAGTCTGGCGCGGCCTGGCCGCCGACTACGGAACTCGGCGGGGAGGGTACGCTCCCTCTCCCTCCACGGCCGCGTTCCACCTACTCCCGCTGGATACCATGGCTTGAAGCATGGTCCCAGCGAGAGGGTATCCACGCCCAGACCCACTACGAGGTCCCGGCGCTGACTCGCCCACGCTGAGCACTCCACCAACGTGTGGAGTGCGGTGTCGTCGTCGGAAACCTCGCAGTGTTGACACCGGGGTGTGACCTCACGATGCATGCGAAACAGATAGCTACCGAAGCATCCATGCCCGGCAACGATCTGCGTCGCACGGTACGTGAGGTCACCATGCTGCCTCTGCAGCCAATCGTCCATGATCGGTCTCACCGCCGCGATGAAGATGGCACCCCCCCCCCCCCCCCTTGTTGCTCAAGTGGCACCCTCCATGACTCCATGAGATCCTGGCGGAGTTGGGACCGCTGGTCCTCGATTTCTCGCTACGCAGGCCTGTGGTCCCGCTCCAGCGCCTCCTTGCGCCATTGGAACAATGACGCAAGGGCTCTCGCTTCCAGGTCCCATGGAGGGGTCCCGGCTAGGAGACATGCAGCCTCCCCGGAGATCGTGCGGTACCCCCGTATGGTTCTGACGGCCAAGGCTCGAAGTGGTCTCAAATATTGGATAGAAACAGGCGTTACTTGGCGAAAATCCATGACAAAACAATGGTAAGTAAAAATTTTTTTAAGAAAAAACTTTTTAGCATTAATTAATAGCATTAATTTTTCGCAGAATCAAAAGGACAACAAAACGTCGACAATTGTTTCGCCTCTAAACGAGGCATTATCAAGACTGTCTCAGAGAGAACAGCTTTTCTGTTGAACGGCTGTTCTCTCTGAGACAGTCTTGATAATGCCTCGTTTAGAGGCGAAACAATTGTCGACGTTTTGTTGTCCTTTTGATTCTGCGAAAAATTAATGCTATTAATTAATGCTAAAAAGTTTTTTCTTAAAAAAATTTTTACTTACCATTGTTTCGAAGTGGTCTGTTTAACAGAGTCACGTTCCCCTTGACCGCCAACCTATCCGCCCATACGGGAGCCCCGTATAGGGCCATACTCCGCACGATCCCCAGGTACAGTCTCCTGCAGGAGGCGTTGGGTCCCTTTAGGTTGGGCATCAGTCGCGAAAGCACGACCGATGCCTGCGTCACCTTGGGGACCAAACTTCGGAAATGTGGTCCGAAGTTCCATCGGCTATCAAGTACGATCCCGAGGTACTTCATCGAGGGCTTGATGCCGATGCTAACGCCTCCCACATTTATGCTGGAACCTTCGGGTGGACCGTTCCGAGGTCTGTGAAAACACAGAACCTCGGACTTGTGCAAGGCCACCTTCAGTCCCAGCTGCCGTATCCGACCCACGACTCGAGCAACACCCGTCGTGACCTTGAGTGCTGCCTCCTGGTACGTTGCACCCCGCGCCGTGACGAGGGTATCGTCGGCGTAGCACGTTACGCCGACACCCCTTTTATACATAGCTTGCCGCTTATGTAAGCTTGACTAGATCTTACCATCCGTTGGCAACAAGCCATGTAACTGTAACTCCGTGTATTTAGGTCGTAAATCCTCCCCTTGCTATTTAAATCACTCAGTATTTTTAACTAAGTATTGAATATACAAAACATATTAATTTCTTTGCTCGCTCAAGCTGTAATTTCTGAACAAGTTAACCTGACAATTTACAGCAATAAAATCAACGATGGGTAACACTAATCAATTTTGGTATTTACAAAATCTTTTAAGTTTAAAATGATTGTTTGAAATAGAGATTTAAAACCGTGAAAACATATGTATTAAACCAAATTACTTCATTTCATATTGAACACTGTTGGTTTTAAACCATGTAGCCAGCTAAGCGCTCAGTTCAAATCGTTTGTAACCGGGTTTGCAATCGTTTATTCTATGCTTAAATCTAACAATATGTTAAACAAAGTTTCGAACATAAATTATAGGAATTCATGTCCCTGAAAACTGTTTAATCGTTGTAGTTGCGTGAATACCGGTAATTTGATTTACATAATTACTGTTTAGTTGCATGTCATATATTGGCAACACCCGGCTTATTGCATTACTGAATATTGTGCAACCCTTTCATGACTTTGTATGAATGAAAACTAAAAATACCTGTATGGATATTTTTTGTTCATTACAAACGCAGTAATATGAAACTTCAATTTTATTTGCAACTTATGACATTTATGTACAGGATAATTAAGTACATACACACAACGTCGCTATCTAGTTCCAAGTTAAACAGAATAGCTTGTACAATATATATAATAGTAAGGAAGTCAGATAATTTATACAAATAGTCTGTATTTATTTATTTATTTGGAATACCAGTAGTTATTACATTATCACTTATAAACTACTAGCTGATCGCCGCAGCTCCGCCCGCGTGATTGAGTTTACTCGTTTTACAGGGATAAAAAGTAGCCTATGTTACTCAGGGTTAATGTAGCTTTCCAATGGTGAAAGAATTTTTGAAATCGGCACAGTAGTTTTGGAGTTTATTCATTACAAACATACAAAAATACAAATCTTTCCTCTTTATAATAGTAGTATAGATAGAAACAACCATAATATTATGTTTAATGCACAACATTTTAAGGTGTCACAGCATGCATCTTATAACGGAATAAAGAAAAACTGTTTATACAGACATAATTAGTGTTGTAAATTAAAAAAAAACATGTTATAAATTAAAAATAATATTTCCAGGTAGGCGCTAACAAACAAGCCGAAACACACAAACATTAGATACCAGTTGCAGAATAGGTATTTCGTGTCGAAAAAAAATAAAAAAAAATTAAACAGAAAATCTATGATTGTTTGGATAACTTTACAATCTTACAACTCATGATCCTCTGAATTAGTATTTTAAACGTTTTATTGTAAATACATACATACATATCAAACATGCAGACAAACAAATTTGATCGCACACGTTGAGTTAAAAGCCTGATATGCAAGTGGTACACCTGCCGATGCCAACGGCCGAGGTACTGGCAAACATAACAGCTCCCGCGCACCTATTACGTGGGATCAACAAAAATACCAATTAGGTAGGTACATTAACTTGTTTTTACACTAAGAATCTTAAAAATAATTGACACTGAACACTTACAACAGATAATAGATGTCTCTACGTTGCATTAAGTGCAACAACCGTATCAAAATTCCACATTCGAAATTGTACAACAGATAAAGCTTTACATACTATCAGACGCGAAGTACCCAAGTCTCGTATAAAACGAACATTAAGAAAACAAGAAGTAGTACAGTCGAATTCCACGTAAGCTGGCTATGTGGACCCTTAATCCGAACTGTTGGGATGCCTGAATAGTTTTAAGAGCAAATCTTTATTACACCCGCTTAATTTCACAGAACTATGTCTAAGAGTTAATGAATTTATTATACTGCACACTGCCGTTAGCCTTGCAAACAAGATACTGCATTTTAATCTACCTTTTCTTAGAGTTTTTAAGCATCTTCTTGATCGTTTGTTGTTATTCTTGACTACGTTATTCTTGACAGACAGACAGAGATATGTCACGCCTATATATATTATCTCTGAAGGTGTAAACTAAGCCGCATTGTATACCCACACTTCGCCAGTAATTTCGCTGGTCCCACGTAAGAGGGGGCAAGATTGCCGTTTCTAGACATTGATAATTTTCAGGAGGATAAATTAGGCATAGTGATTTTAATAGAACCATAAGTTTTTGGTTATTGATTCTACAATTATATAGAACCCATTACATTTCTTAGATCAAAATTTTAGGTAATTCTCAGACTCATAAAAACATGTTTATTTACGCCTATATCTACGTCGAAGTATCTCCGTCTCTTATGGGATACTCAGAGTCTTTATAGAGTTAGATTTCGCAAACCAGAAAAAATATTAAAATTCTAAACAAACCATGTGGAAAACAGAACTCTTTTTTACAGAAATGTTAGAACAAAATAGTCTTCCTTCGCTACAGCATTGTATTTTCACCTTTGCAACGAAAACTTCAAGATCACTAATCTTAAGTCTTGTAAGAACCAGACTTAATCGAGATGTATTGTTTTGTCATTGATTAATGAACATTCCATGACCTCTTTATTTTAATTAGAACACAACTTTGCTTCCATTAGTTCAACTTTGAAAATAGATAACTTGCTCTTTGTTATTTGTCCTGAGTTCCTTTTATTTATTTACTCGTACGAGTATGCATTTTGGCGTAAAGCCAACGGTTTGTGGTGTAATTAGATCTCCGTAATGTTGTCTTCTAAACACTTTCATTAAACTGTATCTGTTTATTCGTTCTATAATTGTAATAGTCTTGTCTAAATGGGTTTGGTTGTGTATAAACATGGGTGTGGTGTGCGACAATAGCACGAATATTAGGTCAACTGGCTCGCCTATACAACAATGTTTAGGGAAACAATTTAAATCAATAATACTAAATTGTTTGATATAATATTATGTCTGTTCTAGATTATGTAAAGACATTTGGTAGGGAAAGTTGCAAAGGTCTTAAAAAGGTTATGTTATAATATCCAATCTCTACGGGGAAATATTATCGGGATAAAAGTAGCTTAATATCTGCCACAGGACACAAACTATTATATATCTCAGTACACTAACTATCCGCCGGGCGCCACTGGAAATGCCTTCTGCGTGCGAGCCAGAGACGCCCGGCAGATTCTCCCACGTCCGTTGCCGGAATGTTGTTGGAATAAAAAAAAAGTACATAACTACGACATTATTTTTCTTTTTTCGATTGTATAATATAGATTTTTACATTTTATTATTATTATAAAATAGACTAGGACTAGTCAGTATCCGCCGGGCGCCACTGGAAATACGTTCTGCTTGTAACCAGAGACGCCTGGCAACGGACGTTAGAGCGCCCCCGGGCTTGGGCCGCGGAATTAAAAAAAAGGACTAGACTAGTGGAAACTCTTTAGATTAAGATTCATTCATATATTCCTATATTCCAAATATATTTTCTCATTGTTCCATCACTATTATAGGTATAACTGGGGCGTTACGACAACACATCAATCTCTTACTGATATCTATTGTATCCGTGATCTCCACAAAAGCGTGTTGGCGCTAGATTTTGACATGTTAGCTGTCGTAAGTCTCAGCCCATACTGACACGGCGAGGTATTGACTGGACCGACTCATCCATTCTGTAAAGCCGGTACACAATGGACCACGTTCATCTAATACCTAGATAAGCCTTGAATGATATTCTATGAGTGTAATCTTGCATGGACTAGAAACATCTTGATTTGTTGTCAATTCTGAATTGATTTAACAAGATTTAAGTTCTTATATTTCAACATGCAAGATTACATTTTGTGGAACTCCCACCAAACAACAATACAACAACAACACAGCCTATTATAAAATACACGTCCAAAATTGACACAACAACCGACTTCAAGTTACCGAAATGGGAACTGAAATGGGATCACTTGCTTGGTTGCTTTTTGGAAGCTTTCATTTAAAATAAATCAAAATCTGTTCACCCTGTCTAAAGTTATGAGGTAACAAACATAAAAAGAAACATACAGTGGAATTCAGAACCTCCTCCTTTTTTGGAAGTCAGTTGAAAATATAGAGAAACAAACACATGCACAAATTTTTCTGACTGATTAAAATTCTTCAGAGAAAATATCTCTGAAGAATTTTAATCAAATTTATTAAGTCTTAATGTACAGCAGTCATTACAGTCGTGTCATGTTGCCAGATGCCTGTAACCTTCTGCCATGGCTTGATGCCAGTAATAGCGTTAACAATAGCTTATCTCTGTGAGTTTGTTGTGTTGGCAGCAGTCTAAGCTTGCCTTGCTTTTTATAATTTGTGGTTTATTTTCTGACTAGTTATCTCATTATCTAGTTTGTTACAGAAGCAACTTTAGGATTCTTAAACTAAACCTATGTTACAGTATTATTAATGGTTCTTAAATTAACAGGAATAAGGTTTGTACTTAAATATAATTTAGAGATCATACTCGTAGTTCTTCCATAATGGATACATACAAACGATGAAGTCTTGCCACAACGAAATTCACAAGAATATAGTACTAGAAAGTCTTATTATTCACAGAAATTACATACTGGATAAAATACAAGGAGTTCACCGTGCTTATTTGACTCTAAGAAAAAGTGTATTACTCTCAAGGCAGTCACAAAGGCTTGCCTGCTGTAGGTTAAAGTAAATTATTCAAACACAAGAGGTGTAGCGAAAACTGAGACAGCGTCTGCGAGACTTCATTAGGAGCTTTGGCTATGACACCACCCTTAATACTACGAAGAAGTTCTTTTTATCGTGTACAAATAAAATATTTAAAGTATAACTATGGGAATTCAGAATGTGAAAATAATACCAGTGGTACCATACGGGACCGTTTTCTCGCGCGTTTTTGTTTGTCACCTTGTATAAATACATTACCTATGCGATAGATGTATGCTAATCAGTTCAATCGAAGCAAGGAAATGTGGCCTTTTAGTCGAACATTCAAGATTCACAGTAATTGTCTTTAGTTGAGTGTAAAGATGGTAGAATAGGCGTATAGGATTTTTTTCGCCAAAATGGATAAGTTATTAAAGTCAGTCATCAATCAAATCAACATCAGATACATCATCATACATTGCTAACTTTTTTAAACTGGTCGAAGTTCACATTGTTTTTTGGTAACTTGAAATGATAAAGACTAAAAAGATCAAAGTAATGTCATAACACATCTTTCGTTCTTGTCACGAACGGGTGTGGCCATACATATTCCACTCCCCGCCGTTACTTATTTCCATATCCCTCAAATATATCACTGTGTTCGGAATATTTTATACTGTCGGTATCTAACCGACGTTTTGTGGTAATGTCTCCGTTTGATGTATAGCAGTCAAGAGCACTCGTGGTCTAAATATCTTGCCATTAGGTATATTGTGGCCACATTAAGATGTAACGTCGCAGAAGGGAGCCTCTTAGCGTTTTTTCCTTACGTAATCACGGCCCAGATTGCTCTGTCGCGAAACATAATGCCGCATCGGGCAGGAAATTTGTTAAAATTATAGGCAATCATTTATTTTGTGAGTCTAAATATCGAATATGGGCTCGACTTCCTTTCACTAAAAGTCCGATGAAATTACTCAGCAAATGGAGCCTCGTTTGGGTTTAATTTGTACATTTGTTTGTCCAATCTTTTCTCGACGAGATACGCCAGGAAAAAATAATTGAAACAGCTATTTTGCTCGGCACAGAAAATTAGCACCGAGATTTTTCATTGTTAAATTTAATTGGATCAGATTATAGACACGATAACGTTTTCACGACTGTGTTTGTAATACAGTAGGCAGATATAGAAATAATATGTACATAAGAGAAATGTGAAACGTGAGACTGTAATAATGTAAGCGAACGAACTGTAAAGAATTCAGTATGAATTTAAAATGAATTTTCTGGAGTCGTTCAAAACCTCACACAGCGAAATCCTTCCGAGGCTACTTCGTTATATAATGTAAGGAATTGTGGAGGTGCGCGAATTGCCACAACCGACACGAACAAAACTCGCTAGAGTCCCTTGAATTTGCAATTTCCAACCGTTTCGTTCTCTCACAATTTGCTTATACCGAGCCCCACGCTGGGCGCCATTCGATGTAATTCGGTCCGCAGCCACACTAAAGTTAAGTAATCGCGCACCGTCGCTTCGCACTGCTTCACTGCTCACATTCCCAGAACCTACTTATTTTTTGGCATCGTTTCAAATTAAAAACGATAAGAGTAAGCTTACTTTTGTTAGACAGCGACGCTTGCTAGTAAAAACAAAGCATTGTTTGTAATTAAAACGTGTACTATTAACCATCATCCACTCTATTTACTACGCAATTTTATTATTTTGGAGTCAAATTTGACTCATCTACAACACAAGTCTACTTTGATGAGAAAATTAAAAATATATTACACTGAATATTAAATTCATGAAGAAATAATAGCAGAAGCTTGTCCGCTTAATCTTTCATTTTCTCTTCAATAATGAACAAGTGCTGACCCGCCTAAACAAGCGGTGTGAAATTTAATTTTAATGTAGGACCAGTAACTATTTCGGTGACGTCGCGTAACAAAACAGAGCCTGCTACGACGTAGATTAGAACTTGCTTACACCATGTTTGTTCACGGTTAAGGTTTTTGACTCTATTGCACGTTAGCATAAATTCAAATTGTATGCATTGGACTCGGTCGTTCTTATAAAAGACAAGTTTGAACGACGAGTCATTACCTACGACATTATAATAGAATATCCAAGCATCTTTGGCGTTTATATTTGGAGCAAAATTGACTGCAATTTCTGAATTGTCGTCGTCAGTTATTATTCGGTGTGTAAGCTGGAATTTGTCTCTCCAGGATATAGCTGGTTTTGTCCTGGACTTTCCAGTAAATTCGCATGGTTCGCTGGCTCCTTTCAAAAGTCGCGGTTGGTTTTACGCTTTTGGCTGTATTGTTCGTGGCGTTTTGACTTTGAATTTTAACCAACGTACAGAAATTACTCCGAGATGTATAATATTTCGCTGTTCAATTTGCGCTTGAACAATAATTGTGCATTATGGTTGGAGTTAGTTACGATTCACTGTGATCTTATCTGTCTTAACCAGAGACGTTCCAACATCAAGTGCTCATAGTTTTTTAAATCCGTTACTGAGGTTTTATAATCTAGCAGTCAGACTTTCAGTAGCTACTTTTTAATAAACACTTTACGTCTTATTATGAAGTATCCTGGTAACTAAATACATCGTTAATCAATTAGAGAGTAAGATTAAGTCTTTTGTGTTGAAGACGATCTTGTCGATTGTGACAAATTGAATTTAATCAAAGAGCCTCGGTTTAAATTCTATCTCTAAAGATGCATGATTACAATTGTCTAGGAATTTCATTGTCGGTCCTTGATCGGGTCTGATGAATTGATTGGGTTTTGTGGTTGCCTTCTTTGTAGAATTAGTAGTAGGTAATTATGAATACAATTTGATAGGCATTATATTTGTCATCATAACCCTATATTATCACGGGTTTACAGGTAAACTAGTAGAAAAGGACATGCACGTAGACTCCTTCCCTTCATATGTATGAAGGACCAATATAGCTACTAGCAAAAAGTAGACACATAAATATGATGCCTCGATCTGCCAACCCCGTCGGGGTAACAGGCGTGACTACATGTAAAACTGTAAGTTTCCAGTTGGTAAAATATTCGTGCTACCGTTTCAGAAAACACTCATTTATCCAAAAAAACCTTCGTTAAAATTAACCCTGAATACACAGAGACAAATTAAATATAAGTTAAACAGTTACCTACTCACAAAAGCACATTCAACAACCGTTCAACACAAAATGTAAATAAGTAGTCTCTTTTGTAATTATAATTGTTGTATTAAAATTGAAATACATTAATTAAGTACTTTACATTTTTATCGTCATTTCTTTCATAAATATTATATAACATAAATATTCTACTATTATAAACTATTATGCGATTATTGAGATACGAGATACCTTTTTATTACCCGACGTTTCGACCCTGTTACAAGTGCGGTGGTCACGGGTAAAATAAAATAAAATAAAAAAAATAAAATAACGTTTATTATCTTTGAAATTTTCAGAAAATTATTTAGATTCGTCAGAAGTTGGTGTGACTCTACCGAGGGTTCCAAAATGCAACGAGACTGAGAAGAGCCCTCAAGAAACTCAGCTCGGCTTTTTTCAAAATATTTCATCTTAAATCTAATACAGAGTTATTTAGAAAGGAGCAATTCGTTACGTTGTTACAACCAGGCCGCCTTGTCATCTAAGAAATCATTAATACTATAATAAGCTTTATGGCACAATTTACTTTTTATTAGTTTTTTAAATTTATTGACAGATAAATTTGCTATTTCGGTTGGCAATGTATTGTACATTCGAATAAAGTTCCCCGCAAAAGAATTACTCACTTTATGAAGCCTAAATTTAGGAACAGCCAGTTTATCCTTATTTCTTAAGTTTAGATTATGATTATCACTATTTTTCACAAATTTACTTTTGTTCTTGTGGGTATACAATAAAATTTCATAAATATACTGTGAATACACTGTAAGGATGTTAATATGCTTAAACTTATCTCTTAATGACTCCCGAGACCCCATTCCATAGATAGTCCGGATAGCCCTCTTCTGCAACACAAAGATGCATTCAATATCGGCAGCGTTACCCCACAGTAGTATGCCATATGTCATGATACTGTGGAAGTAGCTGAAGTAGACAAGACGCGCCGTTTTAATGTCTGTAAGTTGTCGGATCTTTTTGACAGCATAGGCTGCTGAACTAAGCCTGGCCGAAATTTTCCCGATATGAGGCCCCCATTGCAATTTGGAGTCCAACGTTATGCCCAGAAAGACAGTGTCATCGACCAATTCTATTATATCATCCCTAACCTTAACACTGGTTTTAACAAGTCTTACATTAGGTAAGGTGAATCTTACACATTTAGTTTTATTTTCATTTAATAATAAATTATTAGCACAAAACCAGTGGACTATCCTAGAGAGGGCAATGTTTACATCGTCAAGTGCGCGCTGTCCACGTTTAACTTTAAATATTAAAGAAGTGTCATCAGCAAACAAAACTACCTCGTGGTCGTCTCTTATGAGGTGAGGGAGATCATTAATATATACTAGAAAAAGAAAAGGTCCCAAAATTGAACCCTGCGGTACCCCCATTGCTACAGGAGAACCAGGTGACTGTTTACCATTGATCACTACTTTCTGGACCCTATCACTTAAGTAAGAATTGACGAAATTCAAGGCCGTCCCCCGGATTCCGTAATGATCAAGTTTCTTAATTAAAGTCTGGTGCTGAACGCAATCGAAGGCCTTAGATAAGTCGCAGAATACACCATAAGCATCATATGACTCATCCCAGGCCCTGTATATACACTCTAATAATTTAATTCCGGCATCAGTGGTGGACCGACCACGAGTGAAACCGAATTGTAAAAGTTTATTGAAATGTAATAGTTTATTAACGTTAAAGTGATTTTGCATTTGATTAAGCATAATTTTTTCAAAAATTTTACTAAATGTAGGTAGTACAGAAATGGGACGGAAATTGGACGGATCTGAAGTACTACCCGATTTAAACAGGGGAATTAATTTACTAGATTTCATTAAATCAGGGAACACACCACTATCAACACAATTATTAAATATTAATACTAGTTCAGGAGCAACCATTTCAATAAAAGAATTTACTAAATACACAGAGATGCCCCAGAGGTCAGCTGTTTTCTTGATATTTAAAGATTTAAAAGTTTTTAAGATAGTGTTTATGTTAACTTTACTGAATTTAAATATAACGTTACAACAAGGAACGTTTGCTTTTAACCAAGATTCTGCAATGGGGGTTGAAGAGCCTAGGGTTTTTGTCAAATCTACAGGAATTCGGGAGAAAAAATTTTCAAATTCGTTAGCGACCTCGAAGTCTGATGTAGTTATTTTACCATTTATATTAAGTTTAAAATGATTATCATTTAATTTTTGTTGACCTCTTTCCGCGTTTATAATTTTCCAAGTAGATTTAACTTTGTCTGCACTATTGAGAATTTTATCACTTATATATTTTGATTTAGCTGCTAAACAATCTGGTGGTGGGTGGACTGGCTTCCGCTCATTCAGCTAAAAAATAAAGTAAATATTCTATTAAATGTTATTTGCTCACTTTCCTCACTAACGCCATAAGTATTAATTTTATGTTAAATTTCGAGGTCAGAAAGGAACCTGCGGCTGCCTGGTTCGAGTCCAGCACGAACATTGTCTTTGCTGTTCCTGTTCTAAAATATTTAAGAATAACCTTCTATCTATTTCTCTTTCTACATCTACACTACTACTAAAAAGAGGAAAGATTTGTATTTTTGTGTGTATGTTTGTAATGAATAAACTTAAAAACTACTGTGCCGATTTCAAAAATTCTTTCACCATTGGAAAGCTACATTCACCCTGAGTAACATAAACTTTTTATCCCGGTTATGTGTTCCCACGGGAACCGGGAACGAGTAAACTAAATCACACGGGTGGAGCTGCGGCGATCAGCTAGTCTAAAATAAAGATTTAAAAAATGGTGTACAGATTTAAAAACAAATATGCAAGCGAAAACCCTCGATTTGCCCTCTAAGTACCTATTTCAAAAAGTAAATAATACATCATACAAAATGTCACAACACGTTCATTCATACTGGGTATACAATATCACAAAGTATGACATTGAATCGTCAGTTTTTTTAAATTGACAATGTCGTATGAATATTGAATTCGGTTAGAGCGCAATCTGCACGACCGATCTTCTTATTTCCGTTTCATTATAATTCGATTACTGAAAAGGGCGAATGTAATTTATACAGCTACGTGATATTGTATGAAGTGGGATGGTATTTCATAATTTTATTATGAAATCCTTTTAAGCGTAGTAAGGAATTAGGAAAATAACTTGTAGGAATGTGTCATTGGATTCATCATAAGACGTTGTAATTGACAGTGAGTCTGGAATAATATGGTGCAGATGAACTTTAGTTAGCCAAGAAAAAGTTTGTGCTTAACTTTACATAGATATAATACCCCTGGAACGAAACAAACATCTGTGTAACCCACATGTATAGTTGTTTGGGTGTTTTACACATAACAACATATAATCACCCCTATATCCCAAAGGTGTAGGCAAAGGTAAACCACACACTCACATTCTACCAGTAATTTTGTTGATCACAGATAAAAGGGGGCAAGCCTATAACCTTTACTGGGCACTGTATTCATTAGAAAACCAATAATAACCTTCTGTAATCTGAAAAATTCCAACAACCAGGATCTGATGATTTAGGTACAAACAAAATCTATCAAATCACTGTATGAAAAAAAGAAGAAAGATTTATTTGTACATCAGAGAAAGACACAATAAAGAATGTATCACAACTAGTTTTCATAGCAAAAACTCTGCTTAGTTTGGAACTAGATAGCATTGTATACAGTAAATCTAAAATGTAACAGGATGTACAAACTTATGTTAATGAGAATAGCGTTAAACTGGACGTTTTGTGTGGTCGGCTTATGAAACAAGGCAAACTAATCTCAGAACCCCGACCCCAATATATCAAGTAACTTTTGACATTTCCTTCTAATATTTCAAACTGAGGCGATGTAGCGAAATAGAGTAATTAGCAGCGCCCAATACAAATAAACCCTTCCACAGTAGCAGACCCGATTGTAGGCTGGCTCAAACTATAATAGTCGAGAGTCTATTATACCGCTACCAACCAAAAATCACATCAGCGGACGAACAAATTAAATGCAAACAGAGATCAAACTACGATGGTGTCTATAATTGGTGAGATTACAATGATTTATTAAATTTAGTTCCACGCTTGTTTGGTTATTTGGGTAAACAACGCTACATATGGTTAAATGTTCCCTTAAATCTTTTCCTTTAAACCTTAATATGCTAAACGCGTTCGCTAGCCTATTAAAATGTATATTTATGTCCCTACATTTACTTGAAGCACTTACAAACATTTTACCTTCCTTGCGGGCTTACCAAAGCGTGTAAGTATGTAAACTGAACTTTTCTGCTCGAATTTAGTGAAGTCTTAAATGTAGCTTGCATATAAATATACAAGTAAGTTTGTTTCAAAGTAAAGACTGAGCAAATTATGAGTATTCCTTAACTACTTTACACTATGTGGCGTCTTTGGCGTAATAGTTTAGCAGTATACAGTTCCTATAGAATTTGAAATTAGTTCGCGACCATTCTACTACTGACTAACGTGACCCAGGGCCTTTTGAGGGTTAAGAAAAATGCTAGTAATTAATTAGAGACATTAGGGCTGTTATTAGTTCGCTAGTCATTTTGTTGGTTCCAAGTGATCATACACGAACCGCATAAGTATTATTTTATTTATATCAAGCTGATGAAAACAAAAAATCACATTAACAACAGCACTTTTAAAATAATATCCGGAATTATTACTATTTACAAACATTACAATTGTAATAAGTAGAAAGGTATACTCAAAAACTATAAATTGTTAATTCATTACTTAAATTTTCAATTAAGCTATTGTTAAATCCACAGCCTTTCACGGTACAACGTTAAAGTAGACACCTTCGTGAAGTTGCAAAGACTTCGCAAAGAAGTTTAGGATACTTAAGTACTGCACTAAGTTTGCCCGTGATTAAATGGTTTCAGAAACTTCATCCTAGGAGTGGAAACAATGCTGTATATTTTCCAATAAAAATAAAATATATAAAATAATACCTGAGGCTCGTTCTATAGAAAAGTTTTCTTATTCTCAACTCCCACGAGTACGTAGTAGCCTATTGTGGTATTCTGATGTAAGTACCTACCTATAAAGTTTTTTTTTGTTATTTATTTATTCTTGTACACACACAGTAAATAAAATTCAGTAAATGGATACCACTTATGATGGCGCCAATCTCTAAACAGATCTCTTCCAGTGGGCCTAAGAGGAGATCATGATGCAAATAGGTGCTGATGTGTGTGCAGGTTAATAAACTACATAAATACACAAATTCATACATAAAAAGTTATATAAACATACATATAGACGTACAATAAATAAGGTAAAGAAGCGAGATAGTGTTCCCTCACTCTCTTCTAGAAGCCAGAGACAGTTCTGCAGTTCTTTATATCGGTTGGAAGAGCGTTAATTGTGAAATTTCATTGAAGATCTTTCAGTAGATATACCGAGAAAGTCCTTACCAAATTTCTCTTTTACTATAAGTGGGATAAGAGGCTTGTAAACGTTTCATGACGTGTATTGTGTATGTTTCTTCTTTTACATCTTACATTTATTACATTTACATTTCATTTCATTTATTACATCCAACTCAGGATCCACCTAGGAAGTACACTGCATGTTTGCCGTTCGTGGGTTCCATTTCGTTGAGTATAGCTAAGATCATGAGGGAAAACAATATATTTACAGCTTTTAGAACCCAGAACACCTTGAGGGAGTTGTGCAATGGCAAGGATTTAGTGTCGGTTTCACGCAAATCAGGAGTTTATTTGTTGAGTTGCGATGGTTGTGATATGCAGTATGTAGGGCAGACTGGCAGGTCCTTTGAGGTCACATACAGAGAGCTTTTATCAGCGTTCCGCAACGGTTGTCCAGAGAGGTTCCTTTTCGCGAAGCATCTTCTTGACACCGGTCATTCCTTAAACAATAACAACACCTTTAAAGTTTTACGCTTATGTGAGAAAGGGTTCAAGTTGAGTGTCTGGGAGAGGCTAGAAATAGTTAGGAGGACTGAGGACACCTTACTCAATGAACAAATAGATTTTCATACATCTCCTTTACTTAATTTGTTTGTGAACAGACAGACACAGTAGTTGTTTGTTGGTTTGTGTGTGTCACTTTGCGTTTCTATGTAATAAATAAAAAAAGGTAATGTCTTGTATCGGTGAATACCTATTTTGAATTTCGTTAGCATGATTTGCGGTTTCGACCCGCGTTAGTTATTGTAACAAATCCTACATCGCGCTAGCGATATTTGCACACTCTTACTTATAAGCAAATATGTTCTGGCTACAAATTTTGCTGTTCTCTTTGAGACAGTCTTGATAATGCCTCGTTCAGAGGCGAAACAATTGTCGTCGTTTGTTTGTCCTTTTTAATCTTGCGAAAAAAATAATGCTATTATATAGAAATAGGGGGAAAATAACGCGAGGTCTACTGTTCACAGAACCACTAGTATCTAAAATTCGGTACAAAGATTGCCGGTTACTGGGATGAATGTAGATAAGTTGTTAAATGTAAACAAGCGGGTGATGTCGTGGGCATTAGGTAGTAAAGAATAATAAACCAAGGTTTATTGTTCGAAACTCACATAAACGCTTAAGTAGGTAAGATGTATTAAGAAAGCATTGCTAATAAGTCTGAAAGCGAATTAGATTTTATTTTTGATTCAGTTGGCTCACTTCTATAGGTACTTGTAAATAATTCAAGCTTTTGCGGAAAATGCCGAGGGCTGTGCGAAGTTATCGTTTCAAGCTTTGTGTTAGATCCAACTTACGTGTTTGTTTATAAAGTTGTTTTGGAGGTGAACAGTGATATTGTTTATTAAATTACCCGCAATACGAACCTGGAAGGTTTAGTTTGAATAGTAATAACATGGTTGGTAAATTTACGTCTTTTTTATATATAATCCTGGGGTTATCATTCTGAGGGGATAGCTAGTATTAGCTAGCATAGCTTGATATTCACTCTGTTTTCGCACCAAAATGTGATCAGGAACATCTAGAGGTCGTAGGGCATTTAAGTTGCAACTGTTATCTAGGTATACTCTTCTTTTTTTTTAAATATTAGTAGTAGTTCAGAGTTCAGGGAAGGTTTAAAAGGTATTTTAAGGCGTTACGAAGTTCGCCGGGACAGCCTAATCTTTCTATCTATGGCCTTTTTCCGTTCTTCTTCTCTTATAAATAAAAGTGAATTGCCGTTCGTTTCTCTCGCTAGACCCGAGAATAGCTGAATCAATTTCGTTGATTGAGATCTTGAAATATTTGTGAAAACACAGGGAAGGTTCAAAAGTAAAATTTCAGGCGGTACGAAGTTCGCCGGTTAAAATATGTTTTATTAACTATTTTAAATTGACAGTTACTATTAGGAAATAGTGTTTCAGTAACACTTTTCCTAGTAACCTACATTGCGAAAATTATATTTATAAAAGAAACTTGATATTTACCACTACCATGACTTTGTAATATCGTGTGCTTCAGTAATAGGCGCTTGTTTTTCAGGAGAACTGTTTTCATTACGGGAACACGCGATGTCTGTACTCACAATTTCCTTTAATTCAAAGTATACATCATTGATTCAACTTCGGACGTTTGACTAGACGTTACCGCTTTGGTTCGTTTCATTTAATTAATTATGTAGCTCGATGCATTCTTTGCAGGAGCTAATCGTCTAAGTAATTTGTTTTCGTAAGGTATTTGGTTACTTGAGCAATTTGAATTATAGTTGCATGAATCATGAGCAATTGGGGTCACTAATTTCTATGGAATTGATGTTTAGTAGAAGAATATACTTAATACCTTCAAATTTAAGAATGAAAATGTTAATTTAATGTTAGTTAATAATAATATAAGTATTATTATGTTCATGTTGGTGTAAAGTGATATTGTTTGTTCCTATTTTGAAAGTCATATTGTTTCGAAATGGATGAAGACAAAGTGACACAACGTCACGGACTACTTAACAGCTTGTTGGATTCGTCTAACGCTAATGGCCAAGGCTGTTAGGGATCCTCGAAAATGTACTACTCAGTACTCAGAGTGTACCCAGTTTCCTGGAAAAACAGAGAATAACAAACACAGATTTTGGGACGGTTGAGTCGTGAGTCACTAAACCAAGTGGAAAGGTTTATTGAAACTCAAGTCCTTTTAGCCTACTTTTTATTCCTAAAACGAAATTTCAAATGGGCAATATTAGCTTGAAATCGATACCTACTACGAGAACGTCTGTAGACATTGGCGACCGCTCTAATTCGATTTTAATATTCATGACCTACTTTAGTACATTCAATTCCTTTAGCCGTATTCCAAACACATTAATATAGGTGAACGTCGGAAATACCGAAAATTATAACACCCAGTTCCTGCGACCGTCCGCCGCGCCTACGTACAACAATATATAACTATGTAGGACAATGCTCATTGTGTTAAGTCGAATGAAAAGATTTATACCCAAAGATATGTTACAAATTATTGGGTTCAACGGTTTTCCTAGTGTTGAGATACATTAGCAAATTACTTCATAAAACTGACCTATTACTGCGGTTTTTACTTGCACAGACTTATCTCGCCTATATCCCCGAAGGGGTAGGCAGAGGCGAATTACACACCCTCAATTTGCCAGCATTTTTAGTTCCACGTAATAGGGTGTAAGCCTATTGCCGTCACCGAGCACTCTAGAAAGTGGGTTATGTCCAAAATGTCCGAATTAATGTAATAAAATAAGCAGCTATATTATAATTTTGCAAAACTAAATTTGAAACCCGTTGCCGTACGATGAAATGTAGATAAAAGGCAACAAAATCTTACGTGCCAGCCGCTGTGCCACGGCCAATTAAAGTCCTGGGCGTCTTGGACTCATTTTTACTTGCAAGCATGTGTATTGTGATCAGATTACATAAACGTGGTGAAAAGATTGAAATATTATCTAAGAAATATAAAAGAAAAGGATTCAGGGGTGTAGAGATAAAATTGGAATGAAACAGCAAGGTGTGGGCCTACCTTGATCCGCTCCAAATGAATGTTTAATAAGATTCCCTTCACGCGAATATAGCTTCATATTTAACTTTCCTTCTGACTAATAATAAATTTATATTAGCTACCTGCATACTTTTCCCATTTTACTTTGTTTGCATGTCGTTACGAATGTAGAAGTGTGATAACTTCTTATTGCTTGGTGTAAAATTTTTACTTACTACTTCTCAACAGGAAATAATGCTTCGTTTAATTTATTTAAGTGTCTCCAAAGTAACCTTCGCTTCAATTTTCATAGTAAAACTGGATTATACTTCTCATCAATAGACGTGGTGCTTATATTTCACAGACGTCAACATCAATTGCAAGAAGTTGGAATTTAGGATTTTTAAACAAACAGTTAATTAACAAAGTCGTTGTAGCCAAACGTAAATTTAAGTATGAGTGAAGACACGAAGAGAAAAGACATACAAAGACACTTCTCACTGTCTCCAATATATAGTTAGGTACATCTCCCTCCCCAAGTGGATAGACGGATGTATTTTTTTCAAGCGACTTCCAAAAAGGAGGTGGGATTCACTTCGACTGTATGTTTTTTTTTCGGTCCCATTTCGGTAATTTGAAGTCGGTTGTTGTGTCATTTTAAACGTGTATTTATTTTGTGTAACTGTAAAGAATGTACCTTAAGCTTAAGCTAACTTTAGTCTAAGATAACGTAACGGCCGTAACGCAGCGTTGAGTGACGTCATTGATACTTTTTCTATGTCAATCACCGCACTCTAGGAAACCGAGCCAAAACGTTCTAGTGGCTTCAATTCACCGCTGCGGCCAACACGTTATCCTAGAAAACATCATCAAATCATTACAACACTAAAGAAAGAAATCAATTCAAACTTAGCCAAAACCAATATCTTCATTCGATATTTGCACTCACTGAATTTATAGAGAGCCACCATTCATGAAGGCTGCAGGCGAAGCCTAGATACCAATAGGAATTGCAATTAGGCTTCAATTTACGCATAGTTTGGGGCGGAATTTCATTCGTGCTAGCACCTCTGTCTTGGAATGCCAAGAATGCCACTACTTTCGTTTAGGTACGACTTCATCGATGTTTGATAACAACTCTACTTGGTATTTGTAAAACATTTGTTGGAACTAATACTACACGTATTGCTACGGAAACATATATTGTTTGAATGAAAATAGAAAATGTGTCTTTTTTTCTGAGAATCTGTTCTTGTGGGAGTAGTGTTTGTGAGTGTTCGTTTTTGTATTTGTGTCTGAGTAATGCACAGACCGCTGAACCAATTTTGACAAAATTACACCGGGTTAACTCAAAGGCTACAAAATTATTTATTGAGCGAAGCGAGCCGAAGCGAGCGGAGCTCTCAACGGGTGACTCAAATTATTTTTCAAACCATTTATGTTAAATTGTTTCTCGGCGAATACTCGGCCGATTTCGGATTTTATTGCACTCATCAAAAGCTTACAGAATTACCCAGGTTATTACGATGCCAGAATTTTGAATTTAAACTCGCTTCGCCCAAATATATGCTGCAGCGTAACGGTACGTTTCGCGACTGCGGCGACCTAGTAATAATAAAATTTTAATATAAAATTAAAATTTATAAAAATTACATGACGTAGTATGCTATAAATACAGCTTCCACGATAAAATATAATATGGTTGTAGTAAGGACATTTTCCTTGGCTCAATATAATGTTTAAAACTCAGCTGAAAATTGGGTTATTTAAACAGGCAGAAATGCCAAAAGTGTGTCGGTTTGTGGTATTTTACGCCGAGGACAACAGGAAACAACGAATATTCTGTTTTTGAATTCTGAAAAAAAAGTTCGGTCAAACAATTTCGCATAAATTTTTTATGCTACAAAAAGCTATACCTACCATTATTTATACAAAGCAAAGTGGGAAACTGTAACCGCTTTCCTATACATAAGACAAGCAGGCCTGAAACTTTCGGTGTCTGATAGAACACATAAATTTTAATAAAGAACTTCGTATCTTGTTTGCGTCGTGGTCTACTCTCTGTTTAGGTAAAAGTTGTAACACACACACTTTGTAACTCAATACAAGTGAGTATTACGAAGAGAGAACATTTATTAACGTTCCAATCAAGTTATTACGTTCTTATACTGAATAAATATACCCACTTAAGTATAGAAATTAGCGTTTGCTCAAGGCTTCACTATTATACTTTTATTAACCTCTATATAGGTTTAGGTTTTCTGCATTTTCAGAATGGGTACACTTTTTTTTTTTTTTTTTTTTATTCCGCGGCCCAAGGCCGCGGCCGCTCTAACGTCCGTTGCCGGGCGTCTCTGGTTACTAGCACAAGGTATGTCCAGTGGCGCCCGGCGGTGTCCAGTGGCGCCCGGCGGTGTCCAGTGGCGCCCGGCGGGGTAGAATGGGTACACTACATATTATTATTACGTAAAAGAATCGTTTAATGAGTTGATTACATTGCTAGTTAACTGTATTAAATAAATTACCGATCTTTTCTAAATTCTAGTGACATATCGATATCCTTTATAATGAAAGCTGAGAGAGTTTTTCTCCAAATTCAATGGCCCCACGGCAATCAGAGCACTGTCCGCAGATCATATTTCAGCGAATAAGATAACGCGGACAAAAGAAAGGAGTCCTCGTTTTACCCAATTGGGTAATGGGCCAGCTCTGTCGTTATCTTTACCCATTATTTCTGTTTGAAAGAGGTTGTGGTGTTCTACTTAATTCTAAGGGTGAAATCTTTTCAAAGATCTTTGATAAAGTTCTCCGTACTTGAAGTTGTTGTGAAGCGTTATGTTCGGATAAATTGCTTTTGCGGTCGCTCAATGGGTTTATGTTACATGCTAGCTTTTTTAAAGTGAGTAAATATTTTCGTATTAAAATTCCGACTCCCAAGTATTCCAAAATTCATTCTAAATAGGGAATATGCTTTCTTTAGCTTTGAATATTGCTCAGTATAAATATTTTATGTCAGTATACATAGCTAATTAGTGTTTAAGTATTGATCAAAGGAACAATTTACTTTGATAAATTACTGACTCAAGTGTAAAGTCAATTGGAAAAGGTAAGAAGTATAAAATGAATTTCTCGACAAGAAAATGTCCGTTAGACACGGTCATGTTTTGATTTAATCTATTAATATTTCATTTTGTACTTATAACTTCGACTATTAAGAATTCAAAGGGATCCCCTGAGGAATTATTCTTGTGTAATTAATGAACCCGCTTGGGAACAAAATGATGAAAAACCCATCTTGTAATAAAGGCTTTATGGAACCCTAGTGTGACCTGCTTTCATTATTGACCGAGCGAGGGAAGCATCTCAGTTTTAACTGGAGGACTGGCCGATCTGGCGTTGTTGGTATGTGTGTCAGTTTCGGTCTACAGACCGCATTTTTCAGCCGATTTTCATGAAATTTGGCACAAGTGTTCGTTGTTGCAAGGCGCAACTTTTGTCGAAGGAATTTTTCGATTGGGGGGAAAATAGGGGGAAAATGCATTTTTCAGCCGATTTTCATGAAATTTGGCACAAGTGTTCTTTGTTGCAAGGCGCAACTTTTGTCGAAGGGATTTTTCAATTGGGGGGAAAATGGGGGAGAAATGGGGGGGAAATGCGAAAATAACGCGAGGTCTACTGTTCACAGAACCACTAGTATATTGTTTAAAAGATGAGGCTTTGACGACAATACTTACTTAACTATGGTCGTTGGCTCTATTATGTCGTAATAAAGAAGAATAGTAGGTACTTAAGTATCAAATAGGTCAGCAATTCCTCTCGAAGAAAGTCTACAAATATCGATGATTTAACTATGGTAGTCAAGGTTCTATATATTTGATTACATACAAAACGACCAATACGCGAAATAACCAACGGCAAATTCTCAGGTTGACATTCAATACATTGATATCAATCACAACTATTGCAATCAAAGTAACATTATTTTGAACATGAATTTAATACAACGATATATTTATAGAAGCTTCCTAAGCTATAAGATATAGGTATAGGTTGGATTACATGAAATATCCCAGCTAAAGACGAAAAGCCGCTGTCAAAGGGCAAAGGGAGGCAAAGTTTGCAAACAACTTCAGTTCGATAACCAATGGCGTTTGGTGAACTCGTATTTTGATGTTAATAACTTTTTGTGGGAATATCTATCAGATATTAAACTGATAAATGGTACATTGTGTTGCCTTTTGATCCTTTACGATCTTCTAATTCTATTGTCAGTTTCTCCAAAAGGATAGTATACACTCTTTTGGTGGTAACTTTGTTGGACTACTGTAATAAAACGGGAGGTAATAAAGATAAACATATTATATATTGTCGCTCACCGTGAACTTTTATTTTTGCCAAAGTCTCGCTCTTTGAACGGCAGGTAGTAGATGGCACTGCTTACTGACGATGTTCTTGGGGCTTGGTAGAACTTTGAAAATAATTAGGTAACAAAATCTTGTCAATTTTGAATTAACTCTTATCTCTTACAATAACGGTGTTGCGTCCAAGTTACTTTTTCTTGTAAAATAACATAAGAGTAAAAACAATTGTTCTCGGATATTGCTTCAATCAGTTCTAAAACCGGGACCTAGTTCTCTTTAATAATACCTTTGTAAAATGGACATTTTGTAAGGCTTTGAACTCTGAAAACTAAGATTTTTATTCATTGCTCTTTTTAAGTATGCACCTTACTAATATCTAGATGATTTTAAAATAGTTACGATATTACTATTTTGTTCTGTAACAAGTTTCGTAGATTACATCTAATTAATTGTCATTTAAAGTTTGAAGAAATATGAAACTGTTAAAGTTAAAAAAGAAAAGCTAAAAACACTTAGTTACTTTTAGAATACTTCAAAAACTGCTGAAGAGCAACTTCGAAAGTTTTTTACTGCTACATTTTCTGGCGACGCTTGTATTTTAAAACGTCCAAGTCCCCAACTTTGCTCTTATTTGTTTCACCGAGAATCCAACCATAATTCACTCGTATTTAACCAAAAAAATAGTTTGAAGTCGTTTTTATAAAGTGGCTTCAAAATATGTCTTTCTTAACAAAATATTTTTCTGTGGTAAAGATACCAAACATTTCGTTTACACTTTACAGCATAACTTTTTTTGCGATTGACGAAATCCACATTACTTTTTACTTTTTAATTTGAATGTTGCCAGAGTCTCGTAGCAAAAGAGAGACTTTATTACACTCAGAGGTATCTCGCTTTTGACCCGTACGCCCTTTGTGTGAGCTATTTTTTATTCATTTCAACGGATTCATACGGGAGTTAGAGCCCCTCAACCGACTTCCCTTTTTGGTGTTATGCGTTTCAGCTCCCCATTTGCAGTTGGGAAAATAGAATTTGCGGTTAATATATGGTATGTCTTATTTATTTCACACTGGACGTTTTGATACCTGAAGCGGTTGGCAGAGGTGTTTATTACGTCCACATTTTGCCAGTCACTTCGTTTTGCACGTAATAATCCATTACCCAATCCATCCATTTCTCATGTAGATGCGAAGAAGGGCTCTGGAAATGAAGATACGAGTCCCTTAGTGCCATAATTGATTTTTATACCTATTTATTTGTTTGTTACAGGTATGCAATGCTTTTGGGACCAAGTTCTGCAGAAAAACGGAAATAAAATATCTGGTTATTTTATTGCAAAGTGAAGAACGTAGCTTGTTATATTCGCCATTAAGTTTTATATGCAAATAAAAGTTTTATTTGTGTTTTTCATGAGATATTCTAAGAAAAAAACTCATAAATAAAGTGTTACAGCGCAATTAAATAAAAATTGGTATGTTGATTGTAGTTTGACACATCTCGCGAAGTTGTGTGGTGCTATAATTGTTATAGATCGAATATTGCCCTAGCTTAACCCTACCCGACTGGGAACATGCTTACGCCTGTTAGTACTTAGAACTTAAAAACGGGCTTATAAACGTTAGGTTCTTATTGAGTCTTACAGACCCCTGCGGCTCTGCCCGCATTTTTTTATAGAATAAAGGTAGCTTACGTTACTTTTTATAAATTATAGAAGTAGAATCTTAAGTCGCGAGAATCCAGGATCCTAAATGCCTAATTATTTGCATTTTTAATTGGGTTTTTGAATGCCCGCCTGCCCGCTAGGGTTAATTTACTACGGAAATATTATGCGGATGTCTACGCCACTCCACTCCGCTCCTAACATCAGGATGACGTAATCATTATTTATCCCATGAATAAATAATAGGGGTACCCACTCAAGTGGAAATAAATTAAAATTTTTATTCTATATTGTCTTTAGTTGTTTTATCGCTTTATTTAACTGTAGAGAGCATTATTGTCGTTTAAAGGGTTAAATATTTTAAGTAAAGGGTCAATTAACTTCGAAACGATTAAAAACCCTTTAGATGTTGGCTTTGATTTATTATTAATTTGCTGATTATGCATATTTATAAGATTTCTTGCTTTTAAGTTATGCATCTTTCAAGTTAACTGTAAGATATTTCTCTCTATATCGACAAATTAAGAGCAAACCCACATAGTTTCTACTCAGACTGTAGATATTCTTTTTAGTGGTAGTAACATTTGTCCTTGCTGTTGGAGTTTTGGTTTGAATTATTACAGAGTGGTTGTGGATTTGTCGCACCTCCGGCCTACCCCTTTGGGGATATAGAGTTAGTTAGTTATGTATGTCTGTCTGTTTCATCATAGCTACGATCACGGAAACGTCTTTTCTTTTTTGGAAAAGGATGATATACCTAGAGTGACAAGAAATAACTAACTTCCATAATGAAGTCATAGTATCAAATCAACATTAATCCAACAAACGCCCCGCAAGTTAACTTATCACATTAACAATCTGCTGTTAGACCATCAAGCCAGTTACAGTGCAAGAAAGTTATGTCATCTGGTCAGTGTCTGCAAGAGGCTTTAATTTTCCGCCACATTCACACGACACAGGGTTGCACGGAACCACATACAGAACGGCCCTTTCGGAGCTCACACAGAATATAATGATGCATTATACTTTTAATGATTTTTATGTTAAAGTTATGTAAAGTAATATAGGTACCTAAATAGGGTAAAAGTAAAATTCGCGGTTGCCCCACGCTCCTTCATACTACGCCTCACAGTTGCTCCTTGCAACTGCCGAGTTGACTCCCTATTAGAATGAATGACACTGGTATTAGTACAATCGGAATTGTAATAAACGACATAGCCCAAAGGATAGTAAGCTGAAGTGGAAGTGGGCCGATCACATAACACGAAGCTCCGACAGTCGATGGGGCAAAGAGATTCTCTAGTTGAGACTGCGTACTGGCAAGCTCAGTGTGGGACCCACACCTACCAGATGGACGGACGACCTAGTAAATACTGCTGGGTCTGGTGGAAAAGGACGGGTCACACTGGAAACTCATCGGATAGGCCTATGTTCAGCAGTAGACTGAAGGTAGAAATTATGAGCATAAATTACTTAGTAATTATATATAACCATTTTATAAAAAGAGCAAAAAATATATATCATAACTCGGTCGTTTAACAAGTTATAACAGTGGGACTATTGCATCGGTATCTACATTCTTACGCATATTTAAAACCCCATCACCATGCCTAAGTACAGCAGGAAGTATAATAAGTATAGTGTAATCAAAACCCCCATAAATTCCTATATTAGGGTTGTCATTAATATCGAGAACACTATATCGATACATTAACCAGTGACTAGCCGTAAACAAAGAAGTAAAACCGACATAAAATCTTAGTGTTGTTTATCTAAAGGAATCTCCTTTTGGAAACTATGTTGACATGTATATCTTTAGCTGGTTTATTATTACTCAACGTTATTTATATCTGTTTTCTTGTGGGGGTAGGCAGAGTCATATTATACGCCCAAGTATGTTGGTTTCACGTAATTTTTGGTTGAGCCTATTGGTGCTAACTGGGAAATGTTCGCATAAAGCCTAGTCCGTTGATCAACAGGTGCACCACTTACACGACTCTTAAGATCTCGACCTTTTATTTTTAATTAAGTACTAATAGTACGAGTATAAAGAGGAAATGTTTGATTGTTTGTTTTAATGAATAGGCTTCAAAATAACTAGACCTATTTGAAAACCTCTTTCGTCTTTATTAATATTTTACTGCCTCGGTGGCTCAGTGGTATGAGTATGCGACTGCCGTATCTGAGGTCCCAGGTTTGATTCCGGGTCGAATCAAATTATTTGTGCGATCCACAAATGTTTGTTTCGGAGTTTGGGTATTTTCTATGCATAATGTGTATGTATTTAGAAATATATAAGTATTTTTAAAAAATGTTTTAAACTTATTTTAAATTTTTTAATAGCACTATTTTCCGCAGGATTTTAAAAGACAACAAAACGTCGACAATTGTTTCGCCTCTAAACGAAGCATTATCAAGACTGTCTCAGAGAGAACAGCCTTGACGCCTGGTAACGCCTGGTAACGCCTGGTTCCATCCAATATTTAAGATCAGTGAGCATCACTATCCAGGCCAAACTATACATAAAATTGATCAACGAAACAATTGTCGACGTTTTGTTGTCTTTTTAATCCTGCGGAAAATAGTGCTATTAAAAAATTTAAAATAAGTTTAAAACATTTTTTTTAAATATTTTACTTACCATTGCTTAGTCATGGATTTTCGCCAAGTAACGCCTGGTTCCATCCAATATTTATGTATAAGTATGTTTATCAGTCGTCTAGATCTCATAACACAAGCTTATATTAGCTTAATTTGGGCTAGATGACGTGTGAGAATGTCCAAGTATATTTATCTACACTACTATTATAAAGAGGAAACATTTGTATTTTTGTGTGTAGATATGATTGTAATGAATAAACTCAAAAACTACTATGCCGATTTCAAAAATTCTTTCACCATTGGAAAGCTACATTCTTACACCATTGAGTAACATAGGCTACTTTTTATCCCAGTAATGTGTTCCCTCGGGAACCGGGAACGAGTAAACTAAATCACGCGGGCAGAGCTGCGGCGATCAGCTAGTTTATTTATAAAGTTACATTATTAGCCAGTTAATAACATACTAGTTATCCCGGCGAACTTTGTATCGCCTAAATATAAAAAAAAGAATATATTAATATTTCATGCAAATGTATGTATTATTAATTATAATTGAAAAACGCGACGGACGGACAGACAGACAAATTGTCGTATTAAATATATAGATATCACGGTATGATCAACAGGAGTGGAGTAGCAATATAAAATGTTGTTAAAACCAACGTTGCCACGCGGACAAAGTCGCAAGCGTTCACTAGTTATCGCCATATCTATACTCTGCTTGATTGTTCTATAAATTACAGTCCAAACTACATTAACTCTGAAATACTAATGGTTATTACTAATTACTCATGTAACAGTGAAATAATTACGGTGTAGTTTCACTTTTTAGGGTTCCGTAGTTCAAGTTTCGGAACCCTTATAGTTTCGTCATATCTGTCCGTCCGTCTGTCCTCGGCTTTCCTCGTAAACGGTGAGCAATAGAATCATGAAACTTTGCATGGATATGTTGACAAAGTGTTGAATGAAAATTATGAAAAATATTTGTTTTGGGTAATTTGGTGTAACCTCCCCTACACGTAACCATAATTTGTATTTGTTTTCTTGCGTCCACCCCTTGCGTATTTGTTTTCTTGAGTGTGGGGTGTCATTGGTTAGGTCTTTTAACAAGATTAGATTGCTAAGACGAATTTTAATTATAATTTGTAAATCAGAGCGACCCTCTGAAATCTAAACGGCTGGCTCGAAAAATCTGAAAATATTTGTGATTGTAGTCGATTTAATGAACTTTCAAGGAAAACCATAACGGATCCGATAACTTTCTTAGTTCAGGAATTATAGAGGTTATTATGTGGGACTACGGAACCCTATTGTGGCCAGACACGCACTTGACCGGTTTTTATAAGTACAAAAGTTGATTCAATTCCACCCTTTAGAAAGCAATTAGTAAGTATAATTACAGTATTTTAATACATACATTATGAGTTCGATAACATCTAAATTAACTATCAAATGTATGAGTAGTTGTAGTAATTTTTCATTTGCCGCCTATACTTATAATATTATCAAGTCTTACTTAGATGGAAAAACACGTAAATTTTCGGCGTTATTTATTCAGTAACTAAACGAGACGGATGTATACTATATTCATATGTGAAAGAAGGATGGATAGAAGAATATCTAATGAACGTAACATGAGTGCGAGTTGGGTGAAGGGTCATTGACCTTTCTTTAGGGTGTATCCCCCTTGGATTAGGCTTGGAGCTCGGCGGGCGGTATATTTTGATGCATTTTCTAATTGTAACATTCATTTGGGCATTTAGTAGTAAGCAAACTTGACTATGTTTTTGTTGTAAATTATATCAACCCTTCTTAAGTTTGTGTCTGCGTGATGTTGCAGTAATGCTTGAGAATATTTTGATAGACGAAGTACCACTTTGAAGATGTTCAAGTAATGAAATAGCTTCAGATTAAAATGATACAAGATATGCCAATATTGTTCTATTAGACCCTTACTATGTAGTAAGGTGTACATATTTGAGTGCTGTGTGTTTATTTATTGTTACTCCATCGTTTAACCACTGGATTGATTTGAAGGACACTGATAGACTTGCTAACCTGAAAAAGACAGAATGTGGGGTACAGCTATTTGAGTGAGCGAGCGAAGCGTCTTATTTCGAGATTGGACAATTTTACTTTACGTCCGTTTGTCTGTCTGTCTGTGTTCCGGGCTAGCAGCCACAGTTTGTATCCGATCTTCACGAAACTTGGCACAAGTGTTCCTTTAATTAATAATTTTTTTACGACGTGAGCTTTTTTAGATTGAGGTGTAAATATGGTCAAATAACCTTTTAATGTTTTTAAAGGGCTGGCGGTCCCTTTATAATCTGATCTTCACGAAACTTGGCACAAGTATTCCTTTACTAGAAACAATATTTTTTGTGGAGTTTTTTTTATTGGGGATTTCATCACAAAAAAAATATTTTAATGTTCACGAGGTCTGCTGTTCGACCATAGGGCGACCACTAGTTATAGTTACTGAGCGGAGCTCAATCTTAGGCGACAAGAGTAAATCGTTTGTGTGCCTACTCCTCCGAAAAGGCTCGACCGATTTTGACCAAATTTGGCATGCTGGTCGACATCATACCCGGGAGTGCATATATCTGAAATCATGAAAATAGAGCTGACCACGGAGGAATAATCACCGAAAATGTCCTGGACATCTCCGAAAAACCAGATGATTAAATGGTTGCCATGGAAACACGGGCGTCAACATTGAAAATAGATTTTTTTTCCTTCGATTAATTAATTTAAGGGTTTGATTCTGATTCTGATATGTGATAAACATTTGCTCCGCTCAACATTTGCAATTAGCAGCATGCATTGCATACCTAGTTTCAAAGGCAATAGGTACCTACCTAATATTGTAGTAGGCGTCTCTCGCTTTCAGTTAAAAATACTACTAATAAAATTTTCTTAGCAGCCGTTTCACCATGAACATAGTACACAAGTGCCGAGGGTAGGTATAGAAAAATAAACGTCACCCTGAAATTCATATGTAATACGTATTTTTTAAGTGTTTGAAATAAAATTAAAAAGCTGACAGCAATCACTGGACCGTAAACATCAGATCCAATCAACACGAACCAAAAGGAGCGAAAACTAAATGAACGAACGAGTAACTATAAGTGACCGATATTGAACAACTTCATCAGCATGACGTCACTTGAACAAAACTGTATTAAGTTACGTCACACATTACAACAATAGTAGATTGTTAACTAAGGGATGAAAGCATCCCATTTCTGACGAGATATTTTGGCGCCAATAGTTCGAGGCAGAAATGGGTGTTTTCACCCGAGTTAAACACCCTACTTTTCATTTCGAATGCAAGGAAACCAAATAAAAGTCAAATAAAAAGATAGACAGACAATAGAGATTGATCACATATCAAGTATTGTGCTTCCCGCCTTTTTTTATTTTTGTTTCTCATTCACGCTTTTTTCAGGGCAGGCTGTATGTAGTCTTTTGATCATACCGCCTTGTCATTGTTATATGTTTTCATGCAAAATAGTCCTCAGTTTTTTAATTTCTTCAGTTAATTTTTTTACGCACATATTTTTTGAAGCGCTATAGAGTATTTTTTTTATGATTTGACGCGTTACGGCGGGCGATTTAGTCAGGTTTAGTTGGAGTCTCAACCTTAAAATACTGAATGAAAGAAAAATACTCAGTATTTTATGGTATAACTGTCCAAATAATTATTGTTTGTGCTATTTACGTTTTATTTTATTGTAACTCACTCTTTTTTGTTTATGACCATTCAAAAACCAGAAAGTTGTATTGACTTAATCGAACTTTGGCTGTATACGTTTTTGCTATCGCCTCAAGATGTACTGATATTTTTTTTTACTTTTCCGCCCTAGGGCCGAAGTGTATCACTTTCAACCCAGGTAACCCACCAATATCAGGTAAACAATGACTCACTTTCAGAGCATGAGAGAAGAAAACATACTTTTGTTGTTGTTTTAAAAAACCGGCCAAGTGCGTGTCGGGTGACGCATAGAATAGGGTTCTGTAGTCAACCATAATATCATCTATAACTCCTGAACTAATAGAGTTATCTAATCCATTACAGTTTTCCTTGAAAGTTCCGTACATGGACTATCATCTAAGGGTTCCGAGAATTGATATACAGTACCCTAAAAAGTGTTAAATTCCAGATGCTATAAGAACCTACGTATATGTATATTAAATGAGTCCAGTTTGAGTATTTTTAAATATTTGGTTAGTTGCAGCAATTTTTTTTTCAGTTAATTATAGGTCTGTATTTATTTTATCCATAATTTATTACCTAAGGATTCATTGACATGATCTAAATTTATAATTATAGTTAAGATTTCCGGTGGTGTAACCCGTAGCTCTGAGAGTGGCCCTCTTGACAACCGGAACCAACGGCTTAATGCAATCTGCTAAGTGCCAAGGGACGTGAATGATACATGAGATGGTGTAGTAAGCATATCTCTATAAGAAATTCAGTGTTATTTTTCTGTGAGGTCAGTAAATTACATGTACCTAAAAATATATGTCACATGTTATGTATTTTTACTTTTATGACTGTACTTAGAGTAGAAATGTACACCGTGCCTCGGAGAGCACGTTAAGCCGTCGCGTCGGTCCCGGTTCTCATACGAACATCTATGGCAGTCGTTACGGATATTTGGAGCCCTATGACATAATCCGACTGGTCTAACTACAGAACTTCGATATCGCCCATGGGTTGTGGAGGTCAGACGGCAGTCGCTCCACGGAAAATATCAAAGTTCAGCCGCATCGCAGTAAGAAAGCCGACTGGAAAGCCGACCCCAACTGAGTTGGGAAAAGGCTCGGTGGTGATGAACTTAGAAAAGAATTATGTAACAATACACCTGAATAGATCAAGACAGTTGAACATTATGAAATATTTAGTAAAAAGTTTATCAATTACCTGCACACAGTGAACCTAGTGAAAGATGGACATAGCTCTGGCAAAACCTAAGTTGGTCTCCATCTTAAGTGGAAGGCACAACACGAGTGGCTTCTGGACATCGTGTAATTCTTATGTATTATGAGTTTAACATTCCTGTACATACAATAAGATACCTTGATTCGATAAATCTGTCTTTATCACTTCACTATAATAAAGATCAGGCATAAGCATATATGAGGTTAATTACGACACTTATTATAATCAGTATTATACACTGACCTGACCTCACTGGACACAAACATTAAACAAACACATTTCAACTTTGCTCACACATAATTTCGCCCGTAAACTTTATTACTGCTATAAGTTGGCAAAATATTATCAACTCAAGTTAGTGACGTCATATCACCTGAGCGTGGATT
The DNA here is from genome assembly GCA_963556515.1 of Nudaria mundana. NCBI lineage: Eukaryota > Metazoa > Arthropoda > Insecta > Lepidoptera > Erebidae > Nudaria > Nudaria mundana. Next base: position 12,721,231 of record OY748301.1, read on the forward strand.
TTGGTCATAACTCCCCTCATCACCGGCACGTTGTTCAGCCAACATTTATTATGATTAACGAACGCGGTTTTTGGAAGCGACTTTTGTTATAAATCATGTAAGTTCGTAATTAATTTAAGTTATTCTGTTTCTACTGTGTTGAAATATGGTTTTTGATGAAGGTTTTCCGTGTCTAATTATTGTGCTCTATTTTAGCTGGAAAATGAGCGTTGGCGTTGACCATTGCGGTTACGTAGTGGCGACAAATGAATGAACTAGCCTAGAATGATTATCATACACAATATTGACGCAAAGCCGAACCGCAAACTGCAGTAGATGTCTTTGGTTACGATAGGTAGGTACTACACGTTTTTAAATATTTCTATGTTAAATAAACATCACAACCATAATCAGTGACATAAACCTTATTTCGTTCAGTCCCAGCTACGACAAAAGAAGGTCAGAAGTCCAGACAAAATAATTTGAGAATCAGATATAAAGTTCCCTGCATTACTTTGCAGAAAGTTTGTTTTGAACATTTTGTAGGTATTAAATGATTGACGCATATCCTAGCCCGTGTGTATCATTATATCACCTCCGATCATACTTTGTAAACAAAGTTAAAAGAGCTACATATTAAATGCCTCCACTAAAAGCGTAGCCGTGTTCGGCAAATTGATTCAATTTGCAAATAATCCAACGATATTGTTGGCGCCTGCTGGCTTCGTATTGTGGCGGTCCGTCAGTAATCGGTGCGTGAATTGCGACGAACGTTTTCTTCTTACGGTAAATTGGGTACGCATCGGTAATAATCACTGAGGTGATATACTGTGTATGGCAATGAAATATTCAAACAGCTTCGATTGATCGTTACGAGACGGTTTAGAATTTCCGATAAAATTTTAAGTATCTACTTATCGAATTTCAATACAAATTGTGAGGCTTTATTTGCTCTTGCAGTAACTTGCTAAGTGTATAGTCATATTTAACGAAGAAGATTTTTATTTATTTCCGGCATTTCACCGAAGGCAAATGATATTCGAGTAGGTAGTGTTTATCAATATTTTTTTTGTGTTATCGTTTGCGTTGCTGAACTGTCTGAATCACTTGTCAAAGGACGAAAGTATAGCAATTAATTCCAAATAACATCTACAGCTACGACCTTATTAGAAAAGTGATGAGTCAACTGGGAGGTTTTGCTTGATGTTATAATAAACGCAAGACGCTACGCTTGCGATATTCGTACGACAAAAGAGCTGTCACTCATTCTTGTTAGGCGTTTGAGCGTTGTTTGCTGATCCATTGTACATGTAAGACTGGCTTTGCGCGTGTGGTTATTTAGGATGTTCTATCTAAGTAACTAGATTATATAAATTGTGTATTGTTTGCTGAGACACGATAAAAATGGCTCCAAAGATAAACTTCTAATGTTATTTGTGAGGAGATGCTTGTTTTTGTGCTTTAATTTCAGCCAGTTCCATACGGACTGCTTGATGGTTAAGGCACTGTTGTTGTGTGATGACACGTACATTTGTGCTAAAGTCTGGGTGTTTTCTAAATATAATATGTATAATATAATATGTATAATATGTATAATATATAATATGTATGTAGTAAAAAAAAAATATATAAAAGTATTTATATCAGTTTATCTAGTACTCATATCACAAGCTCTGCTTAGTTTGAGACTAGATGGCGTTGTGTGAATTGTCCTAACATATTTATTTATTTAGGTATACTAAAACACACAACTCAATCTCGTAGGTACTAGTAATCATTAATAAGACATTAATAATGAATTCGTACTATTTCTATGTAAGTACTATTCCCAATTCTGTGTTATTTTTGAAATTTCATCAACATACAAACAAAGCACCTTCAAAATAAAAATCCGTCGGTATTGGGTCAACGTTCCGCATATTAAATTGAGCGAATCGCCACTCCAAAATATGAAATGTAATATAATACGGAATATTGTCACTAGAATATCCCCACGCTTCGTTGAGGCGCTGGCGAAAGCCGATTATAATCGTGATAAAAACGCATTTCTCCCCCAGATATATGCCACCCTGGCCTTATACAATCACCCATCAAAACTCTTTGCAATTTATGTAGACATCCATGCTATTATTTATGGGTACAGTAGCGTATAAACTTTCCTTTTGGCTAGGCCACTCGAATCAAGATGTATGGCTCTTGATCCGATACGTGGTCGCTTCGGAATAACGATAGACAAATTTAAAATGGAGGTCCAATAGGACCTCCATTTTAAATTTGTCTATCAATAGCTATCAATAGCAATAGCATACAAAAAGTATTTTGATAATAATACCATGTTTTGAACTCGTCGGAAACCACTAAGCTTTTAGTATCAACTCGGTATAACAAACAAAACTGCGCTCATGTCATTTAGGATGGACAGGTTGCAATAAAAAAAGAAAAATATCTACTTTATAACGTTAAAACAGAAGCCTGTACATGCAACAAATAAATGGATAACACGCACTTTTATTTGCTTTGAATTGTTTTGACTGTTTCGAAGTGCTTTATGTTTTGGGAATACTTGTTAACTTTTTGTAGAAATACAAAAATGTTATAGGTATAAATGTACAATACACCCATAGATGTAGGTATGCTTAATAGAGTATAATTTAACAAACAAATATTATTTAATTCTCATGCTAGAAGAACTCCTCTGCCTTTGAATATATAAATCCTAGGCTGAACTGAATTAAAATGGCTTTATTTTACAATGCATAGTTTTCTGGTTCTCAAATCACACGGGAACACATTAAATACTGGTGTTAATCCAGGTTCTCAGTAACAGTCTTAGCGAAATGACCGGCAAATTAGACCCCCTTCGAAGGAAAGCCATGTGTGGATGTTATATAACATCCATTAATAACTAAACCTTTTATATTGTGAAAAAAAAAAACTTTTTTAATATGGCGAGACCGCGGCAGCTCCCTTGTCCATTGCTACGGACGTCTCTTAAATTTAGGTACTTACGCTAGTAATTCTATAATCCTATCTCGCTCAATACGCTTGACTCATGTCAAATTGTACAAAATAGATAGTTTATTTCGGGTAGTATTTGGTTCAAGGAGCCCCTATATTTATTATAGAAGTAATTCTTTAAAGTAGCAGATGAGTATTAAATGCCAACTTCGAAATATAGGTTTTCGATCTATGACTCATAATCCTTGAACTAATGTCCGCCATTTTAAGTGATGATTAAACGTCAGTCACGTTATCATCACTGTCAACAGGCGTAGGTGGCTGTGTAGTTTCCGGTCCGTGTGATGTCTGACATCCGTTTTTAACCGTTCACTAAATTTCTGCTTTAAAAATTCATATTTTAAGATTTTCAAGCATTCAAAAAATATTATACATTATTTTTAGGTTATAAAGATCAATTATAAACCATTTATGACCTATTGCAAAAAAGTGTCAAATAACCTATTCTTACTAAGTTGTAGATAACTACAGCGCGAAGAACATTTACATGGATCTACGTCACGTGCAATGCAAGTAATTTGATAGCATTAGGGGTCGCTATCCTGGATAATGCAGGGTTAATGTTATCATTGTCCTTCGTTTATTTATAATATGGCTTCGTCAACTGCTTTAATTCTTACGTGTTAAAGTTTACAATGTAATTTGATGTACTAAACCGGTTCGTGCTTATTTGATAAAATTAATGAAACTTTTTAACTTTGTTCTTTTGTAATTTCGTTTAAAAATAGTATTGTACAAAATTGTAAATAATAAAATAACCCTATAGCTTGTTGGACGTTAATAACCGCAATGTCTCAGAAATGGCAATTCCTAGGGTAAAAATTGAATAGTAATTTTTGTAGGTTACTTTATTATCTACAATTTTGTACAAAACTATTTCTTGATATAATTCACTGTTTGCGAGAAAAATAACTAGGTATGCAATGCATGCTGCTGTTGCAAAAAACTGAGCGAAGTGTTAAATTTTAAAGACAACGATTAATTTTTTTATGTTCAAACAAAAAAGTTTTTTTTTTAATTCTTACTTGAATTATTTTTGTTCTAAACCACCCTCACGCCACACGTTATCACTGTGGTAAGTTTGAAGGAGATCGTTTCAGGCGTTTAGGAGGAGTATGGGGACAAACGAAATACATTAGTCGCCTAAGATTGAACCGAAAATTTTCATCTTTAATCTTGAATAACTTTTTTAGCACAAGTCGGGATGGGAACTTTTGATATTTGATTTATAATGGCGTACTTGAGACCTGCACCAATTTGCAGCTCTATACGAATTAATCAACCTTACAATTTTGTTCCGAATATTTTAACTGGATAACTCTGTTAGCTACCTGATGTGAGAATTTTTTTAGAAATAGGGTTAGGACTCGGTGAAATAAAGCTACTTACGAAAAATGAGCTTGCTGTTAATCAATTTTTTTCAATCTTCTACGGCCCACGTACTAATCGGTACGTTATTTACTTACTGTATTGTCCCATGTGAGAAAATACTTTTCAGTATGAATGAAATGTCACAACTCACACAAGCTGTACCAAATTGTTCAACAGTAACGTTGAAAACAATGTTTATTTCCTCTGGGGCAAATGTTGCTGTCTTCTAACGGCTCTAGAGAATACAATGTACCAAACATATTAGAAAGAAACTTTTAATTGTATAAAGAGACATCCCATTTGAAGATTGTGATTTATGGAGTTATAATATCGATTTTCTTTTAGGTATGTTTGAATTAATAATTATTGAATGTGTTGTCAGTTTTGGTATTGTAACCCGGAGAGGGCTAGTAGAGGGGCTCGTTGCTAAGTGGTACACATTGCAAAGGTTAAGCCAGGTCAATATTATGGTTGGGGACCATTTCCCAAGACATTGAGACCCCTCCTTGCCTAGGCGAGCACGTTAAGCTATCGGTGCTGGTCCTGGTTGCCATACACATCAACTATAGCAGTTGTTACTGGTAGTTGGAGTTTTAAAAACTCCGACTGGTCTAATTACAGATTTTAAGAGATGTTGAGATGGCAGTCGTTTACGCATAATATATGGTTCCGTAGTTACCCATTATAAGCTCTATAACTCCTAAACTAACAAAGCTATCTGGTCCGTTACAGTTTTCCTTCAAAGTTTATCATATGGACCACCATCACAATTTTTGTTTAGATTTTTTGAGCTAGCCGTTTAGATTTTAGAGGGGGGGACACTCTTGTGAATTTCCCCATTTTCAGGTTAAATTTCTTACACTGCCTCTTAAATTTTATTTGTGTCTACCCACATATATTTTAAGAATTGAGTTCAACAATGGCTTGAAGATATGTTAGACAGTGTAGTAAAATATCTGTTTAATAAATATGTAAAGTGAACAACAACCTTTGTTAATGCTATAAAGCGAAACCGGTCAGGTTAAATCCTGTATATTAAATAAAAGTGAAACTTGTACACCACAAGTGTTTTTTGTTAACATGAATTACTATAAGTTTCACCAAGTGCCGACAATCGAAACCATCAACTATATGGGGGACACACTGTTTTAACAAAAAAATGCGCTTTAAAGTTGTATATCTCGCAAACGGACACCTAAATCAAAAAATTGTCTTAGGAACTTGCCAATGTTTTAAAAATACCTATCTAAAAATATCCCACACGATGGGGTTGGCGCGAAAAAAAAAAATCATCGTTGTAGGGGGAGGTGCCCCAACAAAAAATTTTTTTCATAATTTTATATTTTAGCACTCTGTCGGAATAGTAAATACACATATCCGTGCAAAATTTTATCTTTCTAGCACAAACCGTTTGGTACGAGGACGGACGGTCGAACATGACGAAACTGTAAGGGTTCCGAGACTCTTACTAGGGAACCCTAAAAATAATTCAATGACATCCATTAGTCTCGTAACTTAATTAACCCACAAACACATACAAAACTTAATGTTGAACGTAAAAGCGTTGTAAAATATAAAAAAGAATATATAATAAATTGGAGAAACGCATTTTATTAAGTGTTCCCTGTGGTGGCCATCACTTGGATCATAACCAACCCCCCACAGAGTAGGGGAGTTCCAATGTTTATTACGAAGATTAATGACATATGTATACACGCAAGTATTGTACATAAATAAATGTTTATGTGTTATTTTGGTGTAGCGCCAACGTGTTTTTCGGTATTAAAATGTTATTTTACCTGCATTTGTGACAACCATAAAAGTAGATATAATAAGCCGCCAGTGATGATTCTGTCAAACTTTTTATGCTCCCATACCTCGCAGGTACGCGCTGTCACAGAAAACATTGGTGATCAGATTATTATGGATTTTAGATGCTTGGAGCATATTCCTGAAACACCTCAGTTAAAATCTTATGAAAAAAAAAAGAAATAGGTAAATAGTTTGAAGTTCATAACGACAACAGTTCAACAAATCTCTAAAAATAAGTTTTTGTCAGAGCATATGAAACTTAGCATGAACAGGATAGTCTAGTAACGAATAATTTAAATATTGTGGGTTTCTAAAAACTCTAAAAATAACCGAAAAAAAAACAATATTGATAACATCAATCACAATTTTGCCGTAACCAAAAAATTGTGCTTAAGGGCAGTAATATCATTTCACTTTACCCCAAACTAAAACCGTCCTTGGAAAATTAACGTCTATTCTACTTTCGATTACACTCGCTCCATCCATTCCAATAAAACAGCGTCCCGACTAGACATAATCTCGCTAGATTGACGGACCGAAGTCGCCGTATCCGTTACATTGCGTGACAGCTGGTTTCGCATCAGATAATCCTTGCCCAGTATATTTTCAAATCACTACGTCTTTTTGTAATGAAACCTTTTTTCATTTCGTTGATATTTTTGGGTTAGTTATTTTTATTGTTGTCTAGATAGATTTAACTGTTTCATTATTGAAAAGGTCAGATCCTTAAGTGGAATTGTAATTTCTATAGTTTACATTGTGCTATCTGCAGGCAAAAGTAAATTTGTAATATCTCTATGGACTTCATTTTGGGTGCTTTTATACATTACATCAAACTTTTTTTTTGGTTTCAGGTAACCGTTTGCAAGATGACAACAGAAAAAGTGAAATTACCTTGTAGAGTTTTGACAGCACAGGCATGCATCACTAGTAGCGTACAAGTGTTCTACACATAAAACTACATGGGTCGAGCGTTACAGCAAGGATCAAATTCGTTGCTCTATGTCTCTACACCTTGGATGATAAACGAAACTAGAACCAGGGTTGTAACATCGGCCGTTGTTGACCCACTTAATTCCATAGATTTGGGATAGATGACTCTGATGTAACCCTAAGACCTGAAAAATATAAGTAGATCGCATTGACATCGGCTGTGCAAGGACAAACGAACACTTTTTTTTTTTTTTTTTTTTATTCCGCAGCCCTGGGCCGAGGCCGCACCTACGTCCATTGCCGAGCGCCTCCGGTAGACACTGAGAGAATTCCCAGTGGCGCCCGGCGGACCTTGGCCCCCATTGTGGCCACTGCGTGGTGGTCGGGTGTTACCCCGCATCCTTGGGGTCGGGTTAAATCCCGCGTCGGTGAGTGAAGTCGTGCGTGGAGTGAAGCCCCACATCATGCAGCCCTTCTAGCCTGCTTCTGTAAGGACGGTGGGTTGCTAATCCATCGTCCTCAGGCCCCGATCATGGAGGTCGATGGTCCTGGGCGTAGTCACGTCTGCGGCGTCCTCGCCGCACACTTCGGAACTCAGCGGGGAGGGTACGCTCCCTCACCCTACCGGCCGCCTCCTTCACGAGCATTACCTGCTCGCAGAAGGAAACGGCCGCGTTCCACTGGCTCCCGCTAGAGACCATGGCTCGTAGCATGGTCTCCAGCGAGAGCGTATCTACGTCCAGGCCCACAACGAGGTCCCGGCGCTGACTCGCCCATGCTGAGCATTCCACCAACGTATGGAATGCCGTGTCTTCGCCGGAAGCCTCACAGTGTTGACACGCGGGTGTGACCTCACGATGCATGCGAAACAGATACTCACCGAAGTTTCCGTGCCCAGTGATGATCTGTGTCGCACGATACGTGAGGCCACCGTGCTGCCTCTGCAGCCACTCCTCCATGATCGGTCTCACCGCCGCGATGGTGGTGGTTCCCCACTTTGGTTGCTGAAGTCGCACCTTCCATGTCTCCATGAGATCCTGGCGGAGTTGGGACCGCTGGGCCTCGATTTCTCGAGACGCAGGCCTGTGGTCCCGCTCCAGCGCCTCCTTGTGCCATTGAAACAATGACGCAAGGGCTCTCGCTTCCAGGTCCCATGGAGGGGTCGCGGCTAGGAGACATGCAGCCTCTAGGGAGATCGTGCGGTACGCTCGTATTGTCCTGACGGCCAAGGTCCTCAACGATCTGTGTAAAATGGCAGCGTTGTTGGCCGTCAGTCTCGGCGCCCATACGGGAGCCCCGTACACGGCCATACTCCGCACGATCCCCAGGTACAGTCTCCTGCAGGAAGCGTTGGGTCCCTTTAAGTTAGGCATCAGTCGCGAAAGCGCGGCTGTCGCCCCCGTCACTTTGGGGACCAAACTTCGGAAGTGTGGTCCGAAGTTCCACCGGCTATCGAGTACAAGCCCCAGATACTTCATTGTGGGCTCGATGCCGATGCTAACGCTCCCTACATTTATGCTGGATCCTGGAGGTGGCCCGCGCCGAGGTCCGTGAAAACACAGAGCCTCGGACTTATTCAGTGCCACCTCCAGTCCCAGCCGCCGTATCCGACCCACGACTTCAGCAACCCCAGTCGTGACCTTGAGTGTTGCCTCCTGGTGCGTTACTCCCCGCGCCGTGACGAGCGTATCGTCGGCGTAACAAGTTACGCCTACGCCCTCAGGCAACGCACCCCGCAACACCCAGTCGTATCCGATGTTCCACAGGAGAGGTCCTAGGACCGACCCCTGAGGAACACCGCACGACATATCTCGCCGAGCTGGTCCGAGCCAGCTAGGGTATGTTATAGCCCTCTCGGATAAATATGCCCCGACAATACGACGGAGGTAGAGAGGCACTTCGTGGTATACCAGTGCCTCTCTAACGCAACTCCAGGGTAAGGTGTTTTAGGCGTTGGCGATGTCAAGAGACACCGCCAACACCACCTCGCCCCGCGAGACTGCTTCCTACGCCAGGGTCTTCACGCGCATGATCGCGCTCACGGTGGACCGTCCCCGACGAAAACCGTACTGGTTGTCCGCCAGGTCTGGGCCCACACGCGTGAGATGCTCGACGAGGCGTTCCGCGATAATTCGCTCAAAGAACTTACACACCTCGTCGAGCAGCACGATCGGCCGGTAACCGGACGGTGAGTCCACCGGCCGCCCCGCTTTCCGGATCAGGACCAGTTTCCCCGTCCTCCACACCTTGGGAAACTGGCCCCTTTCGAGGCATGCGCTGAAGAGCCCCCTCAGTCGAGGCCCGAGTTCCTCGAGGGCCAGGACCCATACACGGCCCGGAATGCCGTCGGGTCCAAGGGCGGTGGTTTTCCGGCGACTGAGCCGTAGTACCACCTCTCCTAACTCACCCTCTCTGACTTCGGGTACGTCGTCTTCGCTGCTACTATCCGCGTTGCGCGTCTGAGACGGAGCTATGCGCGGAGGGATGTGCTCCTCCACGCTCGTCGGAAACAGAGAGCCCAAGACCCACTCCAGCCGATCCGGCTGGAGACTCTGGGTCAGTGGAAGCGCCCTCGGTCGGAGTTTACCTCTGACCTGTAGGTATGGGCGCCCCCATGGGTTCCGCTCCAGGGTCTCCAAGAGCTCCTCGCGGGCTGCCGACTTAGCCCGCGTGATCGCTTCCTCGAGGGTGCCCTTAGCCTCTCTGTAGGACGCATATAGCTCCGCCTCCCGGGCTGCCGCGTCGTCTGGTCGACGATGCCTCCGGCGAAACCTGGTATACTGACGGCGGGCGGAGACGCATGCTGCACGCAGCTGTGCGATCTCCGACGACCACCAGTACACCTGCTTCCTGGCCGGCCCGGGTGTAACCCTAGGCATCGCCGCATCGCAGATTTGCGACATGACTCTCCTGAACCACTCCGCCTCGTCATCCACGTCGACAGGCCTGTCCGGCGCCGGAATCCAGGCCTGCACGATGGATGCCTCCAGGAGAGCCTCCCGGTCTAAACTCTTGAGCGCCCAACGCGGTTCCGGGGGATTCGGTACCGGCTGTGGAAGGGTAGGTGGGGGGACGACCTCGAACCGGATGTATCGGTGGTCCGAGTGCGTCTCCACACCCTCCTCCACGCACCAGCCGATAATACGGCGGGCGAGGACAGGGGTCGCGAACGTTAAGTCCACGACCGAGCTGACCCCCGATCGCCAAAAGGTGGCGACATTCCCCCGGTTGAGGAGCTCTAGTCCACGTGTAGTGGCCCAGTCCTCAAGTAATCTCCCCCTGCCATTGGTCACCCGGGAGCCCCACGCCGTAGACCAGGTGTTAAAGTCTCCCAGGAGTAGGACAGGGCGAGGACGACACGCAGTGAAGACGACGTTGAGCTCAGTGAGCCATAGCTCATACTGAGCGTCGTTAATGTTGTTCGGCGAGATGTATGCGGCCACGACTGCCACCCCTTCATATTCCGCCGCAACGCAGCCTCGGCCGTTTGCAATAATTGCAAGCCGGCGGACCCCCCAAATGATGCAGGCCAAGCCGTCTTGCGCCACCAGGCTTCCCGGGTGGGCATAGTACGGCTCGGCGACCACAACCAGGTCTATGGACCACTGCGCGATGCTCTGGTACAGAAGATCCTGAGCAGCGCGGCAGTGGTTCAAGTTCGCCTGTAGGATGCGGATATGGGTGTCCATTAATGGACGTCCATATCCGCATCCCGCCGCGAATCTGGCCGCGCAGTAGCGGCACCCCCGCTGCTCCCAGCGGACGGACGAGGCTTTGGCCTCGAGGCGGCGCAGGAACGGCTGCCGACCCGATGGTCCGCCGTCTTGCCCTCCGCCTCGCATCTATAGCAGCGAGGCGGTGCATCACAGGCGTTGGACTTATGACCGGGCCGGCTGCAGCGGAAGCACCGATCACCCACGGTGTCTTCCACTGCGCACTGCACTCCTACGTGCCCCACCATCATGCACCGGAAACACCTGGTTTCCCGGGCACGCAGGAGATGCACCTGCGCCTTGAGGAAGCCCCCTACGAGGAGGCTTCGTCTGTCCGCAATTTTAAGAGCCGCCGCGACGGGGCACTGGACGATTGCTGTACCGTGACCGGTGGGGCTGAAGGAGATCTCTCCAGCCTTCACCTGGTCACGGGGGCAGCCGCCCGCCTCCACGACGGCGGAGATTAGCTCATCCGTCGTGGCCGCGTCGTCCAGGCCCGAAATGCGCAGTGCTGCGCATTTAGTGGGTCTGGAGACGCGGACGGCTTCTGCGTCCAGCGTGTCCCTCAGCTTAGCCGCGAGGGCATCAGCTTTGGGGCCGCTGGAGGCGCCGGAGACCTCGAGTAGGCGAGCCCCGGTGCGGGTGTTCTTGCACCGGAGCCCCCCTTGTATCTCGAGGGCCTTGAGGTCCACCGAGGCCTTGACTTTCCTCAAAACATCGGCGTACCCCACACCGCTCTCTACACCCTCCGTCGTCACCGTCAGGACGACGGTTGGTGAAGCGGACATAGGCGGGGCTGGGCGGGCAGCAGACCTACTTGGACCGGACCCAGGAGCGAGAGCCCCACTGGCGGCAGCCGCGTATGACAGCGCGGGTCGCGCCAGCGGGGGGCGGTATGATCGGTCTTCAAGAACCGCGAGTCGCCTCTCACTCGCCGCCAGAATCTGCGTAGGTGCCGCCTTGGGCGCCGGTCTAGCCGTCGGTGAAGGCGGAGAGGGTCCGGTCGGCTGGGTCTCCGGAGGCCCCTTGACCAAAATGGTAAGGTTAGCGACCTCCTGTCGCAGGGCCTCCGTCTGTTTCCGGGAGGAAGCGAGCTCAGCAGCCAAGCTCGCTACCTGGTCTCTGAGCTTTGCCTCCTCCTCGGACACGCTCCGCGCGAGGAGCTCATCGAGGGACAGGTGGGCGTCGGCAATGGCTTCGGACACCACCTTCTTCTTCCCCGAAACATTCTTGGCACCTCTCATGGCGGCAATGATTCGGGCAAGAGCCCCCATGGGCACCCGCGCGGCTGGCACTTCTTTGTCCCTGCCGCTAGGCATGAACGGGACCTGTATACTGGGGTTCGGTGCCCGCCCCTTGGCGTCGTAGCCGGGCTTCTGGACTCGGACCGCCTTGACCGGTGGCTCCTCGCATTCGCTAGAGACCACTGATATCGACGGACCGTCCTTCGGCGTCGAATGCGACTTCTTCACCGGCGCGCTCTTCTGACGGCCCCTCTTCAGGTAAATAGAGCGCGCCGGCTCTGGTTCCGTCTCCGCTTCCATCGTGCCGGGATCTGACTCACTGTCAGTCCCGGCAGCAAATGGTAGTTCAAACCTTGAAGGTGTCGACGTCGCGCTGCGACTGGGCAGCGCGACGCGAGTCTCCGTACCGCTGGGCAAGTTCGGCGTCCGTGAATCCTTCGTTAGGTCGTCGTTTTGGTCCGGCACTACCCTGACAACGGCAGTACCGAGACCGGGGGTCACAAAACTTTCGGGTTCATCCGACATGGTTATTCTTCTTTAAATAAATAAATAATTGGCCACACAAGTTTAGACCTTGACGTTCTGTCACCCAACCTGCCACTCCGTTACGGTGGTCAGGTTGGGGTCCAGGGCGGACGGCGTGGACGTAGTCAAAGATCACTTGGGGCCCCGCCCCAACAAACGAACACTAGTAAAGCAAAGTAGGTTTCATTTTAGATTTAGGTAAAGCTAAAGGAGAACGGCTAAAGGAGAACGGTAAAATCGCACTTGCCGTTTTCGAGTTATGAGGAGGGACAGACAGCAAGAAATGATAGTCTCCCCTTCGGAAACAAAAACAAAACATCTAAATGAATATTAACGTACCGTAACTAAGTAAATTCTTTATTCCATAAACCTGTAAATGCGCAACGAGAAGTAATGTAAAATACAAATATTCATTCGAGACGTTTCCCTGGAATTTGTTGGAGGATGAAGTCGATCAGATAATATGACTATTTATGGTATTTCGCACGCCTTTTTCTATATCGGCAGATTTCTCGGTGCGATTTTTCACCGCGATTTCGTTGGTACAGGAAAATTTGGTTTAGTCACTATAAATTAGGGCTGTTTCGTATCGTAATGTGTAGTGTCAACAACACGTGCCCTGGGGACTTTCTGCCAATATTTATTGTACAGGATGTCGTGTCTATTTTTTCTGTCAAATTGCTCATATTTTTGTTTGACTTGAAGTGGATTATTTTTATTTTTCGAGTATATCCGATAATCATTTACACAAGAGATCCATTTGATTATACACATTAATACTTATATTGATAACGAGCTATCTGCACGTTTCGCCTGAGGGCTTTAGTTTTCTCACTGTTACACAACAGTTATTTAAAATCTAATTTAATCATCTTCACATACATACATACCTACATGTCAGCACGCTTATATCCCGAAGGGGTAGGTGGAGGTGCATTGCACACTCACACTGTCTCAGTAGGTAATTTGATTGGTCCCACGTAATAGGGGCACTATAGAAAATCCATAACTATTTAGTAAATCAAATCAAAATTTCAACAGCCAGGACAGATGTTACAAACCACTAAATCAAATTACTGCATTCCGAGCATCACATACTATCAAATGAATAATATAAGCAGGTTGTATAATAAAAACATAAATATTATATTTACTTTGAGATGTAGACCATAGCCGGTACATAGTATGATCTAAAAACAATATTTTAGCTAATATCAAGACTTTAGACGTACTAAAACGTTAATAGGATCACTTTACAGCGATGGGTTCAATTTAATATTCAGAGCACATTAAGGGTAAGTAAAATCGTAAATAGACGTAGCCAGTAACATCCTGTATTTTATAGACTCGTGTTTTTATAGACTTTAACTCTGAAAAATGCAGACATGAATATTTAAAAGCTGTATAAACTGAAGTGGCCTTGCCACTGAATGTTATTGTTTATTAATGTATTTACCACTAGAGTCAGAAGATTGAAGGTTTTTGACTTTTTTGTGACTGATTCGAAATAACGATGGAGTTCGTCTACCCCAGTTGCTCATTTGACGTCACACTTGCATGCAAGACTTGCACAATGGAATATCACCCTTTGGTATAGTTACATGATAATGGTGTTCATTTTACGTAATTAAAACGTTGTCCAGGAGACATTAGACTTTCATTACTTTAAAAGAAACCACTACCATAATATCATACGCAACTTTGAATCACTCTGTATCTGATTAAAATTAAAATTTAATAACATGAAATGGTTAACACGAAAAGGAAATAATAAAAATAAAATAAAATATATAATAATTTAAACTTACTTAACTTATCTAAATATATGATTGCATGTAACGAGTGAGGGGTAAATTCAGCCCCTTCTAAATCGCAGCCCTTGTTATTAAAATGCGAAAAAGCCTAGTTCAATTAGCCCCCGATTCAGTGAGAATCAATAGTCGTGATCGCAGTTGTGGAAAATCAAAGCGACAGTGGTTTACAACTCGTGGATACGAAGATTATGAGTTAATTTTGTAAATTATAGGGATTATTTCGCGACTTACTATTAAGTTCTGTGTTGCGAACTTTGAGATTTATTACCCCGTCAAATTTGAGTGTAAGCGGATAAATTGCTGTGTATTTTGACAACTGATGTTATTCATTTAGAACAATAAATGCAATATTTAATATTATAAACTGAAATAAGTATTTCTTCTTTGAATCTTTGAATCGTTCATGTTTATATATTTTATGTTTAATACTCGTATGTAGATAAACCGACAATAATTTCTCAATTAGAACCCGTTGACAATAATAATTAGTTTGAATATAATTTATGCTTTCGATTGTCGGCACGTGGTGGAACTTATATTCCACAAATATTTTACTCCATTATTTCATAAAATAAAAATATTTGTGGAATAGTTAGTGTACAAGTGAGTTTTTTCAAAAATGAATTTGTTTGAATATTTGTAACTTTTACCTAAATATATAAAAACCTGAAAACGTACGAGTATATTAGTCAGTTTATTTCTAGTAATTCGACATTTGAATTTCATCCATATTTTTAGAGCAATGCTTATAATAATGAAACAGGTTTTTTTACAAATTGAATTTAAAAAAATAAAGATTTTCTGCCAGCGTTGTTTTATTTCAAAAAAATAATTCATTCAAGTTAAAAACCAACAAGCTGTAGGTACAGTTACAGTTTGAGTAAAAGCTTTCATTAGGTATTCAGTTATGTGAATTTCATAATTACCTATAACCAGGCTCCTGGTTGTAATATAGAAACTTACTCCCATTAAATCTTGATCGCAGCCGTCACTGTCTCCTCACAATCAAATAAGCTATCTCTAAGACACAATCAAATCTTTATTACTACTTAACCTTTATTAAATGAGATAGAAACAGTTTGTAGGAACTAGTACTTTGAACCTTACCGGGCGGGTATACGACTCGACGAGTGGCGAGGAGAATAGCGAGGAACATCGTTTAGCCACTCACTCGCCTCTCCGCTCGCCTCGTCATTCGCATCGCCACTCATCACGCATAGCGAGTAAAGTACAGTTCGTACGTGATAAGACAAGAATTGCACTCGAACCAATATCAAAGCGCTCAGATCTCAACTTATCACACTCGAGTTATACTAGGAGAACGATTAGGGGCGTGTGTAGCCACTAGGGAAACATTCGCGGCAACGCGAGGACCAACACGAGCGGACATCGTCTGGCCGCAGCATTAAGGTACGGGCAATCTCGTCCTTCATATGCGACGTATAACACGCATTATGACATCTGAACCAGATCTGGCGTATACAATTTGTATGGTAACAAACACACTGGTCATTCACCACGCTGTCTTACGCGTCACCGCGCCAGATTCGCGTGTTCCCATGCTATCCCACGCGTACGACGCTGTTACACACGTTCAAAAGTGTCATAGCGCGTAGATAACGTAAACGTCAGACATCGTAAGACGTAGGACCAGTGTATCGCTGTTTCCCACGTCGCGTGGCATACGTCGTATGTGAAGGACCAGTGTTTTTTTTTTTTTTTTTTTTTATATATTTGGTTCGCCAAATTGACGCCGCCCGCCTGGTGGTAAGTCGTGACGACGTCTAGCGATTGTGGGCCACTCTCACAGCACACATTACTATTGAGAGTGGCCCTCAACTTGACGACCTACTGATGTGCCTCTTCACGCTCCGCTTAAAGAACCCAGGATTATATGTGGGAGGAAACACGTGCACAGGCAGGGCGTTCCAGGCCACTATCGTTCGGCAGAGAAACGAACGTTTAAAACGTTCGGTTCTCGCGAACATGCTATCCACTGTGTGGGGGTGGCATCTCTGCCCGGCGCGAGTCGTTCGGGATCGGAAGGAAGAGGGTGGGATCAGATTGAAGAGCTCTTCAGAACACTCGCCGTGGTAAATACGGTAGAATGCAGCCAAGGAAGCTATTGTTCGGCGCTGAGCTAGCGGCTCAAGGCTTCCCGTTACCTCCGGACAACCTATAATACGGATAGCCCGTCGCTGCATAGCGTCGAGAGCGTCCAGCAGATACTTCGCGGAGCCGTCCCAGAGGTGAGAGCAGTATTCGAAGCAGGGTCTAATCTGCGTCTTGTACAGCAGACACCTCTGGTCCGGTGTAAAGAATCTCTTTACCTTATTCAGTATTCCTAGTTTCCGCGAAGCTAGCCCTATACATCTTTCGATGTAGTTTTTATTATTGAGCTCTCGACGAACGTCTATGCCAAGGATATCAAGGTTGTCCTTCATTGGTAATAATGCATTCTGAAGACAGGGTAGGGGAAGGAAAGGGGATTTCTTCGCAGTAAATGCACACGCCTGTGTTTTGCGGGCATTGAACTCGACCAGGTTCTCGGTACCCCATTGAGAGATACTGTCGAGGTTACGGTCGAGATCAGCCCCGAGTCGTCGTCTCTCCTCCTCAATCTCAGATCGCCCCGCCGTCGGACGAACCGAGTAACTCCCGTGCAGTGTGCTGTCATCTGCATAGCAATGAATGTTCCCGAGGGATAGCATATCATTGATATGCAGAAGAAAGAGAGTTGGCGATAGTACGGACCCCTGCGGTACCCCGGCATTCACTTGCAAGAAGCGAGAAGCCTGGCCATCGCAGAGGACCCGCACTCGGCGCTCGTTTAAAAAGCTGGCAATCCAGCTGCACAGTTGAGGAGGTAGACCATATGCCGGAAGCTTGGAAAGGAGTGAAGCATGCCAGACCCTATCGAAGGCTTTGGCGATGTCCAGGCTAATAGCCAAGGACTCGCCGTGCCTTTCCATAGCCCCACCCCAGACATGCGTTACGAATGCCAGAAGATCACCCGTTGATCGCTTTGGCCTGAAGCCGTATTGTCGATCATTGATTAGCGAGTGATCCTCTAGGAATTGCATGAGCTGCTTATTTATAAGGAGCTCAAGCACCTTGCAAATTACTGAGGTGACAGCTATGGGTCGATAGTTGCCTGGATCGGACCGATCCCCTTTCTTGGGGATCGGTTGTACGATCGCCTCCTTCCAGACCTCCGGCACGAGCCCTGAAGAGTATGACAGGCGGTACAGACGCGTTAATACTGGAGACAACTCAGCTGCACATTTTCGTAGCACCACCGCCGGAATGCCGTCAGGGCCACTGGCTTTCCGCGTGTCGAGTGACCGCAGCACTGCCCGTACATCACATTGCCTGATAACAATATCAGGCATTGTGTGGCCACAGTTGGCGATGGCGGGGGGCTGCAGGCCACGGTCGTCGACCCGGGAATTAGCCGCAAAGAGGTCTGCGAGCATATCCGCTTTCTCTTGGGCTTTGTGAGCCAGTGTTCCATCTGGGTAACGCAGCGGTGGCAGCGAGGGCTGACAAAAGTTAGATTGCACGGCTTTGGCCAGTTGCCAGAATCCACGGCTGCCCGTGGGATGGGAAGTGAGCTCCTGACCAAGCCGCGCGACGCGCTGGGCATCCGCTCTCTTAAAGGCCCTCTTACTCGACTTTGTGGCCCGGTTGTACGCTGCTTTGAGGTGGCCCACGTTTGGGTCGCGCACAGCCCGGGCCCTGATCCAGGCGCGATATGCCGACTGTTTTTGTCGAACAGCTTTGGCACAATCTCGCCCGAACCAGGGACGGGCTCTGCGGATACTGGCGACATCAGTGAAAGGGATGTAATAATCCATCCCTAAACTGACCTCGCCAGCAATAGCAGAAGCACTATCCGAAGGAGCCTTTCCTACAAAGCAGCGCTGACTCCAGGGGACGGACGCATAATAATCGCGTAGACCGTCCCAATCCGCTGACGAGTAGTGCCATAGTCGTCGTGACGTTTGTACAGGACGTGCAGGAGGTGACACCTTCATGCCAGCGTGAACAACACAGTGGTCGGAACTACCCAGTGGGGCTCCTACCGAAACACTGTACTGGGCTGGGCGACTCGTCAGCAGTAGATCCAGCAGAGCGGGCGCGTGATCTGACCTGTCTGGTATTTTTTTTTTTTTTTTATATTTAGGTCGACAAATTGACGCCACTCGCCTGATGGTAAGCTGAGGCGACGTCTGGCAATTGAGGGCGACTCTCACAGTACACAGGAATACTATAGAGAGTGGCCCTCAACTTGACGACCCTGTAATGTGCCTCTTCACGCTTCGCTTAAAGAGCCCAGGGTTATATGTAGGAGGAAACACGGGCGCAGGCAGGGCGTTCCAAGCCACCATCGTTCGGCAGAGAAACGATCGTTTAAAACGCTCGGTTCTCGCGAAGACGGTTTCCACGGTATGAGGGTGACATCTCTGCCCGGCACGCGTTGTTCGGGATCGGAAGGGAGAGGGTGGGATCAGGTTGAAGAGCTCTTCAGAACACTCACCGTGGTAAATACGGTAGAACGCGGCCAAGGAAGCAATTGTTCGGCGCTGGGCTAGCGGCTCAAGGCTTCCCGTTACCTCCGGACAGTCTATAATGCGAACAGCGCGTCGCTGCATAGCGTCGAGTGCGTCCAGCAAATACTTCGCGGAGCCGTCCCAGAGGTGAGAGCAGTATTCAACGCAGGGTCTAATCTGCGTTTTGTACAGCAGACACCTCTGGTGCGGTGTAAAGAATCGCTTTACCTTGTTCAGTATTCCTAGTTTCCGCGAAGCTAGCCCAATACATCTCTCAATGTATTTTGTGTTATTGAGCTCTCGACGAACGTCTATGCCAAGGATGTCTAGATTGTCCTTCATTGGTAATATTGCATTCTGAAGAGTGGGTAGGGGAAGGAAAGGGGATTTTTTCGCTGTAAATGCACACGCCTGTAATTTGTGGGCATTGAACTCGACCAAGTTCTCGGCACCCCATTGGGAGATACTGTCGAGGCTTCGGTCGAGATCACCCACGAGATGTCGTCTCTCCTCCTCTATCACAGATCGCCCCGCCGTCGGACGAACCGAGTAACTCCCGTGCAATGTACTGTCATCTGCATAGCAATGAATGTTCCCGAGGGAAAGCATATTGTTACGAGCCGGGGTTCTACGGAATGGAAAATGCCGATCAAACTACCACAAAACACTTTATTTATTACACCACTAATTTACACTTCACTATAAAGCTTCACTAAACACTTTTAATCGCACTTGAACTCGCAGGTATAACTCGTATTATCGCTCTGGAAATACTGATGATCCGCCACCGAAGTGCTCCGCCTTTATAGTGCGGTCATTACTCTAGATTACTCTGGAATTTTCACGGAAGAAATATCGCGAACATTCCACACCTTCGAGATGCTTCTAGATAACACGTTACATAGAAGTACCTTGACAGAACATTCCCGAAAGACGTTACGTAGTAGTACTGCGATTTGCTACTAGATGGCGCCGAGTTTGGTAGTCTTATTACTCGCTACGAGATGGCGTTACACTGCCCCCTCCTAAGACATGCTCGTCCCGAGCATTGTCAGGCCCATAATATCGCGCCAATCGATCCACATGAACTATCTTTGGCGCACTTCTTGGACTCTTCCGTATTCGGTAAGTGACATCGTTAATCTTGGTCACAACTCGGTATGGTCCATCCCATTTAGCTTGCAGCTTAGGAGACTTCCCTTTACTGCGGACTGGGTTATGTAACCACACTAACGAACCTTCATCGAAGCTCTTATTGTTTGTCTTTCGGTCGTAACGGGTCTTCATCTTTTCAGACATTTGTTGACCTGATTGTCTGACATGCTCATAAATGTCATTCATCCTGCTGCGCAAGTCATTCGCATAATCAGTGATATTGCGTGGAGCGTCAGGTGGTATACCGGTTAGTAAGTCGGCAGGCAACCGTAATTCTCTTCCAAAGTTCGCATAAGCTGGTGTCACTGACGTGCTTTCGTGAACCGCACTTCGGTAAGACAAAAGAAACGGTTGGATGTGCTTGTCCCAATCTTTTTGCCTGCTTTCCACAACTTTTGCCAGATATCTCTCCAATGTCTGATTAAATCGCTCCACCATTCCATCTGACTGCGGGTGGTAAGAGGTCGTTCTGGTTTTGTGAGTACCCATGACCCGACACATTTCCTGGAACACCTGAGATTCAAAATTTCTTCCTTGATCGCTATGGATTTCTAGAGGCACCCCGAAACGACAGAAGACTTCGTGAACTAATTTATCTGCGACCGTAGTAGCTTCTTGATTAGGTATAGCGAAGACTTCTGGCCACTTCGTGAAATAATCCATCACAACCATGAAGTACTTGTTTCCGCTTTCACTTTCAGGAAACGGTCCCGCAACATCTAGGGCTATCCTTTCCCATGGTGCCCCAACGTTATACAGTTTCAGTGCACCTCTGCTCCGTGTATGAGGTCCTTTCACAGCAGCACAACTCGTACATTTGCGACACCAGTCCTCAACGTCGTCGCGACAGTGGATCCAGTAAAACCGCTCACGTATCTTCAACAGAGTCCTTTTTACTCCCATATGGCCCCCTGCACATCCATTATGGTAGAGCTGTAGCACATCTGGGACCTTAACTTTAGGGACGACCGTTTGCAAATGACAGCTGTCTCCTCGAGCATTTTCCCATTTGCGGCACAAGACTCCATCCTGAATAACTAAACTGTCCCATTGCGCCCAATAACTTTTTGTGATTGAACTCATTGAAGCGACGTCACTCCACATGGGTTTAGGAGCACTTGCTTTAATCCACTCAAATATTGGCTTGATGTCTGCGTCGTCCTGTTGAGCATGTTGTAGGCTTTCTTTCCATTCGTCGCTCAGATCCGTTTTAAGCATCTTCACAGGTATGGCTTCCTTTATCTCCTGTTTGGCACAGTGCTTACAGTCTTCAGGGCAAGGTCTTCTTGACAATGCGTCTGCGTTGCCATGGGATCTCCCACTGCGATGTTCGATTACAAAGTCATATTCCTGTAATAGCTCAATCCATCTGGCGACTTGTCCTTCTGGATTCTTAAATTGTAATAGCCACTTCAATGCAGCATGGTCGGTACGTATAAGGAATTTTCGCCCTAGTAAATATTTGCTGAAATGCTGCAATGTCTTCACCACGGCGAGTAATTCTCTCCTCGTGACGCAATAATTCCTTTCAGGTTTCGATAAGGATTTGCTGAAGTAGGCTATAACGACCTCTCGATCTCCTTTCCTTTGAGATAACACACCTCCGAGTCCGATATCACTTGCGTCTGTGTCAACTATAAATTCATTTTCCGCATCAGGATAACCCAAAATAGGTGTATTGCACAGACGATTCTTTAGCTCCTGGAATGCGATGCCGCAGCTTCCGTCCCAACAGAATTGTCGCTTCTCCTCCGTGAGCTTGTGTAAGGGCTTGGCAATATCCGCAAAGTTCTGGACGAATCGCCGGTAGTATGAGCACAAACCCAAAAATGCTCTGACCTGCGTCTTATCCTTTGGAACCGGCCAATCCTTGACGGCGATGATTTTCTCTGGATCCGTGCGGATACCATCTTCAGACACTACGTAGCCTAGGAAGCTTACTTGCCGTTTGAGGAATGAGCACTTCTTCGGGCTGAGCTTCAGGTTCGCGCTTCGGATCTTTACAAGCACGCGTTCCAGGTTTTGAAGATGCTCTTCTAACGTACGGCCCACGATGATAATGTCATCTAGATAGACAAGACAGGCGTCCCCAGTCAATCCGGCGAGTACAATTTCCATTAATCTTTCAAAAGTAGCCGGGGCGTTGCATAAACCAAATGGCATAACTTTAAACTGCCACAAACCCTTTCCTGTGGAAAATGCAGTCTTCTCTTTATCCTTCGGATCGATTTCAACTTGCCAGTAGCCACTTTTCAGGTCTAGCGTGCTAAACCACTTCACCCCTGTCAGCATGTCCAACGTGTCATCGATCCTTGGTAAAGGGTAGCTGTCCTTTTTCGTAACGTCGTTCAGACGACGATAGTCGACACAAAACCGCATACTGCCATCTTTCTTCCTCACCAGCACTACAGGTGAGCACCATGGACTTGACGATGGTTCTATCACACCATCTTTTACCATTCCTTCAATCATGGTCTCAACTTCCTTTTCTCGTGCTACTGGCAGTCTCCTTGGTCGCTGACGGATGGGTGCCTGATTTCCTGTATTGATTCTATGCTGAACCAATCCAGTCTTCCCAATGTCAGCATCACTCGAAGAGAAAATATCGGCGTACTTGAGTAACATCTTCTTAGCCTTGTCCATTTCATTCTTCGTTAAGATGTTACGACAGTCTTCTAAAAGTGTCAACACGTTGTTTCTAGCGTCCTTGTTGACGATGTTCCCAGTACTCAACTCTTGGCATCGGCGCATCCAATCTACTTCTTCGCAAGTGCCAATCAATGTGCTCTTTTCTATCACGTGTTCCTTATCACTAAGGTTCAGCACACGTACCACTGAGGCTTCATTGGCTCTTACCAGAGTTCGGGCCATTTTCCATGGAAGTTCATTGTATATCCCTTCTATGAGTACACATCGATGTGTTCGCCCAGAATTCTGAGGGAGACTAACTGGTACAGTCGTTTCTGATCTGGCAGGAAGCACGACCTTCTTCAAGCTGTACACTTTTCCTGATAACGCTCCTTCCATGAAAAGTTCCTCTTGACCACATTTCATCGCTCCTTGCTTGACGTCGATCTCACAAGAGTTCTTCCTCATAAAGTCTAAGCCCAGTATGCAGTCGTCCATTATGTCAGCCACGATGACATTATGCAGGTAAATTCCATTGCCCAACTTTAACTGCATCTCTTTCTCTCCTCGGACGGGTATGCGCTGACCCGTGGCCGTTACCAAGTTGATGCGGTCACGGTTTGCAGAGTCCCCAAGGAACCGATTTGCAAGTCGGGAACTGACAACCGTGCGAGATGCTCCAGTATCTATTGTCAGCTTGCATGGTGTTCCATTTACCTCGCCCTTGATGATCAGGCTGTTCCCATCCTGGGTTTGTGAGATCGAAACCCTTGGGGCTCTTCTAAAATCAGCCAGCACCCGCCCCGCAGTCCTGGCATTTATTCGTTTCCCTCCTGTTGCTGGGCGTTGACATTAGCCACCCTATCCTCTTGGGAACGACTTTCTTCTCTTTTAGCAGTCCGCTTTGGGCAACTGGATCGAAGGTGGCCCCTCTCACCACATGTGTAGCACCTAGGGCTATACCTCGTGAAACGGTCGCGAGCCGGTGATGCTACAACTTCCCTGACACGGTGAGATCGATGATCCTTCCGTACGGCTTCGACCTCCAAAGCATGAGCCAAGGCGTCTTTGAGAGTCTCATGGTGCCCGAGTCTGACAGCGGCCCTGACTTCCAGGTCGTGGATGCCGTCGATGAATACTTGCACCAGGTTCCCATCGATGAGCGCAGGTACCGACTGGTATGCCTTCCGTACCAGCTTCTCAACTTCCAGGGCCCACTATTGCAAGTTTTCACCAGAGCGCTGGACACGATCCTTCAGCTGCGCACGATACACGTGTTCCAGGTGAGCGTCACCGTATCTGGTTTCCAAGGCTTCTAGTAGCTGCTCGTAGGAAACATCGTCTCCGAGAGCTTCTAGGATGGTTAACGCCTTGTCTCGCAAACCCAATGTAAGCGCAGTCATGGCCTGGGCTTTGCTCCACCCGTTTGCCTTCTTAACGGCTTCAAACTGCTTTTTATAGGCTGACCATGAAGATGTCCCATCGAATGGCGGTACTTTAAATCCACGCGCTGAAGGTACGGCAGGTAAGGAAGTCGCAATCCCATCTCCAGCTTTCAGATTTCCCAGCTCTTTCCTCACATCTTCAATCCGAGTTTCGGCTTCCGTGATGCGGTTCTCAACATGATGAACTTGATCCTTCATCACATTCATCTCCTTGCCAAAAGTCGCTCGAAGATCTTTCATGAGGAGCGTCTGTTCCTCCTGGCGGCGTGCCTGCTCCTCCTTGTCACGCAGCAGCTGTTCTCCCAACCAGCGGGCCTGCTCCTCCTGGCGGCGTGCCTGCTCCTCCTTGTCACGCAGTAGCTGTTCTTCCAACCGGCGGGCCTGCTCCTCCTGGCGGCGTGCCTGCTCCTCCTGGCGGCGTGCCTGCTCCTCCTTGTCCCGCAGCAGCTGTTCTTCCAACCGGCGGGCTTGCTCCTCCTGGTGGCGGGCCTGCTCCTCCTGGCGACGGGCTTGCTCCTCCTGGCGACGGGCTTGCTCCTCCTGGTGGCGGGCCTGCTCCTCCTGGCGACGGGCTTGCTCCTGTAGCATCGCCATCAGCGCAGCAAAGTCTGGAGGTGCTGGCGCTGGAGATACCGTGGGCGGGCCTGCTTCCACCGTTGGCTGCTCCTGACCACCCAACCTCTCCGGCGTATTACCTCCGAAGCGCCTGCTGTCCAACTCCTGCTGGCGCTGACCCCTGGTACGGACGCCCTCTGTGTCTTCTTTCGGTAACACCGGCATTGTCCAAATCCCCAATTCTGACACCAATTGTTACGAGCCGGGGTTCTACGGAATGGAAAATGCCGATCAAACTACCACAAAACACTTTATTTATTACACCACTAATTTACACTTCACTATAAAGCTTCACTAAACACTTTTAATCGCACTTGAACTCGCAGGTATAACTCGTATTATCGCTCTGGAAATACTGATGATCCGCCACCGAAGTGCTCCGCCTTTATAGTGCGGTCATTACTCTAGATTACTCTGGAATTTTCACGGAAGAAATATCGCGAACATTCCACACCTTCGAGATGCTTCTAGATAACACGTTACATAGAAGTACCTTGACAGAACATTCCCGAAAGACGTTACGTAGTAGTACTGCGATTTGCTACTAGATGGCGCCGAGTTTGGTAGTCTTATTACTCGCTACGAGATGGCGTTACACTATCATTGATATGCAGAAGAAAGAGAGTTGGTGACAGTACGGACCCCTGCGGTACCCCGGCATTTACTTGCAAAAAGCGAGAAGCCTGGCCATCGCAGAGGACCCGCACTCGGCGCTCGTTTAAAAAACTGGCAATCCAGCTGCACAGTTGAGGAGGTAGACCATATGCCGGAAGCTTGGAAAGGAGCGAAGCATGCCAGACCATATCGAAATGACTGAGGTGACAGCTATGGGTCGATAGTTGCCTGGATCGGATCGATCCCCTTTCTTGGGGATCGGTTGTACGTTCGCCTCCTTCCAGGCCTCCGGCACGAGGCCTGTAGAGTATGACAGGCGGTACAGACGCGTTAATACTGGAGACAACTCAGCAGCACATTTTCGTAGCACCACCGCCGGAATGCCGTCAGGGCCACTGGCTTTCCGCGTGTCGAGTGACCGCAGCACTGCCCGTACATCACATTGCCTGATAACAATATCAGGCATAGTGTGGCCACAGTTGGCGATGGCGGGGGGCTGCAGGCCACGGTCATCGACCCGGGAATTAGCCGCAAAGAGGTCTGCGAGCATGTCCGCCTTCTCTTGGGCTTTGTGAGCCAGTGATCCATCAGGAAAACGCAGTGGTGGCAGCGAGGGTTGACAAAAATTTGACTGTACGGCTTTGGCCAGTTGCCAGTATCCACGGCTGCCCGTGGGATGGGATGTGAGCTCCTGACCAAGCCGCGCGACGCGCTGGGCATCCGCTCTCTTGAAGGCCCTCTTGCTGAACCTAGTGGCCCGATTGTACGCTGCTTTGAGGTGGTTCACGTTCGGGTCACGTGCCGCCCGAGCCCTGACCCAGGCGCGATATGCCGACTGTTTTTTCTGGACAGTCTCGGCACATTCACGCCCGAACCAGGGGCGAGCTTTGCGGATGCTGGCGACATCAGTGAAAGGGATATAATATTCTATCCCTAGACTGATCTCGCCAGCAATGGCAGCAGCGCTATCCGAAGGCGCCTTCCCTACAAAGTAGCGCTGGCTCCACGGGATGGACGCAAAGTAATCGCGGAGACCGTCCCAGTCTGCCGACGAGTAGTGCCATAGTCGTCGAGTCATTTGTTCAGCACGAGCAGGCGGTGGCACTTGGAAGCTGGCGTGCACCACACAGTGGTCGGATGTGCCCAGTGGGGCGCGTACCGACACACTGTACTCGGCTGGGCGACTCGTCAGCAGTAGATCCAGCAAGGCGGGCGTGTGGTCTGACCTGTCAGGTATCCGGGTGATCCCCCGTACCATCTGGGTCAGCCCGAGGGAGAGAGCGAATGCATGGGCGGTTCGTCCCGCATGATCGGTCCTAAGGGACCCCAGCCACTCAACGTGATGACCGTTAAAGTCCCCCAGGAAAACCAGGTCAGCGTTCGGGAACCGCACCTGCGCATCGTCAGCCATCTCGCTGAGGTATTCGAAAAGCCTTGTTGTCCCAGTGTCCCCTGTGTGGGAGCGGTAGACGCACACGTAGATCTGGCTCATGGAGCCATGATCCACGTGCAGCCAAAGGACGGAGTAGGAGGGGTTCTCCAGACAGCGCAACCGGCGGCAGCAAACATCCGCCCTAACGAACACGCACACCCCGGCTTTATAGCGGAATTGTTCTTCAATGATATAGCCCGGGTAACAGAGGTACGACGTGTCGTCAGGGCGGCGTATCTGTGTCTCCGTTAGGAACATCACAGAAGGCCGTGCCGACTCCAGGTGATGGTGGACGGTATCGAGGTTTGCATGGAGTCCGCGGATATTCGCGAACTCCACCTCAAACGAAGTCAACTTTGTGGGGTTTCTAGGGGCCGCTGTGTACCGTCTATTCTCTTGTTGCACTGTCATTTTGAAATATGGGGAAGCGTGAAGACAGGGCGATATTTGGTGCGGCAGTAAGTGACAAAGTGCAGAGGCTAGCTTCGTCTAGAACCGTGTGGTTAGGTCGGAGCCGACCCGCCGGACGGAAGGGCTCCCAAACCCCCCTGATGATGCAAGGCCGCCGCTACCCCACACCGGTTACCACCCGGAGCGGCGACCCCCACAACAGGATTATGCGCAACATGTGGGGCAGCCTACTGGGGTGGTTGGTCCCAGGCGGGCCCCATGACTATGTTGCGGGCGGCCGCGGCAACGCCGTTGCTAAGGGTCTCCCTGGCCGGCGAATCGACCCACACCACCCACACTAGACTCCGCTTCGCCCCCACTGGACCCCTGCCTGCCGCACCATACACCGCCCCGGGCCCGGCAGTGCAGCTGCTGAACCCCTAACGCAACCCAGCCTGGGCTGGGTTACTTGGGGGGCTTTAGCACAGCTGCACGGTGGTACCCCCCCGGACCAACACTGTTGTACCACCTGGTATCCACGTAGGGGCCAAAGCCACCACATGGGTACCGTAATATACGAACCTCGTCCGTTAATCAGCAGGTGCGCCACTAGCAGGTGAGGTCGCTGGGGCCCGATAGATGTAAGAAGGGCCCCTTTGCACCCAAAATATATCGTATAGGTATCCGGGTGATCCCGCATACCATCTGGGTCAGACCGTGGGAGAGAGCGAACGCATGGGCGGCTCTACCCGCATGATCAGTCTTGAGGGACCCCAGCCATTCAATGTGATGGCCATTGAAGTCCCCCAGAAATACTAGGTCAGCGTTCGGGAACCGCACCTGCGCTTCATCAGCCGTCTCGCTGAGGTACTGGAAGAGCTTTGTTGTCTCAGAATCCCCTGTGTGGGATCGGTAGACGCACACGTAGATCTGGCTCATAGAGCCATGGTCTACGTGCAGCCAAAGGACGGAATTGGAGGGGTTCTCTAGGCAGCGCAACCGGCGGCAGTAAACATCCGTGTGTGTTTCAAGCTTAACTTCCTTCGCTTCTTCGCTTCGTCTAGACGGCATGTAACATTCATTCTTTGTCATGATTGAAATTTCAGTCCAATATATTCAGAGATTATACGTTATAATGTAATGGCGCAACAAACCTACAAACATCTAGATATATAAAAAATCAAATAATCTTTCACACTTCCATAATAATACAAATTATAAAACAAAGTCTGTCTGCTCGCGATAAACTCGAAACTACTGCACCGATTTTCATGCTGCTTTCACTAATGGATTAGAGTGGTAGGTTTTAGTAAACAATTTGTCACGTGTGAAGCCGTGGGCGTCCACTAGTTAATAATTAAACCGATTTTGATATTATATTTTTTTTAAATGAAAGCTATACCTATCTGCCTTGTATTAGCGTACAATATAAGCCGCGTATAGCATAGCAACGTCAACGTATGAACCTTTACTGTTACCGACCTTTTAAATTGCCGCTTAAACAGCATAGCAACCAAGTCCTAAAAATATTATTCAAAGTGTTCTTTCTGTTTAATCGAAGGTGAACACTAAATCCAATTTACAATATTAAAGGTCCTATAATAAACCATTCAATCTTATCGTCATAGAAGCTTTTCCGTTGCCACCAGTAAAAAGTCAAATAAACGTAATTCAAAAAATAACTGGTTTTCCTTTGGAGGATTTCATAAAATCTGTTCTTCAAGTCTCATAAAAGTATTCGCAATCGCAAAGGTGAACTACGGTACTAAATGAAAAGAGGATATTCATTACATAGCGATAGCACACCGGGTGTGTATCGCAAGCCGTTTGTGCGGTAACTGCTGTCCTTAACTGTACCCGTTTATATCGGAAATCGTTAGCGTCGCCTCGCTATGATTGGTGGTTCGCCGGTTTTAGGGTCGAGAGATAAAAGTGAAGAATATAAGGGTTCGTGTATGAAGTATTTCTTGATGAATAGTGTATTTGAAGGACAGAAATACTCCAATTTGAGATTGAAGAGATGATGTAACATCTCTAAGTTAATAAACGTGATTGAGGCGGACTTCTCTACGATCATGCAGGAACATTATGTTAGTAAAGTTACGTATTTAAGTTGGTAAGCACCAATTTAAATTAGATCTATTGTTTTCAAAGCACCGGGTTTTAGCTCCGGCGAAGACACGGCACTTCACACGTGGGTGGAATGCTCAGGGTGGGCGAGTCAGCGCCGAGACCGCGTTGTGGGCCTGGGCGTAGATGCCCTCTCCAGAGAACGTGACCGTTTCCTTCTGCGAGCCGGTTATGCTCTTGAAGGAGGCGGCCGGTAGGGTATGGACCCTTCCCGCTTAGTTCCGAAGTGTGCGGCGGGGCCCCGCAGACTAGAATACGCGCAGGTCCATCGACCTCCATGGGCCTGACGGACTAGCAACCCATGCAAGCAAGCTTTTTTCTTTTTTTTATTCCGCGGCCGCACCTACGTCCATTGCCGAGCGCCTCTGGTAGAGACTGAGAGAATTCCCAGTGGCGCCCGGCGGATAGAAGCAGGCTTGAAGGGCTGCGTGCTGTGGGGCTTCTTCCCACGCACGCCTTCACTCACCGATGTGGGGTAAAACCCGACCAACTCGCAGCGGCCACACAGGTGGCCAAAGTCCTTCAGGTGCCACTGGAGATTCTTTTAGTGCTAACCAGAGGCACTTGGCAAGGGACGTATAATAGACTGTAGCCTTTGGCCGCGGAATAAAAAAAACGGGTTTTGCAAGGATTGTGTGTGTAAATATGCATGTTTATTTAATGGTTTGTGTAATCACTAGACCGATATTGAAAATTATTTTACTATATGTAACTGTAGCTACATTATCCCCGAGCTACTTTTTATCCCGGCAATGTGTTCCCATGGGAATTTGGAACGAGAAAACTAAATCACGCGGGCGGAGCCTCGGTGATCAGCTGGTATTTTATAAATTTAACAAACACCTCGTTCAAGTTATTTGGTACTACAACTTGGTGCAACCACAGAATAGGGAATAGTACTAGTACAACACTAGCCTAAAGCAAACACGCCGAACAGTTTATGGGCTCGACACAATGTGCTTTATTTTATTTAAGTTAGCGGTTAAGGTTTTATTGCTGATATTAAGCGAACTTTAAGAGACAATAAAGCTAACTAAATACGTTGAGTAACTCCACATTCGTATGATAATGTATTTTTGGCTGTTAGCAGTTGTTCTACAGGTATATTTATTGGACAAAGATAGGAATCAAAAACACGGTTTGCGTTATAAAAAGTTCTTAATAGGCTGTCTTGTCGCCCAAACTGTCTTATCTATAAAATAGAGACCAACCTTTTTTGTCAAACATGTTACTCACATACTATCTCGCCTTTTTCCCAGAAGAGGTTTGAGGAAGCATATTCCCGGTCTGATAGGACGGTATACTCGAAGTGGTATATACGAGTAGAACAGGAAACTTTTAATTATTTTTAAGGTTACCTAAAACCCCTAACTCTTGGTTCCATTAAAAGGTCAATACATAACTCACTGATAAAAATACAACCACACTACAAGCTGAGCTGTACCTATCTTGCAAATGTATAAACAAATAGCATTCTTCGTTCAGGTACTAAAAGTTATAAAAAAGGTACTCCAATATACTTTATAACTTTCATAAATGCTTGGTCTATAATTTACTATCCACTTAATGCGCTAACGGTTATGTTGTGGGATAAATTGATTTCCTATCTGTATTGCCCAGATACAACTTTAGCCCGATATGGAACACATTTATCACACACCCTAATTTATTACAAGCCATATAAGAAAACCTATCATATAAGATTATATGATAGGTTTTCTTATAAAACTACATTCTTTGCCAATAAATTAATAGGTTTGTAATATTTGTCATAGCGCCAAAGTCTTTTAACGTGGACAAATTTTTAAACGTTTGCATAAAATATACTCATACATATCACGCCTATACCCCTGCAGGGGTAGACATAGGTGCATTACACACCCACGATTGCCAGTATTTTTAGTCCCACGTAATAGGGGGCAAGCCTATTGCCGTCACCGGGCAAACATTTAATGGGTTATGTCCAAAATGGTCGAATGAATTTAATAAAAAGTAGCAGCTATATTGTAATTTTGAAAAAAATAATTTGAATCCCGTTGCCTTGAGATTGGTAGATGAAAGGCAACAAAACCTTACGTGCCAGCCGCTATGGTACCGCCAATTATTAAAGTCCTGGGCGTCACGGACGTTTGCATTTTAACTACTATTATATGGACTCGAAGACGCTGGCTGGTTAAAGCTGTAGTTCGTATCAGAAGATTAGGGTTATTGATGTCTTCAATGTAAATGTTTACTACAAACTCTACCCCGTTCTACCACCTTTCTTGGCTCGAAGCACCAAGAAGATATTTAATAGCTATACCCAGAATCAAACCACATCAAACTAGGTCCACAAACAAAAGCTCACTCACAGCTTTAGGCGCACTATTTCATAAAAAAAGCCCTCCATACAAACGACAGAGTGTATGCGGGGTGTGCCATTATTTGCGGCGCGTCACCCAGCCCGGCCCGGATGTTGTTAATAGCGGAAAATGCGGAAAATTGGGGCTATTCATTACCGGGACCTCGACCGCAACAGAATTGTACAAATACGTTGTTTGATCTATACGCAATTTTATTTTACATGTATACACAATTAGTTTGCAGTTTTGATTGTAGTCTGGACTTTGCCGTATACATCCTGGATGCCATCTGCCTAGGTATAAGCTAGTCTTTACACTTTTCAATTCATACAGACACACTTAAGTTAAACTATATTTTACTGACTTGGTTAGATGTCTAAATTAATTGTCCTTAACTTATCATCAGTTAAAAAGCAACAATTGATTTTGTTTATGTCGTAAAAGCATTGATCACCTATTTATTTAACACACTATCCTAACATTGTCTTTAAAAATGTACTGATTCTTGATGTCTCTGATCTTGGGACTTGCCACCAAATAAGATGTTCTTACGCTTAATTAAAGAGTTGAATGGACTTTATTTCGCCCTAGTATAAATTTTTAGTAGTTAATTAAATAAAACTGGTGATTGGAGTAGTAATTTTAGGGTATGTTGTTGACAATTCGACGTATATTTAATAATATAATAGAATAAATTTATATATTTGGTATAATTTGAGACGGTTATGTTACATATAGGCACATAGTAATAAATAAATAGTGTTTGTCAATAGTACATTGAGGCGTCAAGTTTAATACTCCGATCAAAATCATACCAATCCACGACAAAAACAGCATAAAAATCGATCTCCATTCCTAGCACTAACTAAACTCTCGATGCTTAAATCGGTACTCCGAACTTAGTGACTAATTGGACAGATGCAGTTCCACTTACCGTTTTTTCTACCGACTGTCCTGCAGCTCTATTTTGCTTCGAAAACGTTTCCAACGAAGTATTTTCGGTGATTACCCTTTGAATAGCCGCTTTCATTAATTAATGCCTGTTGTACTAAGGCGAATATTTTAGTTGAACTTCAGAGAGATTGTTCAAAGAAAAATAGTCATTGAAACATTGTTAAGAGCGCAATTATTGCTTTACAATTGTAATATAAATCTCTCAACTATGTTAGGTTACATAAAGTATTTGTTTTATGAGGTTGCTTAGGTAGCTTTTGTTGTTGTTTACAAAACAATGCAGGTTTGTAAGGAACATCCATCTTAGTCTGGGCGACTCATTCAGTGCAAAAAGGCTAACCAATCGGCGACTGACTTGAATACAGATACCAGTTTTTAAGATATCCGCCTAAAAGTCTCGCCATTATCGACTTATCGAAGGGACACTCGAAGGGGGAATTCGCAATAGTGGAGGGATTGACGTCATCGTATGTTTCGAGTGCCATTTGAGTGTTGAATTTGTAAATATTGACCGGTTTTGAGAGGCGATAGTGAAACGATTCTCTAAAATGGAGTCATTTGTATTGTAACTCACGGAGGGTTAAGTTACATACTAGTGGTGTGCTGTTTATTGACCACTTTGCGAGTGAAGAGCGTGTGGGTTACTGATTGCTTTGTCAGCAGATCGCGCACTGAATACTAATTTATTTTGAATAAGATTGATAGATCTGTTGGTCATATAGAAAATAAGAGCAATTCTTTTGCCAAGTGATAAATTATTATTATCTAGTGGTCGCCCGCGACTTCGTCCGCGTGGTAATTTGGATTTTTTCCCGTCCCCGTCGCGCCACGTCATATTTTGAACAATTCACACAATATCTTTATAAATTGTAGCCTATGTGTTATTCTGATGTATAAGCTATATTATTGTAAAGTTTCATTAAAATCCATTCAGTAGTTTTTACGTGAAAGAGTAACAAACATCCATCCATCCATCCATACATACAACATACTCACAAACTTTCGCGTTTATAATATTAGTAGGATCAAGTTTATTTTGTATAATAGATACGATTTTAAGTTATTGCGCGCAAATATTAAAAGCGATCATGTCTTTCTTCTCTTGCAAGGTGTAAACAAAGTACCTAATTTTATATAGCTATCTATTCATCGTCATTCACCGAGTCTTTACCCAATCTAGTTGGGGTCGGTTTTCCAGTCTAACTGCTATGCGGCTGAATTTCAGTATTTTCCGTGGAGCGACTGCCATCTGACCTCCACAACCCATGGGCAATATCAAAGCTCTGTAGCGATCATTAGCTATCCATTATACAGATAAGTAAGTTTTCAAGTGTCTGTGTAATGCTTTTCACTAAATGCCTATGAATTAATAGGTACGGTACTTACAAATTATAGAACCACATTTTTTAAAATATGTGTTGTCTGAAATTAGTTCAAAAAGTATTTTATTTTTTCAAATACTAATCTGGTTTAATGTTTACAAATAAGCTGTTTATCTCCGAAACTCAACATTAATCACGTCAGCGCTATCCATCTCCAGTCTGATGTGGGAAACTCCCTAGATACATAGAAAAAAATCATTCATTTTATCCCCTCTTCATTCGCAAGTATACCTAACTATTTGGCCTCTAGAAACATTTTGTGAAGAACATACGAGTTGATTTTCAACTGACTTCCAAAAAGGCAGGAGGTTATTAATTCATCTGTATGTTTTTTTTATGTTTGTTACCTCATATCTTCGGACTGGGTATATTAATTTTGAAGTTTTCTTTTAATTGCAAGCTACTACGTCCCAAGTGGTCCCGTTTCAATTTGGTCCCATTCCGACAACTATTTGGTGCCTTTTTGGTAGTTTGAAGTCGGTTGCTGTGTCAATTTTTAACGTGTATTTTTATTATTAAATTAATTTGGCCATTTTGGACAT
This sequence comes from Nudaria mundana, assembly GCA_963556515.1. Classification (NCBI taxonomy): domain Eukaryota; kingdom Metazoa; phylum Arthropoda; class Insecta; order Lepidoptera; family Erebidae; genus Nudaria; species Nudaria mundana. The sequence goes on from OY748301.1 coordinate 12,755,823, forward strand.
AACCCATTAAATGTGTGCCAAGTGACGGCAATAGGCTTGCCCCTTATTACGTGAGACTAAAAATACTTCCCTTTGGGTATATAGGGTATATAGGTGCACACACACATACGAGTATCACTCGTATGTGTGTGTGCACCTAAATCATTAAAACTAAGCTAAGATTTAATTTTACCGCAACAGACACTATACACACAAATCATTGTAAATGACTCGGGATCCCGGAGTTGGGTGTACCAGCACTTGTAACACGTAATATAAGTTATATAACATAAGACACACAATCTTATTAGGCACATAACGAATTCATGTTATTTTCTGTCCGGCAGCCATCTTAATCCTTTAACGCTTGCTGTCAACCCTCGTTCGAAATGTTTTTGTTTGTGGATAATAATTGATAAACGTTTTAGCTAATTTTACAGATCTACATATATTATTAAGTAGAAATATTTACAATAAGAATTAAAATATACATAATTATAGACTAAAAATATTTACATTACAAAATATCGTTAAAAAAATCCTCCGCGTCATTGCCGACTGGGAAGGTTCCCAGAATACTGGTTGTGTTGCCACGTTGGATGGCGATACTTATTCTTTGGGCCAGAAAATAGCCAGCCTTCTGGCCCTGAGAAGCATCGATTAGGCGTTTAGCAATGTCTCTATAAAGGCGGCGAGCACTCGGACCCCATGACCCCAGGGTCTCAACCCCAAACGGCTCAAATATGTAATCACCTGCTAGGTTAGCATATTTACGCCGTTTAAGGCCTTCAGTCGATGCAGCAGCAGCGCCGGCACATCCGGATGCGCTTGGAAGGTGTGAAGGTGCTAAGGTGTCAACGTATGTAGCGTCCCACACCAAAGGCGTTCCCATCTTCCATAGTAGCAACGACATACCGTCCGGTCTCTTTCCATCGCTTCGTGCTAAACCATTTGGTTCACGTACGGCCGGAAGACCTGCGGTGGAAAGAGCCCTACGAATTATGTCGTTTAGAATAGCGTGCCGAGGTATACGACATGCGCTTCTGCTACAAAAAAGGCCATGGTGTCCCAGATTATCGACGGCTACTCCACAGGTTCAATGATGCGGGGATACACAAGGTGTACCCAGCCGAAAGCAAGTGGCAATGCGGAAGGTTGTGTCGTCCAACATTGTACCGATGTTGGGCGATGGGAGCGCCTGGATCCATAACCCTGACTCCCATTCTCCAACAGCTAGTAGGCGTGCACGCTCTGAAATATTGACAGAAGTGTCAATTAGTGTATTAATTCTCAATTTACAGAGCGGCGAATCCCACAGTCGCTGTGAGCCTAGGCGTGAGGGCAGGTCAGTGTCGGGGCAAGACATCCTCCAAGCATTTATGGCATCGGTCTTGCATCGAACCTCGGAATCAATCAGTGTATTTGACAATTTTTTCCTGACTATTTCTTCGGTGCTATGGATCGACGACAGAAATGCTGGCAGACTGACATCTGTGACTCTACGAATACCTAGCCCGCCCAAGCGAACTGGAAGAGACGCTTGGACCCAGGCCCGGTTGTTAATATTTACATTTAAAATTTTACACAAAGAATTTTGTATTAAGTTGTCTAGTCTGCCCAAAATTTCAACATTTTTACAAAATTGTCCTGAACGAAGGGCATGTGTAAATTTGGGTACGAAAAGAAGGTATTTATTAAGTACCTATAAATGCCACTGCTACATATTTCTCATGTCTAAAAAACGGTTAGTTGGCAAAAATAAGGAACATGTAAGAGTGGAATGGTGTAATGAAATCTTATGCCGAGTAGAAATATACTCGTAGTACAGGTCGCGAGGCGTAAGCGGAGCTTTGCATTTGTGTGAGTGTCCACGAAAAGTAGAGTAAAAACTTTTTTATAGCTGTGTGTACAACGCGTGTGTGTGTAAAAGAGGTCACATATACGTTCAAGTACACTTCACTCACACAAATGCAAAGTTACGCCTCGAGACCTAGGATACAAGACTCATTTCACAGTAACATCTAATATTTAGTTTAAAGCTAAGCACTAAGCAATAAATGTTAGATTAATCGATTTATTTATGGCTCATCATTATGACATCGCTCATGTTAAACTTGGAAGAAGTTGTTTGTTTTGTAAATCTGTACAATAAAGAATGAATAAAAAAAAAAAAGAACTCCAAAAACCAAGGACGACTACCGTATTCAGGGAAAATTACTTATCTTTTGAGTATGTCCGTACCTTGTCTTACTCCAACTGAAAGGGGTAGGTACAGACCCGCCGATGGCCAAAGACTTCATTGCTTCATTTGACAACTATTCAACATGAGGTTTTTAGAGGCGGGAAGGTGGGACCTGTTTTTAGAATTGGTATACCCTATACAATGATGACTTGTGGAAAAAAGTACTGGCTCAAACTTAAACTCAAACGTAAATTAACTTCCAGATGTAACTCTTTACTAGATTTAGGCGTGTACCATAAATGAATAACAGTGGACACATTGTGTATGTATGTAGGTCAAAACAACGCAATTTTTTTTCGGTCGTTTGCATTAATTCTGAGGGTGACATCTGCGAGTAATGGCATCTTCAAGTCGTATATTATTATCATTTTATTGAATTTATCAGACCGCAAAATACTCTTGTGAAATATAGACTCGTTTTTGAGATAATAACGTATTTGTGTAGAATGATTTGAGCGCTTTCAATAATTGATAATTCTTCTTCGTGCATCTTAAAGCATTCGCGTTTAGAATTATTACTATTGACTAAATCTATAGATTTTAAGTGGAAATTGAAGCCGAGTAAAAGTCTGTATGACTCAACCAAACTTCCTAAAGAGAAATGCAGAAAAACATTAAACTTTAACTTCATTAATGAAAACACCTTATTTTCTTTCGTTCAAATAATAGGGCATTCATATTGTTTGCGACAAAGTCGTGCCCTCTATTGTGTCTAAAACAATAAAAAGCGTATTTCACTGTTCGAGGCAATTGTGGGAAGGTCTTGTCACTGTTTTTTTTTCTTTTAATTGGAGCACGGCACAAAATATTAAGTGCCTCAGCTGCGGCCCCAAATGTTGCGACAAAGACGCTTTACACTTAACCTAATTATTTCATAGTGTGCTACGCTTTTATAATTTTTGCCTATGGTACTATGACAACATAAATTATTATCATACTATTCAGTTAGGAAACATGATATACAAAATTATTTTCTGGTAAAGCCATCTAAATAAACTCGTGTTGGTTAAGAGATTAATGGCTCGAGAACGGTTAGACCGATTTCGCTAATTCTTTTTTTGGTGTGTTTGTTATTTTCAGGAGAATCTTTTGGAAGAAAAAAAATTTAATACGGTACGAAGTTCGCCGGGATAGCTAGTATATAATATAAACCCTATACCAACCCGTCTGGCCAACGTAGTATAGGCTACTACATTCCCCCCTCTTTGGGAGAAGCCTATGCCCAGCCTAAAGCTATCTTTACGATATGATAAATGTATATTAGTCCCGCATTGCATCTAATTTTGAAATAGTACTTGACTAATGGCAACTAGTTTGCGGTTTATTTACTAAGAGCATAAGTAATGCACTGTTTCATTCTCTTCAAATCATCACTACAGATAGAATTTGTAATAAGGTAAAATATTAACTAGTAGGTACAAAAAAATTACGTCTTAATTTAAAAATGTAAAAATTATTAAAAAAAATACACAGTGGACAGGTTAGTTTCCAAAGGCTTCCATTAACAGTACTCCATTTGGAACGTTCTATTAAAATAAAAGAAAAAAAATATACAAAACTGAGAACTGCATTTACCCAGCCTGAAGTTGTAAAATAGAATGGACCACTGTCCTTTGTGATTTTTGTCGACCATAAATCGGTGTTTCCGAAAATAGTCTGTCAATGTTTCTCCTATGACGCGTAGTTCTTTTGTGATGACAAAGGAATACCTACCTACTCTATTAAAATATAAAAAAAGTCGTTTACCCGTCAGTCCGTCCCTATGTATGCTTAGATCTTTAAAACTACACAATAGATTTTAATGCGGTTTTCACCAATAGATAGGGCGGTTTTTAAGGAAGGTTTTAGTATAAAATTAAATATAATGTGTCAAGTGAACGAAGGTGTAGGCGTCCGCTAGTATAGTGTTAAATGTGTTATGAATTCAACACATAAATAGCCAGCATCAAGAAAACTTAAAAATTCCCGACTAGTAGCAACAAAGTCGTCAACTATTTCTTGATCTTGTCACGGATTAGATTCCAAAACTTCACAATTAAAGCACGTATTTTGCGTACAGTCTTGTGATTCTTCTACTTAAGCCTATATCGTTACCTAGTTTCGTGGGACCAATTTAATAAATTAAAAAAAACTAAAAGAGACGCTCGAATAAAAATCTTTTTAAATTTCTTTTTTCGATCAACTATATCCTTCTAGAAAATCCAATGCACTTTCGGGATAACTGTTATTGCACATATTCGCTTTCAATGGCCCAAGTTCTCGTGGCCCTTGGACCATTAAATTTTATAGTATACTATTGTAAGACGAATAAGACCTTAGTCTTCACTTTTATTACTTTTCATCGTGTCTACGTAATTGACTCGCACTTGAGTCGGCAATTAGAATCACGCCGACAGTTCAACTAGAGATGTTAAACGTCCCTATAATGAAAATTAATACCAATTAATAGAGAGACACTGAAACAGTAGCGACATCTACGCAATGGTAATTTATTGAGCGGAGCGAAGCGAAGCTCTATCTTAGACGACAAGTGTAAATCGTTTGTTTGCCAACTCCTCCGAAACGGCTCGACCGATTTTATGCTGACCAAATTTGGCATGCTGGTCGACATCATACCCGGGAGTGCATATCTCTGAAATCATGAAAATAGAACATAAAATAAAATTGAGAAAATTTGCTCCGCTCAACATTTGCAATTAGTAGCATGCATTGCATACCTAGTTATTTTTGTTTAGATTTCGTAATGTGATGAGGTAAAATGACTAAGTTTATTTAGAGTAAAAAACCCGGTACCGATTTGAATGATACGTAGATTTTTCGAGGTAAATAGTAACTATACCATGTAGGTGAAGCTGCAGTTTCGGCTATTATCGTTATAATAAAACTAGCTGATCGCCACGGCTCTGTCCGCGTGATATAGTTCTCTCGTTCCCGGTTCCCGTGGGAACACATTACCGGGATTAAAGTAGCAGTTACTCAGGGAAGATGTAGCTACATATCAGTGAAAGAATTTTCGAAATCGGGTCAATTAGTTACGGAGCATATTCGCTTTGAACAAACAATCAAATCTTTCCTATTTATAATATTACTAGCGGACACCCGCGGTTTCGCCCGCTTGACAAATTATATACACAAAAACGTACCTCGAAAACCACTCTACTCATTGGTAAAAACCGCATCAAAATCCGTTGAGTTGTTTTAAAGATATATGCATACATACAGACGAAAGCGACTTTGTCTTATAATATGTAGTGCCGCTCACACGTCCGTTGCCGTCTCTGGTACGCACGCAGAAGGTATTTCCAGTGGCGCCCGGCGAACTTTGACCACCTATGTAGCCACTTCGGGGGTTTGGTCGGGATGAGAATCCCGCGTCGTTGGGGGAGTAATAAGTATAGAAAGAAGGCGACTTAATAAAAACTAGTACCTAGCGAACTACGTATCGAAAAAAAAAAATTAATATTTCATGCAAATGTATGTATTATTAATTATAATTGAAAAACGCGACGGACGGACGGACAGACAGACAAATTGTCGTATTAAATATATAGATTGTGTACCAGAACTAGCTTGATTCCCCTGGGGTCTAGTTGTTTGTTAGCATTTCAAGTCTATAGTTTTTGTAAAGATTTTTACCACGGTTCTGCTTTAAATTTTGTAAAAATGGGTTTAATAAAGTAAGTGATACAGCTTAGATATATTATGCAGTTTATTCACGCTAAAATGTACTCGACAGTACTTTATTTAGAAGAACAATGGTAATTTCAAACTGCCTAAATGTTTATTTAAGTAAATAACCACCTTTGGTTGCACCTGCTCTCGAAAAACAACCTACGAATAACTTCTTCCCATTTATATTCATTTCTTCACGAATAAATATACATTCTTGAACAAAGTTGGTTATGTATTCAATATTGGTATACAAAATCTCAGTGAACCTTGCCTAAATAATGTACGAGTATGCTTCAGGTAAAAAGTAACTTAGTCTGTCTATCACCTTCAGACCTACCACTGAATAGATTTTAATGAATCTTGGTAAAAGGACACATGTTACATTCTATTCCAATATTTTTGATAAAATATAAAGAAATAAAAGCCACGCAAATATGCATTCAACCCTTTTGTTTTGGCTTTTTGGCATTCTCGATATCTACATGTTTTCAAAACCTATTGGGGGTCATAGTAAATATACTATGACAATAGTCATATTGCCGGGCGTCTCTGGTTACAAGCAGAACGTATTTCCAGTGGCGCACGGCGGACTTTGACCACCTCTGTGGTCTCTGCGGGGGTTGGGTCGGGATGAGAATCCCGCCCCGACCCGTCAGTGAGTGAATCTATGGGGCAAAGGCCCCGCAGCACGCAACCCTTCTAGCCTGCTTCTGTAAGGACGACGGGTGGCGATCCCGCCGTCCTCAGGCCCCGATCATGGAGGTCGATGGTCTTGGGCGTAGACGAGTCTGCGGCGCCCTCGCCGCTGACTACGGAACTCGGCGGGGAGGGTACGCTCCCTCTCCCTCTCGGCCGCCTCATTCGCGAGCACGACTTGCTCGCAGAAGGACACGGCCGCGTTCCACCTATTCCCGCTGGAGACCATGGCTGGAAGCATGGTCTCCAGCGAGAGGGTATCCACGCCCAGACCCACTACGAGGTCCCGGCGCTGACTCGCCCACGCTGAGCACTCCACCAACGTGTGGAGTGCGGTGTCGTCGTCGGAAACCTCGCAGTGTTGACACCGGGGTGTGACCTCACGATGGATGCGAAACAGATAGCTACCGAAGCATCCATGCCCGGTAACGATCTGCGTCGCACGATACGTGAGGTCACCATGCTGCCTCTGCAGCCAATCGTCCATGATCGGTCTCACCGTCGCGATGATGGTGGCACCCACTTGGGTTGCTCAAGTCGCACCCTCCATGACTCCATGAGATCCTGTCGGAGTTGGGACCGCCGGTCGATTTCTCGAGACGCAGGCCTGTGGTCCCGCTCCAGCGCCTCCTTGCGCCATTGGAACAATGACGCAAGGGCTCTCGCTTCCAGGTCCCATGGAGGGGTCCCGGCTAGGAGACATGCAGCCTCTCCGGAGATCGTGCGGTAGCCCCTTATTGTTTTGACGGCCAAGGTCCTCAACGGTCTGTTAAGGAGCGTTGAGTTGTTGGCCGTCAACCGCGCCGCCCATACGGGTGCCCCGCATAGGGCCATGCTCCGCACGATCCCCAGGTACAGTCTCCTGCAGGAAGCGTTGGGTCCCTTTAGGTTGGGCATCAGTCGCGAAAGCGCGACCGATGCCTGTGTCACCTTGGGGACCAAACTTCGGAAATGTGGTCCGAAGTTCCATCGGCTATCAAGTACGATCCCTAGATACTTCATCGAGGGCTTGATCCGATGCTAACGCCTCCCACATTTATGCTGGAACCTTCAGGTGGACCGTTCCGAGGTCTGTGAAAACACAGAACCTCGGACTTGTGCAAGGCCACCTCCAGTCCCAGCCGCCGTATCCGACCCACGACTTGAGCAACACCCGTCGTGACCTTGAGTGCTGCCTCCTGGTACGTTGCACCCCGCGCCGTGACGAGGGTATCGTCGGCGTAGCACGTTACGCCGACGTCCTCAGGCAACGCACCCCGCAGCACCCAGTCGTAGCCGATGTTCCACAGAAGCGGCCCCAGGACCGACCCCTGCGGAACACCGCACGACACATCTCGCCGAGCTGGCCCGAGCCAGCTGGGGAAAGCTATGGCCCTCTCCGAGAGATAGGCCCCGACAATACGACGGAGGTAGAGAGGCGTTTCGTGATACACGAGCACCTCCCTAACGCAGCTCCATGGCAAGGTGTTGAACGCGTTGGCGATGTCAAGAGACACCGCCACCACCACCTTGCCCTGCGAGACTGCTTCCTCCGTCAGGCTCTTGACGCGCATGATCGCGCTCACGGTGGAGCGTCCCCGACGGAAACCGTACTGGTTGTCCGCCAGGTCTGGCCCCACCGTCGAGAGATGCTCGACGAGGCGTTCCGCGATAATTCGCTCAAAGAGCTTACACACTCGTCGATTAACACGATCGGCCGGTATCCGGACGGTGAGTCCACCGGCCGCCCCGCCTTACGAATCAGGACCAGTTTCCCCGTCCTCCACACCTTGAGCCCAAATTAGCTAATATAAGCTTGTGCTATGGGATCTAGACGACTAATAAACATACTTATATAGTTTTAAATAAATACATATACCCAATACATAGAAAACAGCCAAACTCTGAAACAAATATTTGTGGATCCTTGCATGATGCCCTGACTCCCCATAGTCATAGTTTGAATACTTGAAAAGCATAAGTACTCAAAAGTTTGTACACAAAGGCATTAAATCTCAATAAAAAAAACTAAAGAAATTTCTAAAAGCCTCATACTCAACCTCTAATACTTATATTTTAGGTCACTTAACTAAGTTTTATTTTATGTTAATATTTCTATGTGTAAGTATTACGTTTTAATACAGCCTATTTTTTTGTGAAAGCCGTAAAACTCGACGTTTGGATATAGACGGGCATGTCCGTCACCGTACAAGTACCCTGGCAAAATGCCAAGGCTGAGTGAGAGCCGTAAGGTTATCGTAGAAAGCATTAATTTACTACATAATGGAATATCAGTCTTATTGTCTGTCAATAATGCTCAAGTTCCGCTGTCACTGCAACGCTTTTAAAGTAAAACGAATAGACTAACTTACGCCAGGCTATTACATATATGAGCTGAAATGCAATCTATTTCAGACTTTATACGGGTTAAATCAGAGTTGAGATTAGATTACTTTTAGGTGCATCAACTGCGGTGGATTTTTCGATATTGGCAGTATAATCGATAGTTATTTGACATTGATAGTTATCCGCATAGTTGTCAAGAGAATAAAGAAAATAAAGTACCAGTCTGTCACGTATCTAATCAGTCTGCATATGTGACTGCCTGTTTAAAGCAAAAAATGACGAGAACCTTGGCTTCAATTTGACTGCTTCGGTGGCGTAGTCGGTAGTGCATCTGCTTTCGACGCCGGAGTCTCGGGTTCGATCCCCGGTCGGGACAAACTTTGTGTGAAGATAGATACGTTTGTGCCGAAGTCTGGGTGTTTCCTATGTATAATATGTATGTATTTACAAAAAAAAAAATGTATATAAGTATTTATATCAGTTTATCTAGTACTCATATCACAAGCTCTGCTTAGTTTGAGACTAGATGGCGTTGTGTAAATTGTCCTAACATATTTATTTATTTATTTAATTTAAATCCCAAATACCTACTTCTAACAGAGAAGTTATGTTGAAGGAAACACTGGATTATCATTTTTGGCAAATAACTTCTTGTAATAGTATAAACTATCATAAGCATTTGCTTAGGACATCTAGAGCATATTTGATGAATTCAGACAAAACATTGCCTTAGAACGTTAGATAGAGACAGCCCTCTTACTTAACGTTGGTTCGAAAAATATACCTCTTCGTAGCTATGTGATCTAACTACGCGTTTCATTCGGGCAAAGAAATGTTAACATATTCCAGAAGAAAGCATCTTATTTGACTCTAATGTCATACTTAGCATAAATAGATAAAGAATAAACAAAACAAATCTACGACAATCCTTTTGTACATTAAGTAACTGTAGCGCTCGTTGCCTTTTAGAGTTTTCGAAACGAAAATCTCTTATACAACAGTAATGTCCGTCCGTCCGTGAACTACTTTCAACTCGAGAACGGTAAGAGCTAGAGACTCAGTGTAAACGCCAATCGACTCAGCATGGTCAAAGACCTCTAAAATGAACTTGACCTTTGACCTCTAATCTCAAGATCAAGGTCAAAACGAGGTCAATCGAGAACGGTAATAGTTAGAGACTCAAGACCAGCTGCAATCAACTCAGCATGGTCAAAGACCTCTAAAATTAACTTGACCTTTGACCTATGATCTCAAGGTCAAGGTCATAACGAGGTCAAATCGAGAACGTTAATAGTTAGAGACAAAGACCAGCTGCAATCAACTCCGCATGGTCAAAGACCTCTAAAGTGATGCTGAAATATTATTATTATTTTTTTTTTTTGATTTTATTAAAAAAACTTTCGAAAACTCTAAAATATATGGCAAATTTTTGCCATATTTTTAACTTGTTTAGAGATATCGTTATCATCTGATCGATGCTTCTCAAGAATAGAAGGCTGGTTATTTCCTGGCTCAAAGAATTTGAATCACCATTTAATGTGGCAACAAAGTAAACATTCTAGGAAACTTCTAAGGATTTTTACAGATTTCAAAATTCCTGTAATAATAATGAATATTCAATACTCAAACTATCTAATATAACTTAATAACCACGACACCATCCTTAATACCATTAATCTAGCATTCACAGTAAGTATGCATAGAGATCCTACCAAGATCTTACACCTGACAATGAACAAACGAGATTCTGGTAAACAGAAAAGTTACTAGGGAAAAGAAAAAAATGTTAAAAAATTATGTAAATAATATTGGTTTTAAAAAGTTTGCCTCGCCTATGTAACTATTACCACAGAATAGAGAATAGTACTTACATACAGAACTTGCACTCCGACGTTAATTAAAGCACATTCTTTGTTGGGGTTGTCCAGTAAAGAATAATATATACCAGCATAATTTGACCAATAATTATGACGTTAATGCCTCAATATCAACTCTATGGTCCATGCCGTGTCACAAACAAGAGGCAACCCTTACTGACTTACAACTTCAAGTTGTAGCTAACGTCACGTATTTTATGCGATTATTAGGCGAGTGACATATACCTGCTTTCTTTACTTACCGTCTTAAATTGACTTGCATAAAGTTAATATAAAGGAATTTGCAACAAGGACCTCAAGACTTTATCTAGTAACGACAAGGTACATCTTAAACTTATCTAGGAGTAAGACTTTAGTAATTTCACACCAGTAATACCTTTGAGAGGCTAAGGTCTTTGTAGTAACCAGTAATTAGAGCCAAGGACTTGGGAATTTTCACGAACCGGACACCCTTGTTGGTTGTTCTGAGGTCAGTCACCGCAAGTATAGTGTACTACAATATAGTTAGTAACATTTTCTTATTGTTTCAAGGATAAAGTTAAATTTCACTTAATAAGGTCATGTCAACTTTAGTTTCATTTTATTAGTGACTGACTTTATTCAAGTTGTTAGTCTTTTGCGTTCTGAATTAATTATGTTATTTAAATTGCGGGATTCGCGTAATACTGCCTGATGTTTTAACCGGACCACGGTTTGATGCAACTCGATCGAAACGTCAGGCACTATTTAAAATAAAATACCCATTTACATACCGTGATTTCTAGTAATTCATTTTCTGACTTTTGTAGAAGTTAGAAAACACCGGCGGCTCTACTGGTATGAATTATTCTTCTCGTTTCCGATCTCCTCAGAAATCGTCAGAATAAAAGGTATACTAATTATCTGCCTTTTTTTTTTTTTTTTTTTAATCCGCGGCCCAAGGCCGCGGCCGCTCTAACGTCCGTTGCCGGGCGTCTCTGGTTACTAGCAGAGGGTATATCCAGTGGCGCCCGGCGGACTTTGACCACCTCTGTGGTCTCTGCGGGTGTTTGGTCGGGACGAGAATCCCGCGTCATTGGGGTCGGGTTTTATCCCGCGTCAGTGAGTGAATCTGGTTGCGTGCTATGGGGCAAAGGCCCGCAGCACGCAACCCTTCTAGCCTGCTTCTGTAAGGACGGTGGGTGGCGATCCCGCCGTCCTCAGGCCCCGATCATGGAGGACGATAGTCTTGAGCGTAGTCGCGTAGTCTGGGGCGGCCTGGCCGCCGACTACGGAACTCGGCGGGGAGTGTACGCTCCCTCTCCCTCCCGGCCGCCTCCTTCGCGAGCATGACTTGCTCGCAGAAGGACACGGCCGCGTTCCACCTACTCCCGCTGGATACCATGGCTTGAAGCATGGTCCCCAGCGAGAGGGTATCCACGCCCAGACCCACTAAGAGGTCCCGGCGCTGACTCGCCCACGCTGAGCACTCCACCAACGTGTGGAGTGCGGTGTCGTCGTCGGAAACCTCGCAGTGTTGACACCGGGGTGTGACCTCACGATGCATGTGAAACAGATAGCTACCGAAGCATCCATGCCCGGAAACCATCTGCGTCGCACGGTACGTGAGGTCACCATGCTGCCTCTGCAGCCAATCGTCCATGATCGGTCTCACCGCCGCGATGAAGATGGCACCCCCCTTGGGTTGCTCAAGTCGCACCCTCCATGACTCCATGAGATCCTGGCGGAGTTGGGACCGCTGGTCCTCGATTTCTCGAGACGCAGGCCTGTGGTCCCGCTCCAGCGCCTCCTTGCGCCATTGGAACAATGACGCAAGGGCTCTCGCTTCCAGGTCCCATGGAGGGGTCCCGGCTAGGAGACATGCAGCCTCTCCGGAGATCGTGCGGTACCCCCGTATGGTTCTGACGGCCAAGGTTCTAAGTGGTCTGTTTAACAGAGTCACGTTCCCCTTGACCGCCAACCTATCCGCCCATACGGGAGCCCGGTATAGGGCCATACTCCGCACGATCCCCAGGTACAGTCTCCTGCAGGAGGCGTTGGGTCCCTTTTGGTTGGGCATCAGTCGCGAACTAATTATCTGCCTGTAATTTTAATTTTATAATCACTTTACTTACACGCTATGTAACCAACTATGTACGCGGTATACGTACACAATACACGTACCACTGCATTAAATTTCAATCGTCATTAGAGGTAGACAGCAAACAATTTAGCCAAAACACTTACCTGTGCGATCCTAACCAAATATCGCCTTATGTAAAGCATACAGCTGTGGTATACAACAACACCTGCACGGTCATCAGATAACAATATTCTGTAAAATCGGGCTTATTTCGCTGGAGCCATTCCACTTTATTGATATAGAATATTGGGAACAGAGACACATATGAATTCAAAATGCTTGCCGTAACACAATTCTGTATAAATAAATTTCAGTCTACTAGTTTGAGTTTACGGTATAGATTTAAATGCTTGGTCAAGTGGAAGGTCGAGACTACCAGACGTCGATTTGTGAGCCTGCTCTGTGGTAGTTGGCCCATTGCCAAGGGTTAGGATGTGCTGCACTTCGGGCTGGCCGGTGCATTGCCCGCAACGTTATGTCTATTCAGGATTGAAAGCGTTGATAATAAAATTGTTTGTCTGCAGTTGGTTGGAGAGCTAATTGATTCCATTGCTTTTATTTTGAGATGTTTGGACGTTTCTTACTCAATAACGTGTAAACTGTTGTTCAGATTTGTATAAAACTAAAAAATAGATGGACCATTTCCTGGCACGTTAAGACTTTTTATTCCGGTTATAATAGCAGTCGATATTATGATGTAAAGGATAATATATATATATATATATATATATATATATATACAACGTGTTTCATATTAGTGTGGTCATATCTCAAGGTTGCATTGGGTAGGGCCCAAATAATATATTGCGCGGGGTCTTTAATTAATTTAATAAAATATTGACTTATAATGACGTAGTCGATAAATTTTCCTTTTTATCGATAGCTCATTGAAATGAAGCCCTAAGACTGCACTACAAAATAAACATATGATTAGAATGAACTCTAGATTTGACCTCAAGTAGGTTTGCCAAACAGTGAAATAGATTCGGACAGTCTCGTTGTTACTCAAAATTTTAACCAACAGATAAAGTTACTTTATCAATAGTTATCATATAAAATAGTTTCGGAATCACAACTTGGGGTCAAAATAAAGAGTGCCTACTCACAGTTATTTTTGAAGTTTTTCTATGAATTTATGTATCACGTGATTGTCGTGAATGTCACAACTCACACGTAATTTGTTGTCAACCTACTCAAATACCAGGAGCAACGCATTTGCTGTCGAAGAAAAGAGAAGAAACATTTATGTTCTTGTCTTCCTTAAATTTACACTTTTTATAAATTGGTTCCGCACAGATATTTAAAATACAACTGCTGTTTGTGTAGAAGTTTATGTAGCTGTTGAGAACCCCTGGTGGGTATAGTAGTATGTAGGTATTCAGTTTCGGGATAGAGAGATCGTGGATGCCAGTCACTGCACTACCATATCGTGAACTCTCTTTCGACTCATTTACCATGAAGTAAATGATCTGCAAGGTGTTTGGTTATTTTTGACCGACTTTAAAAAAGAGTAGGTACTTAGGTTCTCGATTCGTCATGATAATGTGATGCATAAAAGTTCATAAAACATTATCGCTAAAAGTGGCAACTTGTATGGTTGAACGAGGATATCAGAAAAAGTAGGAGGTGTTGGTGTCAGTTTCACTAATATGTATCTTAAGGACCCCTAAAAATTACAAAGAGAACCGCCCACTTTTTTGATTGGAGCCGCTTTGAAGAAACTAGGTATCAATAGCGATGTCGGCATATATCAAAGACGTACACGTCACAACACGTGTAAATTTTACCGCAAAAACCATATTATTCCGGTGTTGCAAGTTAACGCAATGTTCTTCATAAACGGGGACTTTATTAGCTTTTTTTATGCTGGATATTTGTTCATTTTAGCAATTGGTAATAAATTACTAATCTTAGACTACATGGATAAAGAAAGTCGCTTTTTCCGTCTGTCTGTTCTGAATGTATGTTTAGTTCTTGAAAACTACGCAACGGATCTTGAAGCGGTTTTTTTTAAATGGGTTTAAGCAGGTTTCGAAATGTATTTACATGCATACTATCATGCGAGCGACGCCGCGCTGGCATTCAACAATTTTATTTTATTTCATAGGTCTTAGGGAAATATCCTGTGTTTATGGTAAATAATAATTATGTTATTATTTATCTCTTAAATTATTTTATACTAGGTACCTACTAGCTTTTTTCATAAAAAAAACTAAGTACCTACTTGGTACTTTTATTAGATTTTTACCAAAATTACGACGTAATTCAAGGAAATAAGACATTGGACTTGGGCAACACTTACAACTATCTAATTTCTTTTCAGTTGCAAGTAAACTTTGATATTAGGCGTACGTAGTAATTTGTGTTAATCGATCATGGCGTATTTAAGTAATAGTGAATATTATGAAATGATACTTTGCGTCGGGGCAGCCGATGGCAGTCTGCGTGAAGCTCGTCGCCTTTATCGAGAAAGATTTGTGGACAATAGACTCGAAGGTGAACGGCGGCGGTGACCATCTGTGGAGTGCTTCCGAAAAATGGTGAACCGTTTACATGACACTGGTTCTTTCCGTGGTTCCCGCTCAGAAGGCAGACCATCTGTTGTACCACCAGAGCAAGAAGTATTCTCGAGCATTTTCAATCCAATCCCAGAACAAGTACTCGCCGCGCTGGGATTGTTCTGGGAATGAATCATTTGAGAGTATGGCGCGTGCTAAAAGCAGATGGTCAACATCCGTACCACTTCAGGCACACCCAAGAACTGACACCGGCTGATTTCGTACCACGTCTCAACTTTTGACAGTGGTACCGAGAGGAAGCACAACGATCCCCTAGTTTCGCGAACCGTATTTTATGGACCTATGAAGCCTCTTTTACTCGTGCTGGTATCAGTAACCAGCATAACGAACATGTATGGACTCATCAGAACCCACACGCATCTGCAGAAAACAACTTTCAGCATCAGTGGCGTGTTAACATTTGGGCGGGAATAATCGGAGATATTTTAATTGGTCCTTTCGTGCTACCGAGTTCGCTAAACGGTGAAAATTACCTCGCGTTCCTTAGAAATGTCTTAGAACCCGAACTTGAAAACTTGCCTGTAACATTGTACACAAATATGATGTACCAGCAAGACGGGGCGCCAGCACATTATGCGAGAGATGTACGGGCGTATTTAGATGAGCGGTTTAACCAGTGGATCGGACGTGGTGGTCCCATACCTTGGCCTCCGAGGTCACCGGATCTCACACCACTTGACTTTTTTTTGTGGGGCTATGTCAAAAACAAAGTGTACAGTGCGGTATGTCTCACGCGTGAAGATATGGAGTTTAAAATATTTGATGCATTTAGCAGTGTAACTCCAGACATGCTGTGTAATGTAACTGCCAGCATGATGCGACGGACCCAACTGTGCATTGATCAAGGCGGCGAACATTTCGAGCCGTT
The DNA here is from genome assembly GCA_963556515.1 of Nudaria mundana. Classification (NCBI taxonomy): domain Eukaryota; kingdom Metazoa; phylum Arthropoda; class Insecta; order Lepidoptera; family Erebidae; genus Nudaria; species Nudaria mundana. The sequence continues at coordinate 12,772,162 of OY748301.1, forward strand.
ACTTTAGTACCTACTTTTTAGTTTTGTGTTTATTAGTATCTTAGGTAGGAAGTGTATTTTTTATTAAATTCAATAATGTTTATCTAAGTATCGTGATATGAGTGAGTTAGTTATGTTTATTGTGGAACACAGTACCTACCTATCTACCAGGATGACATGCACAATGAAATCGGTAAGTTTTTGTTGTTTAAAGTCCACAACCTATCATTACTACAAAATAGTATTCTGTACCAGGAGCATATGAAATAAGAGTTGTTTACGATTCATCGAAGGGGACTGAACCTTACGAATAAATTTGACCCTAGGTAGTGTTGGGTTTATAAAATATCGATTAAATGAACAAATCAATTAAATTTACATGACACCTTAAAAGTTTTAACTAAACTTGTATTTGCAATTTTGTCCTTGCGTATAGTTAATTCAACGCGCATGTGTAACGAGGGTCAAATATGACCACACTAATATGAAACACGTTGTATATATATATAGTTAACGTAATTTCTGTTTTTAAAAGCAATGAATTTGCTTTAACTGTCGTCAGCAGGACTCGAACCCACGGCGTTTCTCTGACCACTGAACTACGAGGACCCGTGGGTTCGAGTCCTGCCGATGACATTTTCAGTTATTGTGATTTATAATAATTTCTATTTAAATATTTAGTTAAAGTAACTTCTCAGTTTCTGCAAAAAGGTGGCAAAATGATTGAAGGCGTTAAGGGACTCTTACACGATCATTCCAACGCATTTTTAGATCGTTCAGACTACATTAGCTACGAACGTTAGTCGAAAACGTTGGGAATCGTACCAAAAAAACCATCTGACCGATCTGTCTATATTACATTATATGTATATTTAACACTTATACTGTAATTAAATAGGATTAAGTAAGTCAAGCAATAAGTCGATATATATCAAATGACATGTAGGTAATATTCGAAATGATACAGCATTTCTCCTATTACCACCATACACTTAGACTATTAAAGTAGGGCCAAGATCTCGTTTATGGCATAATCCAATCAGCTAAAAGGTTTGAAAGCTCTGATATATACTGTAATCAATCGTGATATTAGTTAACAGACATGAGCTGATTTTTACTTCGCAACATTTACTTTCAACGTTTATTGAACACAATTAAGTTTTATGAACATTTTTATAGATTGCATGTGCATGCATGAGCATTGTTTTTATTACACGTCAATAGAAATCGAAAAGTATCACTTCATATTATAAAACAAAGTCCTCTGCCGCGTCTGTCTGTCCGTTTGTTCGCGATAAACTCAAAAACTACAGAACAGATTTTCACGCTTTTTTCACCAATGGATAGAGTGGTTCTCAAGGAAGGTTTGTCTATATAATATGTCCGCGGGCAAAGTCGGGAGCGTCCGCTAGTGTAATCATAAACCGTAGGTATGTAGGAATAAAGTTAAATGATGTCCTAAACTCTTAAGTATGTTTTTTAGACACTAGTTGATACGAGTACAATAATCAAGCGTAACCGTAGAACTTTTACATGACACTTACGCAGTATCAGGTGTATAATAGTGTATTACGAAATACTTCACAATGTCTGTATAACATATATATATATATTCGTGACGGTTAAGGGAAGGTTTAAAAGGCAGTACGAAGTTCGCCGGGACAGCTAGTCTATATATATAAAACAAAATCGTGTTGGTTAAGAGATAAATGGCTCAAGAACGGCTGGACCTGAACAAAAAAGTTGTGCGGAAAATTGGAAAAAAATGTGCGATACGATACATTTTTATTAAGTTCGCCGGGACAGCTATTTTATGTATAAATAAATGTACAGCTAAAGATCTTCAACCAGCGTTAGTTCCAGTCAGTCTTAGAGCATCATCAGAATCGTAAAAACTTGGATCACATAATCACATTAAATGTTGATGTTTGCAGCTGTGGTTTTACCGATCAGTTGGCAGAGTATCCCTCCCTCCTGACAGGTAATTGACACTATCTCGAGTCCAGTTATGATATTTCATATTATGTTATAAAAAAGTTTTAAATTAAAAATGTATAGTTCATCTCTACATTCAAACCATTAAGACGATCCCTATATTTCAACTTCATGTTATCATGTCATATGATATTCAATATTTGTATTAATTAAGTAAATAATATCCAAGTATCTCCCCTCTGCTCTTATCTCACCCCTAGTAAGGGTAAAATAAGATATGTATAACTGCCTTTACTCAAATTACAATGACCAGAATAATATTCTTCAGAACAATAAATCTGAAATCGCAGTTAAAAGGAGCCATTTGAAAAACACTGCGGGCCCAAAAAATGGACTTCACCAACGAACTCATTACACTGCCGACCACAAATTGCACCTCACATAATTCGACGGAATGCACGTTTACCATTATTAATGCACCCCCAGAGACAGAGGGTGCGTACACTTATTACGTGCCCTGTATTTTAATTCGGACCAAACACGCAGTATACAATGGAATTTAATTTCCGTTGTATAATTATTTTGTGGTCACTCTACTTTTTAGTAGTGTAGTACATGGTTCCTATTATATTTATTGCTATAAAAAGGTCCACAAAAAGGTAATATTAAACCCATATCGAATTTAATTTGAATATTGTAATCAGAGCCCGCGTCAGCTGTAATACCAAGTCCCTTTTTGATACTCGTATATTTTATAGGTATTGTTAAGTACCTATTCAAAATCATTGAACATATAGACACGCGTCCATAAAATACATGATCTTCCAACACATTTCGTCTCTAAAGTATTTTCCCTGAAAAGGAATTGAAGCTGGTCAAATTCAGTCGAAGACTTTCGATTTTTTGTGATTTATCTAAAATTTAAATGGTATAGTATGCTTGTTTATTGGTTTGGTCGGGTATTATGTACATGGTATCATGAAGATAGTTTGCGAGTAGGTTTCTAACCCCAATAGTAGAGTCCCGGGTTAAGAACAAAAACACCATTTCAAACGTGCAGGAAAAAAATACAATTCGGAAACAGTAAATGATTTGAGTACGAATATCTATATAAATAAATTATGTTTTTGAATAGCTATTTATTTGGGGTGAAATAATTTCGGTAAAAGCAGTTGATATGTATTGGATCAATTTATAGTGAAGCCGGGTTTTCGGCCTATTGGACAGTGGGGAGCATCATGGGTCACGATAAACGGATTATGTCAGTCGCTGTCACTCAACCGTAACCCTCCGAGACAAAGTAGATTAGCTAGAAAAACTGTTCTGTTTACAATATTAAATGCTTCAAATATTGGGGATACCATCAAAGTTCTTTGATTTCACACTCACAACTGGGACTGTCACTTAAAATACAACTTGACGAAGTCAAAAAATACTCTAAAAAAGACAGGATTTTGGGATATTCATGATCCGAAAGGATGAAATAAGTAAAATTATGTTGTGTAAAATCCTTGATCCTATTATATTTGGCACCAACAAAGTTACTGATATGAAATGGTCTTAAAAACCGGTCAAGTATGTGTCGGGCCACGCATTGATATACTGGACAACCCTAACGTTCGAATGATTTTCTCTGTAAACAAAAGAATGTGCTTTAATTAACGTCGGAATGCATGTTCTGTATGTAAGTACTAATCCCTATTCTGTGGTAATGCCTCAATATCAACTCTATGGTCAATGCCGTCTCACAAACAAGAGACAACTTCAAGTTGTCGCTGACGTCACGTATTTTTTGCGAATGTTAGGCGAGTGACATAGGCCTGACGATAGTAACATTCGTTGTACATTGATTTTAAGTCAAACATGCGTTAACTTATAATAAAGTTAAGTAATTTTGTTACTGTCAAGTGACTGACAAGCCTATTGCCGGTACCTGGAAACTTTTGGCTTTGTCTGAGTCGTCTAATGACAGGTGTACCACTTGTAGATGGGTCTGGCCTCTTACATTGTTTATAACCTTTCAATGTACCTATTTGTTTCTACTAAGATCTCTATCAGCGAGCTCCTCTAACAAGCCCCTATCCAGTGCTAAAGACACCAAACAACTATATTCAAAACCCAGTAACATCCTAGTATTTATGTAAATCCCTATTGTATTTCATTCTAACAATTCTTTTAGTACAGAAATCTTGATAAATACTCTGAGAACTTCTGTGCAATATCCCATCTCCCCTTCTAGAATTTCCATTTCGTAAATTAAATTACATGGATTGAAAGAATGCACTCCGTTCTGCCTGACAGCTATTATTCTTCAAAATCTTTATACATTAAGATCCATACTTTGTTTTCTTAACACTTTCTTTCGAAATCTAGTCTATATCTCAATGTATCTAAACTACGTAATAGTTCTACTTACTGAATCAGTTCGTTTTAAAAAACAGTTTTGTCAATAGCACTACACTGATTATAGCCACTCTTTCAGTCAAACTGGTCACAATCTTATTATAAACAACCGCGGATGTGGGAACAGGAATAGGTATAATCTGACTTGCTTCTCATGTTAGCATAACGCAGCTGGTTATATTAGGTAGCCTTGATCACATTCTAAGTGATCTAGGCCTTCAGTACCTCTGTCTCAGGTCTTGCTTCTGACTTGCTTCTGACTTGCTTCTCATGTTAGCATAACGCAGCAGGCTATATTACGTATAGGTTCTTGATCACATTCTGACTGATCTCGGCTTCAGTACCTCTGTCTCAGGTCTTGCTTCTGACTTGCTTCTCATGTTAGCATGACGCAGCAGGCTATATTAGGTATAGGTACTTAATCACATTCTGAATGATCTAGGCCTTCAGTACCTCTGTCTCAGGTCTTGCTTCTGACTTGCTTCTTATGTTAGCATAACGCAGCAGGCTATATTACATATAGGTCCTTGATCACATTCTGACTGATCTAGGCCTTCAGTACCTACCTCTGTTTCAGGTCTTGCTTCTGACTTGCTTCCCATGTTAGGCTTCAGTACCCCTGTCTCAGGTCTTGCTTCTGACTTGCTTCTCATATTAGCATAACGCAGCAGGCTATATCAGGTATAGGTACTTGATCACATTCTGAATGATCTAGGCTTTCAGTACCTCTGTCTCAGGTCTTGCTTCTGACTTGCTTCATATGTTAGCATAACGCTGCAGGCTATATTACGTATAGGTCCTTGATCACATTCTGACTGATCTAGGCCTTCAGTACCTACCTCTGTCTCAGGTCTTGCTTCTGACTTGCTTCCCATGTTAGCATAACGCAGCAGGCTATATTACGTATAGGTCCTTGATCACATTCTGACTGATCTAGGCCTTCAGTACCTCTGTCTCAGGTCTTGCTTCTGACTTGCTTCTCATGTTAGCATTAGTCAAATTCTGCAAACTGGAACATTTATGTCTGTTTAAGAAATCACTGCAACAAGGTGTGTAGGAATGCACAACGCCAATATATCCATACATCTATCGAGAACGGTGATCCAACCAAATTTGGAAATTCCTGAAAACTCTTGGAGTTGGGAAGTCCAAACAACAACCATTTCCTGATAAAATTGATCGTGATGCTCTTAACAAGCATTTTTCCGCCTCGTCCAACTATGAAGGGACCACTAAAGCTAATGCCCTAAGGCATCTTACATCACTTCCAACTCCAAATCATCCAGTTTTAGTCTTCTCTCAATTCACCGAATGTGATGTTAAGAGGAGTATAATGTCTGCAACATCAAAAGCCGTTGGAAATGACTGTGTTGGTCGTAATATGATCATGCCCATACTCGACCTAATCATTCCTGTTATAACCCACATTTTAAATGCTTCAATTTCGACCAGCAGATTTCCATCGGCCTGGAAAGTAGCACTTATTTTTCCCTTGCCTAAAAAACCTCACCTTCTTCCTTTTCCGAGTACAAACCGATTTCTATCCTACCTTTCCTTTCAAAAGTGCTTGAGCGACTAGTTTTTTTGCAGCTCAGCTCATATCTAAACACGTATTCCCTCTTAAACCCGTTGCAGTCTGGTTTCCGACCTGGCCATAGCCACAGATTGATAAATAGTTACTACGTAACAGATACATCACTCCCATACAAAAGCGAAAATACCTACTCTATATTAACCTACAAAATTTTAATAATAATACCTGCTGCACAGAACGAGAAGAATTGTACCTTAAACACGCGTTCATAGAGTCGGACTGTGTTGCCCGCCGTGCGAGTGACGCCATCGTAAGAATGCGCTAGGGTTGTACCTATGATGATTATTCTAATAAAACGAACTAGTCATCCCGACGAACTTGTATCGCCTCAAATAAAAAAAAAAAAAATATTTTAATATTTCATGCAAATGTATGTAAATTGAAAAACGCGACGGACGGACAGACAGACAGACAAATTGTCGTATTAAGTATATAGATGTTACGAATCAACCATTTTTTTATTAGTCAATCAAATATGTTTTAGTTTTGTATAATGATTTATATTTTTTTATTGATCTATTGATTGATGATTTATTGATTGATATTGTTGTATGGGTTGTACCCTAAAATATTTATTTTATTCTGGTTTTTGGTATTTGTTGTTATAGCGGCAACATACATACATTATTTACTATGTCACGGTTCAAGGTATACTAATTATCACGGTTCATGAAATACAGCCTGGTGACAGACAGACGGACGGACAGACAGACAGACAGACGGACAGTGAAGTCTTAGTAATAGGGTTCTGTATTTCCCCTTTGGAACGGAGCCCTAAATGAATAGTTTGCGCGAGAGACCCTTCCAAAGTGGTAAAATGTGTCCCCCCCACCTCTAACTTCTAAAATAAGAGAATGATAAAACAAAAAATATAAGTAAGTATATATGTTGTACATTACCATGCAAACTTCTACCGAAAATTGGTTTGAACGAGATCTAGTAATTAGTTTTTTTAATACGCCATAAATCGTAAAAAATAAAGTATTAAGTTACTTGCTGCTACGGAACCCTTCATGGGCGAGTCCGACTCGCACTTGGCCGCTTTTTTTGTTAGCCAAACATAACGTTATCCCGGTGCACGAAAAACAAAAAGAAATGTAAGTAAATGAAACCCAAGTTAAAAATGCATTTTGTTATTATTAAAATAGTGCATACCTACTATAATCCGCACAATAATTACGTAGTTTCTGCATTTCGAAGCGTAAGCGCGGGAAACGTGCAGTGCGGTGCGATGCGAGCGCTCAGGCGGGCGTTCGGCAGCCCTTTGCCAGTTTGTACTCTCGAAGGTACGCCGAGCGGTAGGTATATAGCGCGCGGCCTTGAGCGAGTGACGGAGGCCTGCCATAGCACTGTGTCTGTCTTGGTAAATGTTACCGATGATATCAGGCTCGGAATGGAATCCGGTAAACTCACCGTACTCTGCTTGCTGGACTTTAGCAACGCGTTTAACACAGTAGATTTTCAAATTCTTGTTGTCTTTTTTCTATTTTTATAAATTCCATCTCGAATAATATAACTTCTTCCTATCACCTTTATGCAGATGACCTTCAGATTTACTCACAGGCTCCAGCGAATGAAATATCGGATGCCATTTCAGTAATTAACTCTGATTTAGAACAGATTTGTCAGTGCAGCGTCAATTATGAATTGCAAGTTAACCCATCAAAAACTCAGACGATTGTGATAGGTAGTTCCTGGATGATATCACGCACATATTTTACTCAGTTACCACAGATTATTTTTAATGGTACTCCTATTGACTTGAGTATGAACGTTAGAAATCTGGGTATTTACATAGATTGAACCTTATCCTGGGGGGTGCAACTACAAGAAGTTAGCCGCAAACTTTTTGCAGCGGTTGGGTCCTTGCGAAGATTGCGAAACTTTTTACCAACGACTACTAAACAATCCCTGGCACAATCTCTCACTCCCTATCCTGGACTATGCAGATGTCAGCTATCTGGATCTCACTGAGGAGCAACTTAATAAACTTGAGCGGCTTCAAAACTTTTGCATTCGTTTCATATTTGGATTACGCAAATATGATCACGTTTCTGAATTTCGCCGGACGCTCAGGTGGCTCCCAATTCGCCTTCGCCGTAACACTCATATACTTTCTCTCCTCTACAACGTACTGTTCAATTCTTCTACTCCTCCTTATCTTAAAGAACGTTTTAAGTTCCTTAGTGTCATTCTAGGTGTCTGAGGTCATCGGAGAATTTGCTGTTGCAAATACCAGTTCATTCCACAAATTTCTATGATAGCTCTTTTACTTACTTATACTCTTGAAGCCGCACGTTTGTGGAATGCACTGCCACTGCAGGTGAGACGCGCACAGTCACTGTCGTCCTTCAAAACCTTGTTGAGAGACCATTACTTATCGCTTGTCGTATGATATTATGTTATGTCAATCCTGTAAGTCTCACTTTTTTATTATTGTGTACACTACCCGTATAGTAAGTTTAAGTCTATTATTTTATATTGTTTCTCCTTTTCCATCCTAAGGTTGCCTGGAAGAAATCGCTGTCAGTGATAAGGCCGCCCTTTGTACATGAAACTGTAATTTGTTTCAATGTTGTTTTGTTATGTGGTGTACAATAAAGAATTTTTATGTTATGTTAAATTCTGACTAGAAATACCATCTATGTTTAAATAAGAGAACTTGAAGCATTTACATTTGCTAGGAACCACAAGGATACATTAGAGCCCGTGATGGTTAATCCTAGCCATTCCGAGTATGCTCGCGGCAAAAGAAAACAAAACATATAAAATACATTACGAATGGTCTTAAGTTCTGTACCAGAGTAGGCCGCAATAATGCTACTCCCATTTGTCAGGATAAACACAGCGAAGAAAGAAAAACTGGCTTCGTTACCCACAAATATTTTGCCAAACTTGTTTGTTTCTTACGAAAGTGTTCTCAGTTGGAATTTAATTTTGTACGAAAGTGTAAAAGCTGGCTTACGTTTCGACACTATTTTATGACAGTGAGTGGTTCGTGCCAAAAGTGGGTGATAATAATTATAGGTCAGAAGCCCTCTCTGTATAAATTGCTAGTTTTATTGGTAATATTACTGAAAGAAAAAAATATCAAAGAATTTTTTGTTTTTTTTTAATAGTAACCGTAATTTTTAACAGTTTTTACTTACATATACCCTGTCTAAAAAGTCGTGAGGCGGAGCAGGAAAATGAAAGCGTTGGCAGCAATCATTCGAGGCCCAATGCCAATGCTAACAGTCGTCGGTTGTCAAAAGTACTATTGGATTCCAATAGTACTTTTGACATCCAGCAAGTTCGACATCGAGACCCAAATGATTGCCACCAACGCTTACATTTAATAATTTAATAATATGAGTATGTTGTGTATATTCTGTAATAGCAGTATTTCCTTTAACATCAGTGCATTCTTGCGTTAATTATTTTCAACGATAGCCCAATTTAAACACTTTACAAAATAAATGTATTTATTTATTGTAAAATTAAATAGATACTTAAAAATACCTTGTCCAAACCTCTCCTGCCAGACTAGTTGACGAAGCCTACCTATAAAATTAATGATAATGACTTCATTATTTATTTAATTTCGTCTTAGAATCTAGACAGATTGACAGACCTGTGTTGAGACCAACACAGGTCGAGAAGAAAGTATGTAATACGTATAATGTATGAAATTCAGGCAAATACCTACATTAAGTAGTTAGATAGCTTTGATGTAGAAACAAACACACAAACATCTAAAATTATAATATTAGTAGGCTATAGATACAGATCATAATATGTGGGAGATTTAACGTAGGTAGGTACTGTCCCCAAAATGTACTTTACATGTCGACGGCATATGAGTTTGAATTAAAATGGCTTTGGACTTTTCAGTTCCGGTTTATTGCAGCAAAAAAGGAATTAACTGTAGAGTTTTTCAGCAAATTTGACACTGGCGTCCGTGGTAAATTGCAGCCTGTACGGATTAAAGTTAGCAGTTGCGGTATAATGAAAATTTCTACCAATATTTTACTTTTTTATGGAGCGTTACGTCTTTCGGAACATATAGGGCTACATGAAAATAGTAACGTTTAAACTTTCCCGTTTCATTACGTATACTTTTCTTTTAACGAGAAACGGGACAGGTCTAATTATGTAGGTACATACCATTAATTGCCTGACTTTTGGGCCAATTTTTGTGGTCATAGGCTTAGGTAACAGTCAGCCTGAAAGAAGCAATAAAAGTATTACTTCTTACCTACCTATACCTAAGACAGGCCTGGTTTCATTTAGTAAGTATTCCTTTCTATTAAAATATCGTTCTATATCGGCATAATATCGTCACTTGTATGGCAAACTTGCGAATGTGCATATTTAAAATTTTACAGGAGAGCAATAAAACCCTTCTCTATCGTTTATAAAGTCACCTGCTTCATTATATGGATATATGTAAGGTTTTTCCATGTAAAATATTAAGAAGAATACAACCTGATTTATCAGTAAAGACCTGTAATAGTAAAATAAAGAAATAAATCATAAATAGATCATATTCGCAAGTTTTTTTTTCTACGAAGAATCACATAACAATGGGTCGTGGCAAACCTGTGTGTGAAGAGCTTCGAAAGCGAATAGTTTGTGGGGTCGATGCTGGCTAACATTATGTGTTATGTGAAAACTAATGAAAATAACTGAAATTTTCAGAATTTATACTGTCTCACTTGACAAATGACACAGAATTACTTTTACAAATTTAAATTATGGACTATAATTGTACAAAGAAGGTATAATCTTACTTAACTCAATGATAGACGAACTCTTTTGCATCAATTAACAATTAGACGAAATATTTTGCTTACAACTTCTTCAAATTTAAAACAGGATATCTATAAATTTAAAAAGCTAAAATAGTTTATTTGTCCATAATTAAAAAAGGGCATAAGTAACGCGACATGCGATAGTAGAACAGCTTAATATTTTATATACACAGACAAAAATAATGAAGTTAAAAAAAATCTAATAAAGAAAATTTGGGCTCGTAGTAGGAACAATGCCATTATAGTAAATTATTACTCTAAGTTAGTTGACTATTGTCTACTTTTTGACAGTTTTGTCAGACAATCATGAAGGCAAATTATTCGTGCTTTGTAGCATAATTTTCGGAAATTCTTACCAGCAAATCAACGAATCTGCCACATAGGTTAATTGACCATTTTGTATTTGGTGATTTCATAGATTTTATACCACGGCATATCGACGAATATGACACATAGATTAATTTACCGTAGTGTATTTGATAATTTTCAAAGATTTTACACCAAGGCAAATCAACGAATATGACACATAGGTTAATTTACTATAGTGTTTTTGATAATTTGAGAAAGAGATACACCATGGTAATTATGCGAATAGTGCATATAAGTAACTTGACCATGGTCTGTTATACATTTAAACCTCCAATGAGACTTTTTAAAAGATACGTATATACCATATTCGCACGTTTACCATAGACATTTTGTTAAAAAAAGGAGAAGATTTCGTGGTAAATATTACTATCTACACCAAGTTAATTTGCCATGGTAACATACGAAAATTGTGTTAGATACACAAATATGTTGCTTTCATATCTCCTAAAATAATCAAGATACAGAGTTGAAACTTTGTGACATTGTTGGTATTACGTTAAATCAAAAAACAGGAGTTCGCCGAAATTGCAGATTCGCAAGTTTGCCATACAAGTGACGATATGTCCCTTTGCGAAACACTTTGTGAAAACAGGTTGATAGTTTGTACTAGGTATGCATGACATTATTCAAAATTCTACTTGCACGAGAACGGCTTGACCTCATTTTCAAAACAGTTTCATATCCCATTCAGTAGCTATTAATTCCCTACAAAAATATATCGGAATTTCTTCAACATTTTAAATGGTCACGCGAGTACAATAAATACCAATAGCTTTCGGTTTCAAAACTTTTGAAACGCGTCGGAATGTTATGACCGTTGAATTTATTTTTTTTGGTTGACGAAAAAGAGTGTTTTCGATAAATTTTCGTCTAAGCTTTTAATCTTTTGGGTAATTAGGCGTCGAAAGATTCCAGGAATTCTTTATTTTAGTTATTCTTATAATTCGTTGAAAGACTGAAGGCCGGGACATTTGCGTTTTAGTAAGAAGAATAAACATTTTTAAATGTTGGGAATATTTCTATTTTTAAATGTCCCCAAGTAATACTAAAAGTCTAAATAAACACCGTCTAGATACAAATACATTATAATATCTTCTTATCATAGTTAGTGGGCAGCATGTAGACAATTTTGCCATATTTTTTTTGTGGAATAACAGTAACACCCAGGACACAGCCGAACCCAAATCACGACTTTATCCCCGAAGGGGTGGACAGAGGTGCTCAGAACGCCTACGATTCGCCAGTTACTCCGTAAACCCCACGTAACAGATGGCGAGCCTATTGCCGTTTTTAGGGACTAAAAGAGCCTCGTTCATTTGTTAGCAAGTGCACCGCATGCATGTGACTTTGGCCCTGGAGATGTTGGCAACCAACATATCCAGGCACCTCTCTTAGCACCCACACAGGTACCTAGTAGTTATTATTATAATTGTCTGACATGTTACTTTACTTTTTGTCCTGGCAGTGCGTGGTTGTGGGTATATAGAAACCTGTTCTACGTGGGTCACCGGCATCAGCTGCCTTAAAATATAGTGTAATACATTTCAATTTTACTAGAACGTTAAAATCATTTCAAGGCCATTCGGAAATAGTTCAACCCTCGGCATGCCTGGTGACCAAATGTTACACGGTATGCCTTGTAGGGTCTCACGGCTCCGGACGGGAAATGGCGGGTGTCGGACGTCTAGAGACTCATAACGGTCAACTACTGAAGACGGTTGCGTGCAAAATTCAAATTTGAAGGAACTGCAGCAATTTATGTTTAGTGATGGTTCTGTGGGAGAACCAGGCATGCCAAGGGTTAAAAAATCATTACTTACTAAGAAAGTTTACAAAATACCGTAAGCGTATCTACAAGGTACTTTTGTAGACAATATTGAACCAACTTATTATTCTAACAATTGTATAATTACTCGTACCTTTATTTGTTGATAACTTGGAGTAATTACCCGAAGATCCAATTTGGTAATTAAAACTAATTACTACGTTAGTGTAGCATTAATATTCAATGGCTATTTGGACATATTTTGTACCTACATTTGCATAATTACTGTCTTTATAATACCAATAATACTTCATTTGAAAATTATGGATGATTATATAGTCACACCCACGTATTTTAATGCGTTCACGTTTCAACGGGATTTTATCAACGGGATAAATTATAACTTGTGTACGAAACTCGTGATCCGAGATCATTCTCGTGATCCGAACATTCTCGAACATTCTCGTGATCCGAACTTAAACTGCAACACCCATCACTTATTAATATTATCTCAGTCATGTATGTTGGGGCGGGGCCCCAAGAGATTAGACTACGTCCTCGCCGTCCGCCCTGGACCCCAACTTGACCACGGTAACGCAGTGGCAAGTTGGGTGACCGAACGTCGAAATCGAAACTTGAGTGGCCAACACAGAAGAAATTGTGCTTACTATGAAGCCTGAAGAGACCCCCGGTCCTGACACTGCCCTTCCCCGGGCAGTCTCAGCCGACGACATATTGCGCGAACAACGGACTTCGATGCCTTTTGATTTGGGGGCTCGCGTCGCGCCGCCTAGTTGCAGCGCGACGTCGACGCCCCAAGGAAATGTTGCTGCTGGGACTGACGATGGGTCAGCTCCCAGTAGTGTGAGGGGTAAGGGCCCTTCTTCTTCGCAGAAGAGGACCCTCGAGAAGGGGGGGCTGCCGCGCGACCGGAGCACTAGTTACTCTGGGTGGGGGTCCCTCCTCTCCAGCGATTCGGAGGAGGAGGTGCCAGTGAAGACGGTGCGCACGCGTCTCGACGCCTACAGAAAGCGCCCGCCAACACCACCCCCGTCATCTGTGCCGTCCCTGCGCAGTCACAGGGATATCGGTGTGCCGCCCGCGCGGGAGATAATGAGTATTTTCTCCCGCATGAACGCGGCCATGCGGGGGAGTAAAAACATGTCGGGGAGGAAGAAGATTGTGGCTTCACTGGTGGATGAAGCCCAATCCTCCCTCGACAAGCTCCTCGAGCGGAGCGTCACAGAGGAGGAGGCGAAGCTCCGCAAGCAGGTTGCGAGCCTGGAGGTGGAGCTCACTGCCTCCCGAAAGGAGATGGAAGATCTCCGTCGGGAGGTCGCTGAGTTGACCACAGTGGTCAAGGCACCTCCAGGTCCCATGCCGCCTCCTCCTCTGACGGCTGGACCAGCGCCGAAGATGGCGCCTAGGACCGCGCCCACCATGGCGCCCGGCTCGCCGCCGAAGCCTGTACCGACTACGGTGCAGGTCCTGACGGCGATCGAGAGGCGCCTCGCGATCCTGGAGGACCGGGCGTACCGCCCTCCGCTAGCGCGTCCCGCGTTTTCATACGCGGCGGCTGTCGGCGGTGCTCCCGCTCCGGGTCCAAGCGGCACACCCGCTGTCCGCCGCCCCGCTCCGCCCCCGTCCGCTTCAGCGAACCGGATGCCGGCCGAGACCGCGGCCCAGGCGCGGAAGGCCAAGGGGCGCGGTAAGAAGAGTGGCACCCCTGCCGCCTCGTCTTCCTCTAACGTCGCTCCCGTTGCTTCCTTACATCCCTCCAGACGGGAGGGATGGGAAGTAGTGGGAGCCAAGAAGAGGAAGACGAAGGCTGCCAAGAAAGCGGCCAAAGCCGCCGCGGCGAAGGCGCCGAAGAGGCCCCGCCCCCCTCGCTCCACCGCCGTCGTCCTGACGGTGACGACGGTAGATGTGGAGAAAGGGGTGGGGTACGCCGACGTACTGAGGACCGTGAAGTCCTCAGTCAACCTCTCGGCCCTCGAAATACAAGGGGGGCTCCGGTGCAAGACGACACGCACCGGGGCTCGCCTCCTCGAGGTCTCCGGCGCCTCCAGCGGCCCTAAAGCTGACGCCCTAGCGGCTCAGCTTAGGGTCGCGCTGGACGAAGAAGCCGTCCGCGTCACCAGACCCACCAAATGCGCCGCATTGCGCATCACGGGTCTGGATGACGCGGCCACGACGGAGGAAGTTGTCTCCGCCGTCGTGGAGGCGGGCGGCTGCCCTCGTGACCAGGTGAAGGCTTCAGATATCTTCTTCGGCTCCACTGGTCACGGGATGACAGTCGTCCAGTGCCCCGTCGCGGCGGCACTGAAAGTGGCGGACGGACGAAGCCTCCTCGTTGGGGGCTTCCTAAAGGCGCAGGTGCACCTCCTTCGTGCCCGGGAAACCAGATGTTTCCGGTGCATGGTGGTGGGGCACGTCGGAGTGCAGTGTACAGCGGAAGTCACCGTGGGCGATCGGTGCTTCCGCTGCAGCCGGCCCGGTCACAAGGCAAGTGCCTGTGACGCCCCGCCTCGCTGCTTTAGATGCGAGGCGGAGGGCAAGACCGCGGATCACCGGGTCGGCAGCACAACCTGCGCCGCCTCGAAGCCAAAACCTCGTCCGTCCGCTGAGAGCGGTGGGGGTGCCGCCCTTGCGCGGCCAGTTGCTTCGCGGCGGGATGCGGTTATGGACGTCAATTAATGTCTGACGCCCGTATCCGTATCCTGCAAGTGAATTTGAACCACTGCCGTGCTGCTCAGGATCTTCTGTACTAGAGCATCCGGCAGTGGTCCATAAACTTGGCCGTGGTCGCCGAGCCGTACTACGTCCACCCGGGAAGCCCGGTGGACGAGGACGGCTCGGCCTGTTGTATCTTTGGGGGGTCCGCCGCAGACAACTCGCGCCTTGCGATCATTGCAAGGGGCCGCGGGTGTGTTGCGGCGGACTATGATGGGTTGGCAGTCGTGGCCACCTACATCTCGCCGAACATTGACGAGTCTCAGTTTGAGCTATGGCTCACTGAGCTTGACGTCGTCTTCGCTGCGTGCCGTCCTCGCCCTGTCCTGCTCCTGGGAGACTTCAACGCCTGGAGTGAGGCGTGGGGCTCCCGGGAAACCAGGGACAAGGGGAGGCTTCTTGAGGACTGGACCAGAACACGTGGTCTGGAGGTCCTCAACCGGGGGAATGTCGCCACCTTTTGGCGGCGGGGGGGGGAATCGATCGTGGACGTAACGTTCGCATCCCCTGACCTCGCCGCCCGTATTACAGGCTGGCGCGTGGAGGAGGGTGAGGAGACGCACTCGGATCATCGGTACATCCGGTTCGATGTCGTCCCCCCACCTGACCTCCCACAGCCAGTGGCAAATCCCCCGGATCCGCGTTGGGCACTTCACCATCTGGATCGGGAGGCTCTCCTGGAGGCACCCATCGTGCAGGCCTGGATTCCGGCGCCGGACCGGCCTGCCGATGTGGATGCCGAGGCGGAGTGGTTCAGGAGAGCCATGTCGCAAATCTGTGATGCGGCGATGCCTAGGGTTACACCCAGACCGGCCAGGAAGCAGGTGTACTGGTGGTCGCCGGAGATTGCAGAGCTGCGCGCAGCATGCATCTCCGCCCGCCGCCGGTACACCAGGTTTCGCCAGAGGCGTCGCCGCCCAGACGACGCGGCAGCCCGAGAGGCGGAGCTTTTTCAGGCATACAGGGAGGCTAAAGGTAATCTCCAGGAGACGATAAAGCGGGCCAAGACGGCGGCCCGCGAGGAGCTCCTGGAGACCCTGCAGCAGAACCCATGGGGGCGCCCGTACCTACAGGTCAGGGAGAAACTCCGACCTAGGGCGCCCCCACTGACCCAGAGTCTCCAGCCGCAGCAGCTGGAGCGGGTCATGGGCTCCCTGTTTCCGACGAGCGCGGAGGAGCACGTCCCTCCGCGCATGGCTCCGTCTCTGCCCGACGCGGATAGCACCAGCGAAGACGACGTACCCGAAGTCAGGGTGGGGGAGCTAGGTGCGGCAGTACTCCGGCTTAAACGCCGGAAAATCACTGCCCCCGGACCCGACGGCATTCCTGGCCGTGCATGGGTCCTGGCCCTCGAAGTACTCGGGCCTCGACTGATGGGGCTCTTTAGCGCATGCCTCGAAAGGGGCCAGTTTCCCAAGGTGTGGAGGACGGGGAAACTGGTCCTGATCCGTAAGGCGGGGCGGCCGGTGGACTCACCGTCCGGATACCGGCCGATCGTGTTGCTCGACGAGGTGTGTAAGCTCTTTGAGCGCATTATCGCGGAACGCCTCGTCGAGCATCTCACGAGTGTGGGGCCAGACCTGGCGGATAACCAGTTCGGTTTCCGTCGGGGACGCTCCACCGTGAGCGCGATCATGCGCGTGAAGAGCCTGACGGAGGAAGCAGTCTCGCAGGGCAAGGTGGTGGTGGCGGTGTCTCTTGACATCGCCAACGCGTTCAACACCTTGCCATGGAGCTGCGTTAGGGAGGCGCTCGTGTATCACGAAACGCCTCTCTACCTCCGTCGTATTGTCGGGGCCTATCTCTCGGAGAGGGCCATAGCTTTCCCCAGCTGGCTCGGGCCAGCTCGGCGAGATGTGTCGTGCGGTGTTTCGCAGGGGTCGGTCCTGGGGCCGCTTCTGTGGAACATCGGCTACGACTGGGTGCTGCGGGGTGCGTTGCCTAGGGGTGTCGGCGTAACGTGCTACGCCGACGATACCCTCGTCACGGCGCGGGGTGCAACGTACCAGGAGGCAGCACTCAAGGTCACGACGGGTGTTGCTCGAGTCGTGGGTCGGATACAGCAGCTGGGACTGGAGGTGGCCTTGCACAAGTCCGAGGTTCTGTGTTTTCACAGACCTCGGAACGGTCCACCAGAAGGTTCCAGCATAAATGTGGGAGGCGTTAGCATCGGCATCAAGCCCTCGATGAAGTACCTAGGGATCGTACTTGATAGCCGATGGAACTTCGGACCACATTTCCGAAGTTTGGTCCCCAATGTGACGCAGGCATCGGTCGCGCTTTCGCGACTGATGCCCAACCTAAAGGGACCCAACGCCTCCTGCAGGAGACTGTACCTGGGAACGTGCGGAGTATGGCCCTATACGGGGCTCCCGTATGGGCGGATAGGTTGGCGGTCAAGGGGAACGTGACTCTGTTAAACAGACCACTTAGAACCTTGGCCGTCAGAACCGTACGGGGGTACCGCACGATCTCCGGAGAGGCTGCATGTCTCCTAGCCGGGACCCCTCCATGGGACCTGGAAGCGAGAGCCCTTGCGTCATTGTTCCAATGGCGCAAGGAGGCGCTGGAGCGGGACCACAGGCCTGCGTCTCGAGAAATCGAGGACCAGCGGTCCCAACTCCGCCAGGATCTCATGGAGTCATGGAGGGTGCGACTTGAGCAACCCAAGGGGGGTGCCATCTTCATCGCGGCGGTGAGACCGATCATGGACGATTGGCTGCAGAGGCAGCATGGTGACCTCACGTACCGTGCGACGCAGATGGTTGCCGGGCATGGATGCTTCGGTAGCTATCTGTTTCGCATGCATCGTGAGGTCACACCCCGGTGTCAACACTGCGAGGTTTCCGACGACGACACCGCACTCCACACGTTGGTGGAGTGCTCAGCGTGGGCGAGTCAGCGCCGGGACCTCGTAGTGGGTCTGGGCGTGGATACCCTCTCGCTGGGGACCATGCTTCAAGCCATGGTATCCAGCGGGAGTAGGTGGAACGCGGCCGTGTCCTTCTGCGAGCAAGTCATGCTCGCGAAGGAGGCGGCCGGGAGGGAGAGGGAGCGTACCCTCCCCGCCGAGTTCCGTAGTCGGCGGCCAGGCCGCCCCAGACTACGCGACTACGCCCAAGACTATCGTCCTCCATGATCGGGGCCTGAGGACGGCGGGATCGCCACCCACCGTCCTTACAGAAGCAGGCTAGAAGGGTTGCGTGCTGCGGGGCCTTTGCCCCATAGCACGCAACCAGATTCACTCACTGACGCGGGATAAAACCCGACCCCAATGACGCGGAATTCTCGTCCCGACCAAACACCCGCAGAGACCACAGGGGTGGTCAAAGTCCGCCGGGCGCCACTGGACATACCCTCTGCTAGTAACCAGGGACGCCCGGCAACGGACGTTAGAGTGGCCGCGGCCTTGGGCCGCGGAATTAAAAAAAAAAAAAAAAAAATTCATGTATGTTAAGAAATGTACCTACTATCTCATAAGCCCCTATTAACATCTTCAAGGGAGGCCATTCATCCTCACCAGCACACGGTCTATCTGCTTAACGGACCAATCAGGCTCTAAAAAAAATATTGTAACTGTCCGACAAGGACCATAAGCCTGCCCCTGAAACAGTGAGATTAATAGTATTTATCTATGGGCCGTAGAATAAGTTTATACATGGGGCACACTAAAAGTTTTGCACTTCTAGCTAATCTCGCTAATCAATTTCGAATGTTATATTTTTTTAAACGTTGCAACCTTCTTAGTAATAAAAAAATAATTGGCGGGAAATTATTTGTCAATTGTTTTTATCACACATCAAAGTTCTACGTATGCAACGAAAATGGAATTAAGTCGAAAAGATTTTAGAGCGATGATTTTTTATGATTTTAAAAGTTCTCTCTCCCCGCAAGACTGTGCCGCTCGTCTTCAAAATGCTTTTGGGAGAGAAGCACCTTGTTTGAGCACCGTGAGGCGATGGTTTGGTGAATTTGAGAGAGGTCGAGTTTCTTTACATGACGAATTTCGTGAAGGGCGGCCTTCAACTGCCGTCAACGAAAATATTGTGTCTACTGTTAAGCGACGACTTGTTTCAAAATGGCTACTAACGTAGTAAAATGTAAAAACTGCAATCTTGTTATTAGTGAAGTGTTAGTTTTCATCCAAAACAAACTGGATGTAATGGACGAGGAAAGTTTAGTACGATTGTGTGCCAGTGCTTTTACAACCGCGGACATAGAAATAGCCAAAAATCTACTTTTTAGTGCTGTTTCTACGAAACACAGGAACATAGTACGTAAAAGAACTGGTAAAGCGAATCGTGACCTCTATGATATAGTGTCCCTTTTCAAGCAAACCGATCCTGAACAGGTTCCTATATTTGTGGCAAAAAATTTACAGCTATTGCCCCCGATTACCTTTGACCACATAGACGTGACAAAATTGCTGAAAGATTTATTGATTATGCAGAGAGAGATTACTACGTTGCGTGAATCCTATGTTACTAAATCACAATTAGACGAAATTAAAGACGAAGTGAATAATCTGAAACATGCATCAATAGTTAATAATTTCGACCTGAATGTGAATAGAAAAAGAGGTAGTAGCAAAGTACTGGATAGTTTTTGTTTGGACAGTGGACCGTTTGGATTACCCCACATCGAAGAAAATATCAGTGATTTGAACAATACGCCAAACCGTCAAAATCGAAGTACAACATCCGAACCAGGTGCATGCAATGGAACTCGCACAAACGAGCTGTCTCGGTCGCACCTGTCTAAGGTCCATAGCGCCGTCTCTGTACCGCAAGTAACTCAATCACAAGAAGTGACCTTGACGACCGATGACAATGACATATGCGCTAATGACCGCCCCAAGTCAAAAACTTTTGCGTCTAAGGTAGCTGACAGTGGAAATTGGAAACATGTGGAGCCCGATGGGGAATGGATTAAGGTACAAAATAAACGATTAGCTAATCGATTATTGGGATCGAAAGGAAAAGCGGAAACAACGTCGAAATTCAAGGCAGCAGACAATAAAATCCCGCTATTTATAAATAACGTTGACAAGGGGACTAGTGAAGGTGATATAATCGATTACATCTACCAGAAAACCAGTATAACGGTATCACTAAAGAAAATAAATATGATAACTCGAAAGTCGTACGACGCATACAAACTCTTTGTACCATACACCAAGTTACCGTTGTTTCTGGACGATTGTTTCTGGCCGGAGGGAATACGTTTTCGAAAGTTTATTTACTTTAATAGGCGTAAATATGAAGAAGGTAGTGAAAAAGGAGAACAGAGTGACGCGAAGGATATTAAAGTGGACTAATGGAGAAAGTAAACCTAGTTAGTTTCAACTGTAAAAATGTCAAAAGATCAGTGGAATGTGTTAGAAAGTTGTGCCGAACTGCACACATTGTATGTCTGCAGGAGACGTGGCTTTTACCCCATGAGATCGGGTACCTTGGCGGCATCGACAGTGAATTTAGCTACACGGGTACTAGTGCTGTGGACTTATCTGCTGGGGTACTAAGAGGACGCAGTTTTGGGGGTGTGGCCATACTTTGGAAAAGAACAACCTTCCCAATGGTTGCTTTAGTTAACTGTAATAGTGCACGGTTGGCGGCTATAAAGGTTACAGTGGGCGACAGTTCGGCCTTGATTATAACTGTGTACATGCCAACAGATTCCAGAGACAACTTAATATTGTTCACAGAGTGTTTAAGTGAAATTAATGCCATAATTGTGAGTCAAAATGTGGAATCTGTATTTGTGCTTGGTGACTTTAACGCACACCCTGGTGAGTTGTTTTCAACTGAATTGTTAAGTTTCTGTACTGAGCAGTCGTGGTCATGTATAGATATGCAGTTGTTACCTAGCAATACACATACTTTTGTAAGCGATGTTCACGGTAGCTTGCGTTGGCTGGATCACTGTGTACTGACTGAGGCAGCACAGCAGTCCGTTGTAAATTGTTCGGTACTTTATGATAACTATTGGTCTGACCACTTACCTATTGTATTACAGTGTAATTTTATCTTATTAAATTCTAAAGTATCTTTGTCAGATAATTTTGTTGACAGAGTTAAATGGGGTGACCGTGATATTGTGCAGACTAATCTCTATACCGACTTATGTCATTCTAAATTGAGGGACATTGACTTGCCCACGGTTTTTGTGTCCTGTGCTGATAAAATGTGTGACAACCCCGAACATAAAATAGTCTTAAATGAAATGTATGACAAGATCGTGTCAGTACTCTCTCAGGCAGCTGAAAATGCATGTATTGTGAACTCCAAGCGTAAAGCTGGTCGCGTTACTGGGTGGAATAGGCATGTGCGAAGCGCTCACGAGAGAGCCCGACTCCGATATAAAACTTGGTTACTATGTAATAAACCTCTTCAAGGTCAGGTATATGATGATATGTGCGAATCAAGGCGGATTTTTAAATCCAAACTTAAATAATGAGCTACAAATAAAAATGAATATTATTGCAGAAAAGCATGCCAATAAAAACTTTAAAGACTTTTGGAAACTATGTAAAAATAATGATAGGCCTACTCTTCCAGTGAGTGTAGGAGGGTTACATGAACCCCGGGACATAGCAAATGTTTTTCTGCGACATTTTAGAGTGGAATCTCCACTGGGTCACCGTCCACGGGAGCCAATGATGCCCAGCGCTGGGGCATCTGACACGGAGTTAAGTGTAAGATTTACCGCTAAAGATGTGGCCTCCGTGTTGAAGCGTATGGTCAGAGGAAAATCTCCGGGTCATGACAGTCTCAGCGTTGAGCATTTGAGGTATGCAGGTGTGCATTTGCCAAGAGTACTGGCCATGTTTTTTAACTTGTGTTTAAATCATTCCTATTTGCCTGATAAACTAATGCGAACAGTGGTCATACCAATAGCCAAAAATAAAACTGGTGATCTTTCTGATGTCTCCAACTATAGGCCGATCTCCCTGGCTACGATTATAGCCAAGGTTCTGGACAGTCTGATTGACAGACACCTGGGGGAGCATATTAGATTGAGTGATGGACAGTTTGGTTTCAGGGCTGGTCTTTCAACGGAAACTGCGATCCTGGCTCTCAAGCAGACTGTCCAGTATTATACATCACGGCAAACACCGGTGTATGCCTGCTACCTTGACCTTTCCAAGGCTTTTGACCTTGTGTCATATAATATACTATGGGAAAAGTTGCGTAATACAACGGTGTCTGAGGAGATAGTGTCTGTGTTGGAGCATTGGTACAACAATCAGAGAAATAGTGTAAGATGGTCCGGCACTCTCTCGGATGAGTACAGACTGAGGTGCGGAGTGAGGCAGGGCGGGCTGGCCTCTCCTCGCCTATTCAACCTGTATGTGGATGGGCTGATGGGGGAGCTCAGCAGAACCGGGATTGGGTGTCATGTTGACGGGGTTTGTATTAATAATATCAGCTACGCGGATGATATGGTGCTGCTGAGCCCCTCGATCAGTGCTCTGAGACGACTGCTAAATATTTGTGAATCATACGCTGTGACCCATGGGCTTAGATATAATCCAACTAAAAGTGAGTTCATGGTATTCAAGGCAGGCAATAAATGTTATGATGATGTGCCGGATATTCGCCTGTCTGGTGCTTTAATTAATAGAACGAAAAAGTTTAAATATTTGGGCCATTGGGTCACTGACGATATGCGAGATGACATGGACATCGAAAGGGAGCGCAGGTCGTTGGCTGTTCGGTGCAATATGTTGGCACGTAGATTTGCACGGTGTAGTGATCAAGTTAAAATGACACTTTTCAAAGCATACTGCCAGTCCTTCTACACGTGCAGTTTATGGGTCAGCTGCACGCGGCGGACGTACAGCGATCTGCGAGTCCAGTATAACAATGCCTACAGGGTGCTGATGGGACTACCACGGTTCTGCAGTGCGTCAGGTATGTTTGCAGAGGCAAGCATCGATGGATTTGCCGCAATAATGCGAAAGCGTGCTGCCTCCATGCTTGAACGGCTGCGATCCAGTTCCAACAGCATCTTGTGTGTATTGGCTGACCGGTGGGACTCACCGATGCTCAGGCATTGGGTGGAACTACATGCAGTGAGGTGAGTGTCGGAGAGTGTCAGTCGGATTATATTATGTAGGTACTAGGATTAAGATTAACTAACAATAGCTCTTAAGGTTTATGTTACTAACACAATTGGATCTCTGGTCTGAAATAAAGTTTTTATTATTATTATTTCGTTTATTCATTAACATACTTATTTTATACATTTTTAAATAGATTTATAAAAAACACAAATACATTTAAAAATATAAAAAATAGTGACTCACCAGTAGCGGAGTAGGACCCAAACTACCGGCGGTGGAGGCTACAGACTAAGAAACCTCCTAACAATACGGCACGTGTCGAGGATAACAACCTTCTGAATCTGACTCTTGATCCAACAATCTAACGAGAGTCTCTTGAGATGTTGGTCGAGACTCTTCGCTATTAATCCGTTAGCCGAAATGACCATCGGCACAATGATCGTCGAGTCTACGTCCCACATGGCGGTTATCTCGAAGGACAGATCAAGGTACTTGCTAAGTTTGTCCTTCTCTGCCTTCACGAGATTCTCGTCATGCGGGACGGCGATATCGACGAGCACTGCCCGACGCTGGGTCCGATCAACCAACACGATATCAGGCCTATTGGCAACAATAGTCCTGTCCGTGATGATTGATCGGTCCCAGTAGAGCAACGCACGACCATTCTCGAGAACTGGCATTGGTGTGTACTTATAATATGGTACCTCGAACTCAATAAGGCCGTATTGAAGAGCAAGTTGCTGATGGATGATCCTGGCTACTTGATTGTGCCTATGCAAGTACTCGCTGTTAGCAAGATACGAACAACCGGAAATGATGTGGCGAAGTGATTCACCAGGACGGTGGCATGCTCGACAAATGTCGACCGTACCGTCCTTCATGATGTATTTCCGATAGTTGTTCGTCTTAATAACTTCATCTGCAATTGCACAGGCAAAACCTTCAGTTTCCCCAAAGAGGTCACCGAAACGTAGCCAGTTCACCGATGCGGGCAGGTCTACATCGGGTCCTCTTAAGACTCGGTAGAACCGCCCGTGTAGCTCCTTGCTCTTCCATACGTCCTTACGGTCTTCAGTACTTAACACCTTTGGTTTACGCCAGTTCTCGTTAGCCAAGGAAAGAGGTGTCAGGCCCTTGTCAACCATCACAACATCGCAATGAATGCCACACCCATTCTGTAGGAAGTAATTCCTCAGACTGCACACTTCACGGTTATGGAGGTTCTTGGCATTTAAAAATCCTCGACCCCCCAACTTCCGTGGAATGTACAGTCTCATGACAGAAGATCGTGGGTGTAACATTCGATGCAATGTCAGTTGTTGACGGACTCGCCTATCCAGGGCGTCTAGTTCCGTTTGAGTCCACCTAAGTATGCCAAAGGAGTATAGCAATAAAGGCATTACCCAACCGTTGAAAGCCCGTATTTTGTTACCGCCGGACAAAAAACTGTTAAGAACTTTTGTCAGGCGGCCAAAAAAACGTTCTTTCACCGATTTCTTAATGTCCTCTACCGCTATACCCAATGACTCTGACATACCTAGGTATCTGTATGTTTCGGTCTCGGAGAGAGATCTGAGAGTTATTATCTCAGAAAGTTGTAAATTCGGTGAATATACAACCTTCCCCCGCTGTACATGCATAATCGCACACTTATCAACACCGAACTCCATCTTAATGGCATTACTAAAAACTTCCGTAGTTTTTAGTAATGTCACTAAATCTTGGTGCTTCAGTGTGAACAGTTTGAGGTCATCCATATACATCAGGTGAGAAATAACCTGACCCCCTCTACGAAACCGATAGCCTAGCCCTGAATCCTTCAGCAATGTGCTAAGTGGATTCAGTGCTAAACAGAACCACAATGGACTCAAACTGTCGCCCTGGAATATACCACGCTCAATCCTTATCAAGTCATGCGGACCAGAAGCGCACTCACCACTACCTGGTTGACGAAGTACTGTGGTCCACTGCCCCATACATGAGACTAAGAAGGATTTAAGAGTCGGATTAATTTTATACAACTCTAAAATCCTCCCCAGCCATGAATGAGGCACCGAATCATAGGCCTTCTTGTAGTCAATCCAGGCAGTAGAGAGGGCGCCCCTACTCCGCCTAACTTGTTGGCTAATGGTCATGTCAATAAGGAGTAGCTCCTTAGTACCACGTGACCCAGCCCTACATCCATTCTGAGCACTATCTAAGATGTTATTTGACATTATATGTAAATTTATTTTAGTTCTCAGAATAGATGTAAGGAGCTTGTAGATAGTAGGTAAGCAAGTGATAGGTCTATAGTTTTTAGGTTCCGTGGTACTACCTGATTTATGGAGCAGGAAGGTGATGCCAGTGGTCATAAAAGCGGGTAAGGAACCAGACTCGAGGGCTTCTTGATACTGTGTTGCCAAGCGTTCATGCGAGCTTCGAACCCACTTGATCCAAAAGTTGTGCAATCCGTCCGGCCCAGGACTTTTCCAGTTCTGTGCCGTACGTATTGCGCAACTAACGTCTTCGGAGTTTATTGTAATAGACTCCATGGGCTCGATGTTATCGCATTCACGCTCGACAACACGGATCCAATCACCCTCCGAATGTTCGACGGGCATCGACCATATGTCACGCCAAAATTGATTCATGGCGCGAGCATCGGGCAGTTGTCCGTCGCTCAAACGTTGTCCAGTTCCCTCCCACTCTCGGTACACCTTCCTTTGGTCACTTTGGAAGATACGATTCTGCCAGTATCTGTCTACACGCTCTCTATAGCGACGAATACGACTCGCCCATGCATATACTTTCTGCTTTAGAAAGTCAATACGTTCCGTGACATTAGCTAAGTATTGCTGGGAGCTAATACCGGTCCCAGCGAATGCCTGAGTCACGAAACGCATGACCCGTGGACGATTATTTCCCCGGCTAAAACAGATAAGCTTCGCAATGAGAGTCCTAAATGTGCCGATACGTCGCTCGATTCTTGCCTGCCATACGGGCACACCACCCGATCGTGGTGTACGGTTAAATTCAGGGAATTTAACGCGTGCAACACGACAAGCGGTAATAGCTCCACAGTAAAGAATCGAGTGGGTATCTAGCAAATCATTGCTAGTCCGTAAGTACGGATCTAGCAACGCATTCAGGGCTCCCATCAACGCCAGATTTCGTCTATGCATGGGCAAGCGTGGTAGCCGTGGCCTAGAATTAGGTGCAAACCTATACTGAGAGATCACATCCTCCAAAGTACTCCTTAATTGCTCGCTTACCTGGATAGATATATTACTCGTATCATCTCCCGCGTCGAGCACGGTCTCAACTAAAGTGGCACTAGTTGCAACCGTGTGTGTAGCAGATGATGGTGCACTCGTTAACGCTGGAGCTGGTCGAGTAGATAACACTTCCAGGCGAAGTCGATCAAGCACAGGTTGATCCAGCAACTTGCATCGTTGGATAGCCCGCACTTGATCCGATAGTCGTTGTACGGCAACGGTTATTGTTGGTTCAAGAGCCTGAAACAAAGGGAGCATCCTTGAACGGTATGCAGTCAGGTTGGTTTCCCCATCTGTAGCCTCATAATATGCCCGCATGACATTTTCATTGATGGATGAAGTCCATCGCATGCGGTGCACAATACCACCGGTAGTGGGGACCCTACTCGAAGCTGGTAGGCTTCGGGGTCCCAAACTGCTCGGCGGCCGGCCTCTCCCTCGCCGGCGTACAGGTGTTGGCGACGTCGGCGGGGAAAAATACTCGTCACTTGACGATGAGCTCGACGCCTCAGCAAGCACTTGTGTCGCAGGTGTGCGGTCCGGCGCTTGCGAGGCGGAGCTAAGTGATGAGTCCGGGGATGTTGGGTGTGCATTCTTACTCCTGGCTCTTGTTATCATCTTTATACATTATTCATAATTCATCCTGTTAATTTTTTCGAAACGATTTTTGATATTTTGATGGTTGACGTTTGTCAAAGCTTCGTTTCATATTTGTAGATTTTGTTGTTGTTGTGATTCTTGTAATAAATTTTGAAATATAATATATAATGAACTTTTTGGTAATAATATTTTGAAATCTGTATGAATTTTATAAATTGAGGCAAGATTATTTTAGATAAAAATATTAAAATATTTTATAGATGAAAATGACGTATGTACAGATGTCTAGAGTTGCCAATTATTATTATTATTATTATTTCCTTTATTTAACTTAATTACATATTTAATACATTTTTAAATAAATCTATAAAAAATACAAATATATTTAAAAATATAAAAAATAGTGACCCACCGGCATCGGGTACAAGGACCAAGCTACCGGTGGTTAGGGCTCCAGAGAGAGGAATTTCCTCACGATGCGTGCCGTATCGAGCAACACTGCCTTCTGCATCAGGCCCTTAATCCAACCGTCTAACGAGAGCCTCTGTAGGTGTTGGTCGAGGCTCTTGGCGATCAGTCCATGCACGGAAACGACTATCGGTACAATAACAGCTGAGCCTACATGCCACATGTCGACAATCTCGTGGGCCAAATCCAAGTACTTTACTTGTTTGTCTTTTTCGGCTTTCACGAGATTGCCGTCATGCGGAATAGTAATATCAACTATTATTGCACGGCGCTCTAACCGATCTATCATCACTATGTCAGGCCTATTTGCAACAATAGTCCTGTCAGTGATAATAGATCGGTCCCAGTACAATGTGATATGATCATTTTCGAGAACTGGGTCGGGCACATACTTGTAATACGGTACTTCTGAATCCACGAGTTTGTATTTCAGAGCAAGTTGTTGATGGACAATCCTAGCTACTTGGTTATGCCTATGCAAATACTCGCCGTTAGCCAAACTAGAACAACCAGAGATAATATGCCTAAGGGACTCTCCAGGACGGTGGCACGCCCGACATATGTCAACCGTACCATCCTTCAGAATATACCTCCGGTAATTTTTAGTCATGACAACTTCGTCCATAATTGCAAAGACAAACCCTTCGGTTTCTCCAAATAGATTACCGAATCGTAGCCAGGATACCGATGATTTTAAATCAATATCAGGTCCATGTAGGGCCTGATAGAAACGTCCATGTAACTCTTTACCCTTCCATACATCCATGCGGTCATTGGTACTTAGTATTATAGGTTTGCGCCAGTTCTCTTTAGCCAAACCGAGCGGGGTAAATCCGTTGTCTACTGCAGCAACATCACGATGCAAATCCTCGTCCACCCGCAGGAAGTATTCCCTAAGATTGCACACCTCACGGTTGTGAAGGGTCTTAGCATTAAGAAAGCCTCGGCCCCCACACTTCCGTGGTATGTACAACCTCATTACAGATGAACGCGGATGATGCATTCGGTATGTAGTGAGTAGCGTACGGACTTTTCTATCCAAGGCGTCAAGTTCTGTCTGAGTCCATCTGAGTATGCCAAACGAGTACACTAAAACTGGCATGACCCAACTATTGTAGGCTCGCACCTTGTTACCGCCCGATAAAAGACTCTTAAGAACTTTTTTCAGGCGACCAAGGAAGCGTTCCCTCAATAATTGTTTCATGTCAGTCTCTGATATGCCTAACGCTTGTGACATACCCAGATATTTATAAGTATCGGTTGCCGAAAGGGACCGAAGTTGAGTGGAATCCGAAAGTTGTATTCTTTCAGAATCCACTATCCCACCCTTCTTCACATGCATGCTTGCACATTTGTCTACGCCAAATTCCATTCTGATAGAATTACTAAAGATTTCCGTTACCTTTAGTAATTCCATCAGTTGGTGACTGTTTGGGGCAAGTAATTTTAAATCATCCATGTAAAGAAGGTGAGACAAAACCTGGCCATCTTTCCGCAACCGGTACCCTAGACCTGAATTCTCCAGCAAAGCGCTGAGAGGATTCAGGGCCAGACAAAACCATAAAGGACTCAGACTATCGCCCTGAAATATACCACGCTCGATCTTTATCGGTCCACCATTACCACAAGTCTGTCGGCATCCTGAATAGCACAAGACGGTCTTCCATTGCCCCATGCATGTCCCTAAGAAGGTACATAGAGTTGCATCAATCTTATACAACTCCAACACCCTCCTAAGCCATGAATGAGGCACAGAGTCATAGGCCTTCTTGTAATCTATCCAGCACGTCGCCAGATCCTTGCGATTACGGCGTACCTGTTGGCTAATAACCATATCCATAATTAGGAGCTCTTTAGTGCCACGAGCCCCACTTCTACATCCATTTTGAGAGATTGACATGATGTTGTTGTCAGTTATGTGGCGCGTTATTTTTTGTCTCAAAATAGATGTGAGAAGCTTATAGACCGTTGGTAGGCATGTAATTGGTCTATAATTTTTAGGCTCTATGGCACTACCAGATTTGTATAAGAGATGGGTCATACCAGTAGTTAGAAAATCGGGAAGCGATCCTGATTCCAAACATGATTGGAATTGAGCTGCCAACCGTCCGTGTGAACTACGGAACCATTTTATCCAAAAATTGTGCAGTCCGTCTGGTCCTGCTGATTTCCAGTTTGGTAACAGACGGACTGCGTTGGTGACATCACTATCTATGAATTTTAATGGTTCCATAGTTTGTATCGGTTCACACAGACGATTAACATCCCGCATCCAACCATCCTCTGTGTGGCTAACAGGAGCCGACCAGATGCCACTCCAGAATGCAATGGTGGCATCATCATCTGGCCGGCGCTCGTCAATCACACTTGAATCAGATCGCTCCCAATCTCTGTAGACCCATCTCTCATCTTTTTGGAACATGCAGTTTTGGGAATACCGGTCCACTCTTTTTTTATATCTTTTTATACGATTTGCCCACGCATAGACTTTTTGCTTCAGGTAGTCAATGCGCTCTGTGACCCGAAAAGCAAATTCTTGGGATCTAATATTAGACCCCAAGAAAGCCCGTTTCACAAAGCGCATCACTCTAGGGCGAGTATTGCCCGACCTGAAGCAAATAAGTTTCCCAATGAGTGCCCTGGTCTCGGCAATACGACGTTCAATCCTATACTGCCAGGCTGGTGTAACAAATTTCGGTCGAGTAGCTTTATCATTTGATAAAAGCTTAATATTTGCTACTCGACATGCCGCAACAGCCCCACAGTAGAGAATCGAATGTGTATCACCGAGATTTTCACTACTGTTAAAATAGTCTGACAGTAGTGAATCCAGAGCACACATTAGGGCTATATTTTTCTTATGCGTAGGCAAACGCGGTAGACGAGGTCTTTCGGTAGGTGTTACGTTTCGATATTCCCTCAGTGCACATTCCAAAGCGCTCCCTAATTGTACATTGCAATGAGTACTTACATCTGTAACCCCGGTATCCAATAAATCATCATCAGTGGGACGTTGTGTGGAAACAGTAGGAACATGTGTACCTGATGATGTAGGTATTGTGATACCAGGATTACCCTGTAAATCTGAGCGAAGCCTCTCAAGCACGGCATCATCCAACATATGACCACGTTGTATAACCCGCACTTGATCCGACAGACGTTGCGTTGATACGTTAACAGTTGGTTCGAGCTCCTGAAACAGAGACAGCATTCGTACACGATACGCAGTGAGATTAATTCCTCCCTCTGTAGCCGCATAATATGCCCGCATGACGTTCTCGTTCATGGAAGAAGTCCATCGCATGCGGTGCACATTACCACCGGCAGCGGGGTCCCTAATCGAAGCCGGAGGGCGTCGGGGTCCCAAGCAGGTCGGTGGCCGGCCTCTCCCCTGCCGACGTACAGGTGGAGGTGACGTCGGTGGAGAGAAATACTCGTCGCTGCTAGAACTCGACGCCTCACCAGTAGCCAAAGTTTCCGGCAAATGGGAGGCGGAGCTATGCGACGAGTCCGGGGTTGGTAATTGTGCAGTTTGTCTCTCTCTGGCTCTAGCTCTTGTGAGCATATTTATCCTTTATCATCATCCATCCATTTCTTGATATTGTTTGTATTTGATTAATATTTTCTTAAAGTGACATATGCCAAACATCTGCAATTTGGTAATTTTTCTTTATCTTGATAATATATAGTTTGTATATGTAATTTATAAATTTATTGCAAATCTTTCTATGCAATATATAATTATAGTATAAATTTAGACTGTAAAATTAAATAAAAATATTAAAATAATTTTAAGATGAAAAATGACGTTCGATGATATTAAGGGTTGCCAGGTTCTTATTATTATTATATCGTTTATTCATTTATATTCTTATTTTATACATTTTTAAATACATTTATAAAAAACACAAATACATTTAAAAATATAATATAATATTATATAATATGTATAATATTCCAGTTATTAGTTATTATTATTATTATTATTATTTCGTTTATTCCTTTACATTCTTATTTTATACATTTTTAAATACATTTATAAAAAAAAAAACAAATACATTTAAAAATATAAAAAATAGTGACCCACCAGTAGCGGAGTAGGACCCAAACTACCGGCGGTGGAGGCTACAGACTAAGAAACCTCCTAACAATACGGCACGTGTCGAGGATAACAACCTTCTGAATCTGACTCTTGATCCAACAATCTAA
Organism: Nudaria mundana; assembly: GCA_963556515.1. Taxonomy (NCBI): domain Eukaryota; kingdom Metazoa; phylum Arthropoda; class Insecta; order Lepidoptera; family Erebidae; genus Nudaria; species Nudaria mundana. The sequence goes on from OY748301.1 coordinate 12,804,332, forward strand.
CGAGAGTCTCTTGAGATGTTGATCGAGACTCTTCGCTATTAATCCGTTTGCCGAAACAACCACCGGGACAATGATCGTCGAGTCTACGTCCCACATGGCGGTTATCTCGAAGGACAGATCAAGGTATTTACTAAGTTTGTCCTTCTCTGCCTTCACGAGATTTTCGTCATGCGGGACGGCGATATCGACGAGCACTGCCCGACGCTGGGTCCGATCAACCAACACGATATCGGGCCTATTTGCAACAATAGTCCTGTCCGTGATGATTGATCGGTCCCAGTAGAGCAATGCACGACCATTCTCAAGAACTGGCACTGGTGTATACTTATAGTACGGTACTTCAAACTCAATAAGGCCATATTGAAGAGCAAGTTGCTGGTGGATGATCCTGGCTACTTGATTGTGCCTATGCAAGTACTCGGTGTTAGCAAGATACGAACAACCGGAAATAATATGGCGAAGTGATTCACCAGGACGGTGGCATGCTCGACAAATGTCGACCGTACCGTCCTTCATGATGTATTTCCGATAGTTGTTCGTCTTGATAACCTCATCTGCAATTGCACAGGCAAAACCTTCAGTTTCCCCAAAGAGGTCCCCAAAACGCAGCCAGTTCACCGAAGCGAGCAGGTCTACGTCGGGTCCTGTTAAGACCCGGTAGAACCGCCCGTGTAGCTCCTTACTCTTCCATACGTCCCTACGGTCTTCAGTACCTAGCACCTTTGGTTTACGCCAGTTCTCGTTAGCCAAGGAAAGAGGTGTCAGGCCCTTGTCAACCATCACGACATCGCAATGAATGTCAGACCCGTTCTGTAGAAAGTAATCTCTCAGACTGCACACTTCACGGTTGTGGAGGTTCTTGGCATTCAAAAAGCCTCGACCCCCCCACTTCCGCGGAATGTACAGTCTCATGACAGAAGATCGTGGGTGTAACATTCGATGCAATGTCAGTTGTTGACGGACTCGCCTATCCAGGGCGTCTAGTTCCGTTTGAGTCCACCTAAGTATGCCAAAGGAGTATAACAATAAAGGTATCACCCAACCGTTGAAAGCCCGTATTTTGTTACCGCCGGACAAAAAACTGTTAAGAACTTTTGTCAGGCGGCCAAAAAAACGTTCTTTCACCGATTTCTTAATGTCCTCTACCGCTATACCCAATGACTCTGACATACCTAGGTATCTGTATGTTTCGGTCTCGGAGAGAGATCTGAGAGTTATTATCTCAGAAAGTTGTAAATTCGGTGAATTTACAACCTTCCCCCGCTGTACATGCATAATCGCACACTTATCAACACCGAACTCCATCTTAATGGCATTACTAAAAACTTCCGTAGTTTTTAGTAATGTCACTAAATCTTGGTGCTTCAGTGTGAACAGTTTGAGGTCATCCATATACATCAGGTGAGAAATAACCTCACCCCCTCTACGAAACCGATAGCCTAGCCCTGAATCCTTCAGCAATGTGCTAAGTGGATTCAGTGCTAAACAGAACCACAATGGACTCAAACTGTCGCCCTGGAATATACCACGCTCAATCCTTATCAAGTCATGCGGACCAGAAGCGCACTCACCACTACCTGGTTGACGAAGTACTGTGGTCCACTGCCCCATACATGAGACTAAGAAGGATTTAAGAGTCGGATTAATTTTATACAACTCTAAAATTCTCCCCAGCCATGAATGAGGCACCGAATCATAGGCCTTCTTGTAGTCAATCCAGGCAGTAGAGAGGGCGCCCCTACTCCGCCTAACTTGTTGGCTAATGGTCATGTCAAAAAGGAGTAGCTCCTTAGTACCACGTGACCCAGCCCTACATCCATTCTGAGCACTATCTAAGATGTTATTTGACATTATATGTGAATTTATTTTAGTTCTCAGAATAGATGTAAGGAGCTTGTAGATAGTAGGTAAGCAAGTGATAGGTCTATAGTTTTTAGGTTCCGTGTTACTACCTGATTTATGGAGCAGGAAGGTGATGCCAGTGGTCATAAAAGCGGGTAAGGAACCAGACTCGAGGGCTTCTTGATACTGTGTTGCCAAGCGTTCATGCGAGCTTCGAACCCACTTGATCCAAAAGTTGTGCAATCCGTCCGGCCCAGGACTTTTCCAGTTCTGTGCCGTACGTATTGCGCAACTAACGTCTTCGGAGTTTATTGTAATAGACTCCATGGGCTCGATGTTATCGCATTCACGCTCGACAACACGGATCCAATCACCCTCCGAATGTTCGACGGGCATCGACCATATGTCACGCCAAAATTGATTCATGGCGCGAGCATCGGGCAGTTGTCCGTCGCTCAAACGTTGTCCAGTTCCCTCCCACTCTCGGTACACCTTCCTTTGGTCACTTTGGAAGATACGATTCTGCCAGTATCTGTCTACACGCTCTCTATAGCGACGAATACGACTCGCCCATGCATATACTTTCTGCTTTAGAAAGTCAATACGTTCCGTGACATTAGCTAAGTATTGCTGGGAGCTAATACCGGTCCCAGCGAATGCCTGAGTCACGAAACGCATGACCCGTGGACGATTATTTCCCCGGCTAAAACAGATAAGCTTCGCAATGAGAGTCCTAAATGTGCCGATACGTCGCTCGATTCTTGCCTGCCATACGGGCACACCACCCGATCGTGGTGTACGGTTAAATTCAGGGAATTTAACGCGTGCAACACGACAAGCGGTAATAGCTCCACAGTAAAGAATCGAGTGGGTATCTAGCAAATCATTGCTAGTCCGTAAGTACGGATCTAGCAACGCATTCAGGGCTCCCATCAACGCCAGATTTCGTCTATGCATGGGCAAGCGTGGTAGCCGTGGCCTAGAATTAGGTGCAAACCTATACTGAGAGATCACATCCTCCAAAGTACTCCTTAATTGCTCGCTTACCTGGATAGATATATTACTCGTATCATCTCCCGCGTCGAGCACGGTCTCAACTAAAGTGGCACTAGTTGCAACCGTGTGTGTAGCAGATGATGGTGCACTCGTTAACGCTGGAGCTGGTCGAGTAGATAACACTTCCAGGCGAAGTCGATCAAGCACAGGTTGATCCAGCAACTTGCATCGTTGGATAGCCCGCACTTGATCCGATAGTCGTTGTACGGCAACGGTTATTGTTGGTTCAAGAGCCTGAAACAAAGGGAGCATCCTTGAACGGTATGCAGTCAGGTTGGTTTCCCCATCTGTAGCCTCATAATATGCCCGCATGACATTTTCATTGATGGATGAAGTCCATCGCATGCGGTGCACAATACCACCGGTAGTGGGGACCCTACTCGAAGCTGGTAGGCTTCGGGGTCCCAAACTGCTCGGCGGCCGGCCTCTCCCTCGCCGGCGTACAGGTGTTGGCGACGTCGGCGGGGAAAAATACTCGTCACTTGACGATGAGCTCGACGCATCAGCAAGCACTTGTGTCGCAGGTGTGCGGTCCGGCGCTTGCGAGGCGGAGCTAAGTGATGAGTCCGGGGGTGTTGGGTGTGCATTCTTACTCCTGGCTCTTGTTATCATCTTTATACATTATTCATAATTCATCCTGTTAATTTTTTCGAAACAATTTTTGATATTTTGATGGTTGACGTTTGTCAAAGCTTCGTTTCATATTTGTAGATTTTTATTATTATTTCCTTTATTTAACTTAATTACATATTTAATACATTTTTAAATAAATCTATAAAAAATACAAATATATTTAAAAATATAAAAAATAGTGACCCACCGGCATCGGGTACAAGGACCAAGCTACCGGTGGTTAGGGCTCCAGAGATAGGAATTTCCTCACGATGCGTGCCGTATCGAGCAACACTGCCTTCTGCATCAGGCCCTTAATCCAACCGTCTAACGAGAGCCTCTGTAGGTGTTGGTCGAGGCTCTTGGCGATCAGTCCATGCACGGAAACGACTATCGGTACAATAACAGCTGAGCTTACAGGCCACATGTCGACAATCTCGTGGGCCAAATCCAAGTACTTTACTTGTTTGTCTTTTTCGGCTTTCACGAGATTGCCGTCATGCGGAATAGTAATATCAACTATTATTGCACGGCGCTCTAACCGATCTACAATCACTATGTCAGGCCTATTTGCAACAATAGTTCTGTCAGTGATAATAGATCGGTCCCAGTACAATGTGATATGATCATTTTCGAGAACTGGGTCGGGCACATACTTGTAATACGGTACTTCTGAATCCACGAGTTTGTATTTCAGAGCAAGTTGTTGATGGACAATCCTAGCTACTTGGTTATGCCTATGCAAATACTCGCCGTTAGCCAAACTAGAACAACCAGAGATAATATGCCTAAGGGACTCTCCAGGACGGTGGCACGCCCGACATATGTCAACCGTACCATCCTTCAGAATATACCTCCGGTAATTTTTAGTCATGACAACTTCGTCCATAATTGCAAAGACAAACCCTTCGGTTTCTCCAAATAGATTACCGAATCGTAGCCAGGATACTGATGATTTTAAATCAATATCAGGTCCATGTAGGGCCTGATAGAAACGTCCATGTAACTCTTTACCCTTCCATACATCCATGCGGTCATTGGTACTTAGTATTATAGGATTGCGCCAGTTCTCTTTAGCCAAACCGAGCGGGGTAAATCCGTTGTCTACTGCAGCAACATCACGATGCAAATCCTCGTCCACCCGCAGGAAGTATTCCCTAAGATTGCACACCTCACGGTTGTGAAGGGTCTTAGCATTAAGAAAGCCTCGGCCCCCACACTTCCGTGGTATGTACAATCTCATTACAGATGAACGCGGATGATGCATTCGGTATGTAGTGAGTAGCGTACGGACTTTTCTATCCAAGGCGTCAAGTTCTGTCTGAGTCCATCTGAGTATGCCAAACGAGTACACTAAAACTGGCATGACCCAACTATTGTAGGCTCGCACCTTGTTACCGCCCGATAAAAGACTCTTAAGAACTTTTTTCAGGCGGCCAAAGAAGCGTTCCCTCAATAATTGTTTCATGTCAGTCTCTGATATGCCTAACGCTTGTGACATACCCAGATATTTATAAGTATCGGTTGCCGAAAGGGACCGAAGTTGAGTGGAATCCGAAAGTTGTATTCTTTCGGAATCCACTATCCCACCCTTCTTCACATGCATGCTTGCACATTTGTCTACGCCAAATTCCATTCTGATAGAATTACTAAAGGTTTCCGTTACCTTTAGTAATTCCATCAGTTGGTGACTGTTTGGGGCAAGTAATTTTAAATCATCCATGTAAAGAAGGTGAGACAAAACCTGGCCATCTTTCCGCAACCGGTACCCTAGACCTGAATTCTCCAGCAAAGCGCTGAGAGGATTCAGGGCCAGACAAAACCATAATGGACTCAGACTATCGCCCTGAAATATACCACGCTCGATCTTTATCGGTCCATCATTACCACAAGTCTGTCGGCATCCTGAATAGCACAAGACGGTCTTCCATTGCCCCATGCATGTCCCTAAGAAGGTACATAGAGTTGCATCAATCTTATACAACTCCAGCACCCTCCTAAGCCATGAATGAGGCACAGAGTCATAGGCCTTCTTGTAATCTATCCAGCATGTCGCCAGATCCTTGCGATTACGGCGTACCTGTTGGCTAATAACCATATCCATAATTAGGAGCTCTTTAGTGCCACGAGCCCCACTTCTACATCCATTTTGAGAGATTGACATGATGTTGTTGTCAGTTATGTGGCGCGTTATTTTTTGTCTCAAAATAGATGTGAGAAGCTTATAGACCGTTGGTAGGCATGTAATTGGTCTATAATTTTTAGGCTCTATGGCACTACCAGATTTGTATAAGAGATGGGTCATACCAGTAGTTAGAAAATCGGGAAGCGATCCTGATTCCAAACATGATTGGAATTGAGCTGCCAACCGTCCGTGTGAACTACGGAACCATTTTATCCAAAAATTGTGCAGTCCGTCTGGTCCTGCTGATTTCCAGTTCGGTAACAGACGGACTGCGTTGGTGACATCACTATCTATGAATTTTAATGGTTCCATAGTTTGTATCGGTTCACACAGACGATTAACATCCCGCATCCAACCATCCTCTGTGTGGCTGACAGGAGCCGACCAGATGCCACTCCAGAATGCAATGGTGGCATCATCATCTGGCCGGCGCTCGTCAATCACACTTGAATCAGATCGCTCCCAATCTCTGTAGACCCATCTCTCATCTTTTTGGAACATGCAGTTTTGGGAATACCGGTCCACTCTTTTTTTATATCTTTTTATACGATTTGCCCACGCATAGACTTTTTGCTTCAGGTAGTCAATGCGCTCTGTGACCCGAAAAGCAAATTCTTGGGATTTAATATTAGTCCCCAAGAATGCTCGGTTCACAAAGCGCATCACTCTAGGGCGAGTATTGCCCGACCTGAAGCAAATAAGTTTCCCAATGAGTGCCCTGGTCTCGGCAATACGACGTTCAATCCTACACTGCCAGGCTGGTGTAACAAATTTCGGTCGAGTAGCTTTATCATTTGATAAAAGCTTAATATTTGCTACTCGACATGCCGCAACAGCCCCACAGTACAGAATCGAATGTGTATCACCGAGATTTTCACTACTGTTAAAATAGTCTGACAGTAGTGAATCCAGAGCACACATTAGGGCTATATTTTTCTTATGCGTAGGCAAACGCGGTAGACGAGGTCTTTTGGTAGGTGTTACGTTTCGATATTCCCTCAGTGCACATTCCAAAGCGCTCCCTAATTGTACATTGCAATGAGTACTTACATCTGTAACCCCGGTATCCAATAAATCATCATCAGTGGGACGTTGTGTGGAAACAGTAGGAACATGTGTACCTGATGATGTAGGTATTGTGATACCAGGATTACCCTGTAAATCTGAGCGAAGCCTCTCAAGCACGGCATCATCCAACATATGACCACGTTGTATAACCCGCACTTGATCCGACAGACGTTGCGTTGATACGTTAACAGTTGGTTCGAGCTCCTGAAACAGAGACAGCATTCGTACACGATACGCAGTGAGATTAATTCCTCCCTCTGTAGCCGCATAATATGCCCGCATGACGTTCTCGTTCATGGAAGAAGTCCATCGCATGCGGTGCACATTACCACCGGCAGCGGGGTCCCTAATCGAAGCCGGAGGGCGTCGGGGTCCCAAGCAGGTCGGTGGCCGGCCTCTCCCCTGCCGACGTACAGGTGGAGGCGACGTCGGTGGAGAGAAATACTCGTCGCTGCTAGAGCTCGACGCCTCACCAGTAGCCAAAGTTTCCAGCAAATGGGAGGCGGAGCTATGCGACGAGTCCGGGGTTGGTAATTGTGCAGTTTGTCTCTCTCTGGCTCTAGCTCTTGTGAGCATATTTATCCTTTACCATCATCCATCCATTTCTTGATATTGTTTGTATTTGATTAATATTTTCTTAGAGTGACATATGCCAAACATCTGCAATTTGGTAATTTTTCTTTATCTTGATAATATATAGTTTGTATATGTAATTTATAAATTTATTGCAAATCTTGCTATGCAATATATAATTATAGTATAAATTTAGACTGTAAAATTAAATAAAAATATTAAAATAATTTTAAGATGAAAAATGACGTTCGATGATATTAAGGGTTGCCAGGTTATATATTATATTATATTATTATTATATTATTATTATTATTATTATTATTATTAAGCGGTTAATTGAAGAAAACCCGCAGATTACCTATGAGACAATTCGAGGACTATTGGTGATTGGTATGAGTCAAATCCAGAAAATTTTACACGAAGAATTGAAAGTTCGGAAACTTCGTTGTCGTTGGGTCTGTCATGAACTGACAGCGGAGCAGAAGCGGGCTCGCGTGGAATGGTGCTCACAGATGCTATTGAAGTACGACCACGGACATTCTAATGCTGTTTATGACATTGTCACAGGAGACGAAACGTGGATATATTGTTTTGAACCCGAAAAAAAACAGCAATCTTGTGAATGGGTGTTTGAAAATGAGAACAAGCCAACAAAAGTGAGGCAGGCGAGAAACGTTGGTAAAAAAATGATCGCGTTTCTTTTCTCAGCTACTGGTCCCATCTGTACAATTCCACTTGAACATCAAAAGAGTGTTAATGCCTAGTGGTATTCTACCATATTTTGTTTCCCCAGGGTGTTAGAAAAAGTTCGCGAAAGACGAAACAAAAGCCGCGTTCTCCTACATCATGACAACGTTTCTAGACACACGGCCAACAAAACAAAGTAATTTTTAGCTTCCGAAAAAGTACAACTCGTAACCCATCCTGCGCATAGCCCCGACCTAGCACCCTGTGATTTCTGTATTTTTCCCAAAATCCAAGATTTGATGAGAGGTTTCACTTTTACCAACTCCAAAGAGGCAGTGATAGCGTTCAATCAGCACGTAGAAAACATGCCTTCAGATCTGTGGTCCTCCTGTTTTAAAAAATGGTTCGAAGCATGAAAAATTGTTTAAAATGTAAAGGAGCGTATTTTGAAAAGCAATAAACATAATATTTTGGTTTTACATGTTGTTTTTTTTAAGTTACGCAAAACTTATAGTGTGACCTACCTTCCTAACTTGTAACTACGTGTATCTGTAACTTGTCTATTTGTTGTGTTAATTAACGTTTAAATAAAATAAAATAAAGTGACTTACGTATTGTTGGGGTAATAAACTCCTTCGGGGGTAAATACATTATTACTTACGAGCGGACACCTGTGGCTTTGCCCGCTGGACAACTTATGTACACAAAACTTTCCTCGACAACCACTCTATCCATTGGTGAAAACCGTATCGAAATCCGTTACGTAGTTTTAAAGATCTAAGCATACATACGGACTGAAGTGACTTTATTTTATAATATGTAGTGATAGTGATACTAATACAAAATAAACATTGAGTCTCATCATTAGCTCGGTACAATTTGTAACAATTAAGTTGAAATAACGCTTGTTATTTAGATGAAGCGGTGATAATTATGTTGTGTACGAGACGCACATTACTTATTCAAATCAAGTTACCGTACGTGAGTACACTGTCACACGATACGGATAATTTATTTATTTACAAGGATTTTGTTTATAGTCTTGGATTGTACTTGGGTTTTACTAGACTGATCTAAAAGAAGGGTAATGTGTTTACATAATTTTATTTAAAATCAATAAAAATATTTTTTTTTAAATCAAGCTTTTATCATCATAATATTGCATTATCATGCGACTTACATACAGGCAAGATTTCATCTCAATGGGAAACCGGGAAGTGTTTTAAATTTAAATTGTAAGATTAGATTACACAGGGACATCGGGACAGGTGAAAGTAAAAGTAAATAAAAGCTCGTAAAAGCTTGTAAAAAGAAGAACACTTTTAACTGACATTAAAATTAAAAAAAATAGTCACGAGAAGTGACACAATTTAAAGTTTGATATGTAGTTCTCTGGTATACTGTATAATACTGCATATGATATTATAAACATATTTCAATAAACCGATATGACCACTACTGTTTCCAAAGAAAAGTGACTCCTCTTATTAAGTGAACTATATTATAATTGCTTTATTATTGTTCCAGGTAATTACATCTTCAATAGCTGCAAAGAAAGCATTGTAAGGTCCCTCTAATAATATACTTTAACAAGTTTATACAATCAAAACACCACACTACTTGATTTCACTAAACTAGAACTAATTTTAGTATAATTTTTTGGTGAAAAAGAACAGCAATGTAAGTAACGGGGGCCTCATCCGCTATGGCCCTACGGCAGCGGAGCGGATAAACATAGAGAGCGTGTGTTACTTCTGACTCGCTGCTACTTTTGTACCCGGTCTCCCCTACTCTACATTCATCGAGCCTTTTCCCAACTCAGTTGGGGTCGACTTTCTAGTCTAACTGCGATTCGGCTGAACTTCGATATTTTCCGTGAAGCGACTGCCATCTGACCTCCACAACCCATGGATGATATCGAAGTTCTGTAGTAACACAGGTCAGATTTTTGATTTGGGGCTCCAACTACCCCTAACGACGGCCATAGATGTTCGTAAGACAGCCGGGACCGACGATTTAACGTGCTCTTCGAGGCACGGACCGACCTGACTAAATGTTTTTTTTTTTTTCTTTTTTTATATTTAGTTCGCCAAATTGACGCCGCCCGCCTGGTGGCAAGTCGTAACGACGTCTAGCGATTGTGGGCCACTCTCACAGCACACATTACTATTGAGAGTGGCCCTCAACTTGACGACCTACTGATGTGCCTCTTCACGCTCCGCTTAAAGAACCCAGGATTATATGTGGGAGGAAACACGTGCACAGGCAGGGCGTTCCAGGCCACTATCGTTCGGCAGAGAAACGAACGTTTAAAACGTTCGGTTCTCGCGAACATGCTATCCACTGTGTGGGGGTGGCATCTCTGCCCGGCACGAGTCGTTCGGGATCGGAAGGAAGAGGGTGGGATCAGATTGAAGAGCTCTTCAGAACACTCGCCGTGGTAAATACGGTAGAATGCGGCCAAGGAAGCTATTGTTCGGCGCTGAGCTAGCGGCTCAAGGCTTCCCGTTACCTCCGGACAACCAATAATACGGATAGCCCGTCGCTGCATAGCGTCGAGAGCGTCCAGCAGATACTTCGCGGAGCCGTCCCAGAGGTGAGAGCAGTATTCGACGCAGGGTCTAATCTGCGTCTTGTACAGCAGACACCTCTGGTCCGGTGTAAAGAATCTCTTTACCTTATTCAGTATTCCTAGTTTCCGCGAAGCTAGCCCTATACATCTTTCGATGTAGTTTTTATTATTGAGCTCTCGACGAACGTCTATGCCAAGGATATCAAGGTTGTCCTTCATTGGTAATAATGCATTCTGAAGAGAGGGTAGGGGAAGGAAAGGGGATTTCTTCGCAGTAAATGCACACGCCTGTGTTTTGCGGGCATTGAACTCGACCAGGTTCTCGGTACCCCATTGAGAGATACTGTCGAGGTTACGGTCGAGATCAGCCACGAGTCGTCGTCTCTCCTCCTCAATCTCAGATCGCCCCGCCGTCGGACGAACCGAGTAACTCCCGTGCAGTGTGCTGTCATCTGCATAGCAATGAATGTTCCCGAGGGATAGCATATCATTGATATGCAGAAGAAAGAGAGTTGGTGATAGTACGGACCCCTGCGGTACCCCGGCATTCACTTGCAAGAAGCGAGAAGCCTGGCCATCGCAGAGGACCCGCACTCGGCGCTCGTTTAAAAAGCTGGCAATCCAGCTGCACAGTTGAGGAGGTAGACCATATGCCGGAAGCTTGGAAAGGAGCGAAGCATGCCAGACCCTATCGAAGGCTTTGGCGATGTCCAGGCTAATAGCCAAGGACTCGCCGTGCCTTTCCATAGCCCCACCCCAGACATGCGTTACGAATGCCAGAAGATCACCCGTTGATCGCTTTGGCCTGAAGCCGTATTGTCGATCATTGATTAGCGAGTGATCCTCTAGGAATTGCATGAGCTGCTTATTTATAAGGAGCTCAAGCACCTTGCAAATGACTGAGGTGACAGCTATGGGTCGATAGTTGCCTGGATCGGACCGATCCCCTTTCTTGGGGATCGGTTGTACGTTCGCCTCCTTCCAGACCTCCGGCACGAGCCCTGAAGAGTATGACAGGCGGTACAGACGCGTTAATACTGGAGACAACTCAGCTGCACATTTTCGTAGCACCACCGCCGGAATGCCGTCAGGGCCACTGGCTTTCCGCGTGTCGAGTGACCGCAGCACTGCCCGTACATCACATTGCCTGATAACAATATCAGGCATTGTGTGGCCACAGTTGGCGATGGCGGGGGGCTGCAGGCCACGGTCGTCGACCCGGGAATTAGCCGCAAAGAGGTCTGCGAGCATATCCGCTTTCTCTTGGGCTTTGTGAGCCAGTGTTCCATCTGGGTAACGCAGCGGTGGCAGCGAGGGCTGACAAAAGTTAGATTGCACGGCTTTGGCCAGTTGCCAGAATCCACGGCTGCCCGTGGGATGGGAAGTGAGCACCTGACCAAGCCGCGCGACGCGCTGGGCATCCGCTCTCTTAAAGGCCCTCTTACTCGACTTTGTGGCCCGGTTGTACGCTGCTTTGAGGTGGCCCACGTTTGGGTCGCGCACAGCCCGGGCCCTGATCCAGGCGCGATATGCCGACTGTTTTTGTCGAACAGCTTTGGCACAATCTCGCCCGAACCAGGGACGGGCTCTGCGGATACTGGCGACATCAGTGAAAGGGATGTAATAATCCATCCCTAAACTGATCTCGCCAGCAATAGCAGAAGCACTATCCGAAGGAGCCTTTCCTACAAAGCAGCGCTGGCTCCAGGGGACGGACGCAAAATAATCGCGTAGACCGTCCCAATCCGCTGACGAGTAGTGCCATAGTCGTCGTGACGTTTGCACAGGACGTGCAGGAGGTGACACCTTCATGCCAGCGTGAACAACACAGTGGTCGGAACTACCCAGTGGGGCTCCTACCGAAACACTGTACTGGGCTGGGCGACTCGTCAGCAGTAGATCCAGCAGAGCGGGCGCGTGATCTGACCTGTCTGGTATCCGGGTGATCCCGCATACCATCTGGGTCAGACCGTGGGAGAGAGCGAACGCATGGGCGGCTCTACCCGCATGATCAGTCTTGAGGGACCCCAGCCATTCAATGTGATGGCCATTGAAGTCCCCCAGAAACACTAGGTCAGCGTTCGGGAACCGCACCTGCGCTTCATCAGCCGTCTCGCTGAGGTACTGGAAGAGCTTTGTTGTCTCAGAATCCCCTGTGTGGGATCGGTAGACGCACACGTAGATCTGGCTCATAGAGCCATGGTCTACGTGCAGCCAAAGGACGGAATTGGAGGGGTTCTCTAGGCAGCGCAACCGGCGGCAGCAAACATCCGCCCTAACGAACACGCACACCCCGGCTTTGTCTCGAAATTGTTCCTCGATGACATAGCCGGGGTAACACAGGTAAGACGTGTCGTCAGGGCGGCGTATTTGTGTCTCCGTGAGGAACATCACAGAGGGCCGTGCCGTCTCAAGGTGGTGGTGGACGGTATCGAGGTTCGCATGGAGTCCACGGACGTTAGTGAACTCCACCTCGAAATGTGAAGTTGTGGGGTTTCCTAGGGCCGCTGTGTAACGTTTATTTCTTTTTTGTTGCACTGCCATTGTAGATTTTGAAGAAGAAGCGTGAAGACAGGGCGACATTTGGTGCAGCAGTAAGTGACAAAGCGCAGGGGCTAGCTTTGTCTAGAACCGTGTGGTTAGGTCGGAGCCGACCCGCCGGACGGAAGGGCTCCCAAACCCCCCTGATGCAAGGCCGCCGCTACCCCACACCGGTTACCACCCGGAGCGGCGATCCCACATCAGGATTATGCGCAACATGTGGGGCAGCCTCCTGGGGTGGTTGGCCCCAGGCGGGCCCCATGATTGTGTTGCGGGCGGCCGCGGCAACGCCGTTGCTAAGGGTCTCCCTGGCCGGCGAATCGACCCACACCACCCACACTAGACTCCGTTTCGCCCCCACTGGTCCCTTGCCTGCTGCACCATACATCGCCCCGGGCCCGGCGGTGCAGCTGCTGAACCCCTAACGCAACCCAGCCTGGGCTGGGTTACTTGGGGGGCTTTAGCACAGCTGCACGGTGGTACCCCCCCGGACCAACACTGTTGTACCACCTGGTACCCACGTAGGGGCCGAAGCCACTCCATAGGTACCGTAAATTAACGAGCCTCGTCCGTTTATCAGCAGGTGCGCCACTAGCAGGTGAGGTCGCTGGGGCCCTATAGATGTTGGTAGAGCCCCTTTGCACCCAAAAAACTTAACGTTGCTTAACCTTTGCAATGTGTTAACATTTTGGTTACCACTGGACTACGAGCCCCTCTCTCCGGTCTCCCCTACTTATACCTATAATAACTATAATTATTTATTTTCTATTAAGTACCTACCTGAAAACTATATAGGGACATTTATTTTATTTTAAAACATGGTTCTCATGGATCTTATTTCGTTTTTTCCACTTATTCATCAAAAGACTAATCATCTGTCAAGAAATAATAAATTAAACAAAGAGGTGTCAAACCAGTTAAATGGATAACATAGCCAAAGGGCGAATCCATTGATGAGGCAAATTAAATGAAACGGAAAAGAGAATAAAAAAGGTAGAAAAGGACACGGGACTCCGCTCCTTGACCCTTCGATAAGGGAAAATTGTTAAAGTTATTTTTCTTTAATTATTACCAACTTGGAGGTATTGAGTATCGGCAATTACAAATGGCCTTTAATTACGTATCTCCGATGAATTGAATAAACGGAGCGTAATTAAAAATTTCACTCAATGGACGGTCTCAAGTATTCATGTTTCTTGTAAAGTTTTCAATGACTGCTTTCATTCTTACTACTTATAGGTATTCCTAAACTAGGTATGCAATGCATGCTGCTAATTGCAAATTTGAGCGGAGCAAATGTTTTTATTACATATCAGAATCAGAATCGAACACTTAAATTAATTAATCCTATGAAAAAAAAAACAATTTTCATTGTTGACGCACGTGTTTCTGTGGCAACCATTTAATCATCTGGTTTTTCGGTGATTATTCCTCGATGGTGCAAACGATTTCGAAAATCGTTTTTCCGAACCCACCAGCTGCATGTCTTGCACGCGCGTGCCAATTTTAGAATTTCTAGCTAAATGTTAAAGAACTTTTTCGTCGATGTCCAGGACATTTTCGGTGATTATTCCTCCGAGGTCAGCTTTATTTTCATGATTTCAAATATATGCACTCCCGGGTATGATGTCGACCAGCATGCCAAATTTGGTCAAAATCGGTCGAGCCGTTTCGTAGGAGTAGACGCACAAACGATTTACACTTGTCGCCTAAGATTGAGCTCCGCTTCACTCCGCTCAATTACTACCTCCTAATATAGGCTATTAGATACGACTGAATTATTATTTGATATCATTAAATGAATTGATTACATTCGTTTTACACATTTTTACAAAGATCAAATAATTTAAACTCATGATCGACTCTTCTCAAGACCAGAAAGAAGGCTGGTTACTTTTTAGCTCAAATCATTAATTGCCAAGCCTTCTGGGAACATTGCCAGTCGGCGACGAGGCGGAGGAGTTCTTTGACGCCTGTATATATAGTGTAGATTTTAATGTGTATAGTATAGTTTTTAGTAAGTGTAAATAGTACTTTCATCTACTGTTAATTTACTATGTTATATCAATACATAATAATTTTGAACAAAAATAAATAATAATATTTAAAAAAAATATTTTACAATATTAACTTTACAAAACTTCACAAGATCCCTAGCTCAGTTGCAGTCTTTTTTTGCTGCTCTTACGTCCATTGCCTGGCGTCTCTGGTATGCACCAGAAGGTATTTCCAGTTGCACCCAGCCAGCTGCAGTCTCTAGAAAATAATAAAGGGTTATCAAAGGTTGAACAAAATACCAATAAGAACTATTTGACGGTGCTGTAGAAATATTGCATCTAAATTAAACAAACTAAAGCAGAGGACCTGAAACTAAACCTGAAAATTTATTTTGCGGACTTTGGTGTCGGTTACACGTTCACCCAAATCTAACAACAATAATAACAACCATCCAACGTGGCAACACAGCCAGCATTCTGGGAACCTTCCCAGTCGGCAATGACGCGGAAGATTTTTTAAACGATATTTTGTAATGTAAATATTTTAGTATATAATTATGTATATTGTAATTCTTATTTTAAATACACTATTGATGTAAAAATAAAAACAATCTTATAATGTGAAAAAATACAATTGAAACTAACTAAATATGTACATTACCTATTTTAAAATTATACTTTCTATCTAAATTCTAATATGCGTCAAAGAATTCCTCCGCCTCGTCGCCGACTGGCAATGTTCCGAGAAGGCTGGCAGCATTTCCACGTTGTATGGCAACGCTTATTCTTTTATCTTATAATTAATTATATTTTTAATAGTAATACTTAATATGTAACTGTTTAATGTCTCAATAGATAAATAAATAAATACGTATTACCTTTATAATATACACAAGTATAATAGGAAAGATAGTTTTTTGATATAATTTATACCTCAGCATTTTATGTGTCTAAAAGTCATGGGTGAATATCTTGCGTACAGTTCTTATCTCACCCGCTGTTGTGGTGTGCGCTTATCTTGACAAATGGTACTTGTATTACACACAGCCTTAGTGAAGAATAATAAGACATTTGTTTAGCCAAAGCCAAAGCGTTGTGGTTTCATTATTTTCAACCGACTTCCAAAAACGGAGGTTATCAATTCAAATATATGTTTTATTATTTGTTTTCTGAGTAACTTACTTAGGTTAGATGGAATTTGTAGGCTAGCATGGTTGACCTACTTCGAGGTTCATGGCTTGTAACGGTATTGTGATCTAATTTTGTTTGTAAAGACTACTGACCTGCTTATTGATCTGAGTTTGCCTTCCTTATGCGGCCACAAAGCTATAGCTTTGTTTCTTAATGGATTGTATAAAGTTGGTTGGTTTCTCTCTTTATCAGTATCCTAATTCCTACCTCAGCGTTAGCATATCGTTACATATTAGTTAGCTGATTTCCTTGTAGTAGGCACTTTTTTTTTCTTTAAGTCGTCGAAGTAGGAATGATACTATGAGACTGCCATGACTAGACTAGTCAAAGCCTCCTTGAAAAATTAGATTAAAAAAAAGTCCCCGAAAGCGCGACCGCTCTACCAGTAGGTATTTCCAGTGGCGCCCGGCGGACTTTGGCCACCTGTGTGGCTTCTTCGGGGGTTGTTCGGGATGAAAATCCCACGTCGTTGAGGTAGGGTTTTATCCCGCGTCGGTGAGCGAATCTGGTTGCGTGCTGTGAGGCTGAGGCCCCGCAGCACGCTACCCTTCTAGCCTGCTTCTGTAAGGTGACTATTCAGCCGTCCTTAGGCCCCGATCATGAAGGTCGATGATCTTAGACGTAGATTTATTTGTGGTGCCCTCACCGCTGACTTCGGAACTCGGCGGGGAGGGTACGCTCCCTCTTCCTCTCGGCCGCGTTCCACCCAGCACGGCGGCGTTCCACCCGTGTAGTAGGCACTTAAGTATAGTTTTCTCCTTCCCAATTCATACGGGAATACATTACTGAAATAAATAATAATAAGTAGCTATGTTACTACTTAATACAATTAGTTTCTATTGGTGAGATAATTATCAAATTCACTTCATAAGTTTTAAAGTTAATCGATTGCAAACAATCAAATCTTACAGAGCAAGCAATTTGGATATGTACTCGTACTTACGACGTCTACCGTCGTAAGTACGAGTACATATCCAAATTTGGCTTACGTATATCGAGCCATTACCGCCGACTTAGTAAAAGCAAACTTTACAGGAGGTTTTCTTTAAATATTTCAGGCAATAGTTGTGCTATGGTCCACACATGGTCCATACTTGGTCCACACATGGTCACGTACTGCCCTTGCCCTCTTTTTATTGTTGTAACAGAATCATTGTATTTACTGGCGAATAAAAAGAGTGGCCGTGAGTTTTTCTTGCCAGGCTCTTTCCTCACAGGCTCTACCTATTGCCTTGCGAATCTGGCGGTAAATGTAAATGTAGAAGCATTTTCTTCTTTTGACGGTCATAGTGTTACTTTGTGACCTACATGAATAAAGATATTTAGCTGTTCTCTCTGAGACAGTCTTGAGAATGCCTCGTTTAGAAGTGAAACATTTGTCGACGTTTTAATGTCTTATATTTTTTGCGAATATGATGCAATTATTTTGAAAAGTTTGAACATCTTACTTACCATTACTTTGTCATGGATTTTCGCCAGGTAACGCCTGATTCTATCCAATATTTGAGATCAGTTAGCACAACTATCCAGGCCAAGCTGTTCTCTCTGAGACAGTCTTGAGAATGCCTCGTTTAGAGGTGAAACATTTGTCGACGTTTTAATGTCTTATATTTTTTGCGAGAATGATGCAATTATTTTGAAAAGTTTGAACATCTTACTTACCATTACTTTGTCATGGATTTTCGCCAGTTAACGCCTGATTCTGTCCAATATTAAAGATATTTTGTTTTTTTTTTTTTGATTTCATTGATTTTTTGAGAAGCAGCGAAGACGACGTACACGAAGGCATTCCGGGCCGTGTACGGGTCCTAGCCCTCGAGGAACTCGGGCCTCGACTGAGGGGGCTCTTCAGCGCATGCCTCGAAAGGGGCCAGTTTCCCAAGGTGTGGAGGACGGGAAAACTGGTCCTGATCCGGAAAGCGGGGCGGCCGGTAGACTCACCGTCGGGTTACCGGCCGATCGTGCTGCTTGACGAGGTGTGTAAGCTCTTTGAGCGAATTATCGCGGAACGCCTCGTCGAGCATCTCACGCGTGTGGGCCCAGACCTGGCGGACAACCAGTACGGTTTCCGTCGGGGACGGTCCACCGTGAGCGCGATCATGCGCGTGAAGACCCTGGCGGACGAAGTCTCGCAGGGCGAGGTGGTGTTGGCGGTGTCTCTTGACATCGCCAACGACTTTAAAACCTTACCCTGGAGTTGCGTTAGGGAGGCACTGGTATACCACGAAGTGCCTCTCTACCTACGTCGTATATTGTCGAGGCATATTTATCCGAGAGGGCTATAACTTATCCTAGCTGGCTCGGGCCAGCTCGGCGAGATGTGTCGTGCGGTGTTCTTCAGAGGTCGGTCCTAAGACCTCTCCTATGGAACATCGGATACGACTAGGTATTGCGGGGTGCGTTGCCTGAGTGCGTCAGCGTAACTTGTTACGCCGACAATACCCTCGTCACGGCGCGGGGAGCAACGCACCTGGAGGCAATACTCAAGGTCACGACTGGGGTTGCTGAAGTGGTGGGTCGGATACAGCGGCTGGAACTGGACGTAGCACTGAATAAGTCCAAGGCTCTGTGTTTTCACGGAACTCGGCGTGGGTCACCTCCAGGATATAGCATAAATGTAGGGAGCGTTAGCATCGGCATCGAGCCCACAATGAAGTATCGGGGGCTCGTACTCGATAGCCGATGGAACTTCGGACCACACATCCGAAGTTTCGTCTCTAAAGTGACGAGGGCGACAGCCACGCTCTCGCGACTGATGCCCAACTTAAAGACGCCCAACTTAAAAAAACGCTTCCTGCAGGAGACTGTACCTGGGGATCGTGCGGAGTATGGCCATGTAGGGGCTCCCGTATGGGCACCGAGACTGACGGCCAACAACGCTGCTGTTTTACACAGATCGTTGAGGACCTTGGCCGTCAGAACAATAAGAGGTTACCGCATGATCTCCCTAGAGGCTGTCTCCTAGCCGCAACCCCTCCATGGGACTTGGAAGCGAGAGCCCTTGCGTCATTGTTTCAATGGTACAAGGAGTCACTGGAGCGGGACCACAGGCCTGCGTCTCGAGAAATCGAGGCCCAGCGGTCCCAACACCGCCAGGATCTCATGGAGACATGGAAGGTGCGACTTGAGCAACCAAAGTGGGGAACCACTACCATCGCGGCGGTGAGACCGATCATGGAGGAGTGGCTGCAGAGGCAGCACGGTGGCCTCACGTATCGTGCGACAAAGATCGTTCGCATCGTGAGATAACACCTGCGTGTCAACACTGCGAGGCTTCCGGCAAAGACACGGCATTCCACACGCTGATGGAATGCTCAGCGTGGGCGAGTCAGTGCCGGGACCTCGTTGTGGGCTTGGGCGTAGATACCCTCTCACTGGAGACCATGCTACGAGCCATGGTCCCTAGCGGGAGCCAGTGGAACGCGGACGTTTCCTTCTGCGAGCAGGTTATGCTCGTGAAGGAGGCGGCTGGTAGGGTGTACCCTCCCCGTTGAGTTCCGAAGTGTGCGGCGAGTGCGCCGCAGACGTGACTACGCCCAGGACAGGGGCGAAGCTTCATAAGCTGAGGACTGTATGCCCGACATATGAGGTAACAAACATAAAAAAATAAAGCAGTCGAATTGAGAACCTCCTCCATTTTTGAGGTTGGTTAAAAATCAAAGTTAAAAGCAGTCGAAATGAGAACCTCCTCCATTTTTGAGGTCGGTTAAAAATCAAAGTTAAAAGCAGTCGAATTGAGAACCTCCATTTTTGAGGTCGGTTAAAAATCAAAGTTAAATTACAATAGATTTGTTCTATTTTATTTCATGCGCTATTATCACTACAGGCATAATTGTTCGCGGTGGCTAACGTAGTTTTTTATTATATCGGCTACAGAGTGAATAATATCGTTTTGAATTGTAGATGATAAATAACTCGGCCCGGGTTTGTCGCTTTGTTGATGTTGCGTGCTTTTCCAAAACGCTATCATATTTCGATAATAATGAAACTAATTCTAAAAAGTTACCTCTATTTAATGAATCTTTGGACTCGTCATGTCCTCTAAAAGGCAATACAAGTCTTTGAAAAATACTACGGTTTTGGTCAACTTGCTGATTGTGTTTTGAAATTTCTTCAGTAAATTGGCATGACAAGTGAATTTTACTTACTTTAGAAATACATAAATCTGGCGTTGGTTTAGGAGAAACAACTAACGACTTTCTGTGATCAAAACTTAATGATTTTACCCTTTGGTCTTCTAATAAAACGTTACAGCACTTCAAATCATCACAAGGCACAATTTCTTCCATATTTAACACTAAAATAAACTTATTCACACCTTTTAAACAATAAAAAACAACGCTGAAACTGAAATAAACAAACGCGAACATAGTAGGCCATAAGACAGAGATGATGTGCGAGTGCGACTGCGACGATGTTCAGAGTGAATGCCTGGATTATAAACGAGAAGATATTTGCTATACCAACCTAAAGTATATTGTATGCATAGCAAAAATATCCATAGGTATGAAAGAGAAAATGCAAGCCCGATTATACGGGCATGCATTGCGTCTACTTACAACTTGTGCGAGCGAGATAGCATCCGCGCGCTCAACACCGTACAGAGTACCACAACACATGGAACGGTTAGTCGGTATAGGATATTGACCCTAAGCGCGCGAAATTTTGAAATAATCGTTCGTAATTTTTTAGGGTCAATATTACAATACACAATATTATTTTAGGGTCAATGGTACAATATTATTATTATATTATTTTGAAATGTTTTAGGGAATTCTGGGCTTATGGGAATGTATGGAACATTCGCCACTGGCCCAGGACCATCAACCTCCATGATCGGGGCCTGAGGACGGTGGATTAGCAACCCACCGTCCTTACAGAAGCAGGCTAGAAGGGCTGCGGGCTGTGGGGCTTCACCCCACCCACGCCTTCACTCACCGACGCGGGATAAAACCCGACCCCAAAGATGCGGGATGCGGGATTCAGTGTCCACCGGAGGCGCTCGGCAATGGACGTAGTTTCGACCGCGGCCCAGGGCTGCGGACTAAAAAAAAACTCGGGTCGGTTGCGATATAATTTTCAGATTATAATGAACTTGCGATAAATATTGATATTGTTGCCTACGTTAGTATCTAAAAAATTGTTACGGTTAAGATAAAATTAGCTTTTGCTATATCTCAAAAAATAATGAATTTAGGCGGGAAATGTCAATAGAGTAAGATCCGTTATGGTTTAAAATGTCGATTTCGATAAAAAAATGATTTTTGAAAAAAATGTCGCTTATGCTAATTTGGCGGTAATGGCTCGATATATTATTTGACTAACTGAATATTTATGTACTGTCTTCATTATTATTTGTGTACCTACATTAAACATACAACATACCATATTAGATATGCGTATCTGTATGTTCAAATACGATAACGTTGCACAAATATATTCTGAGTAATTAGTGCAAAGGCACTTCATATTGCCTAATTAACTAAGTAAATATCATTTACATACAGAAATATATAACAACTGCATAGTATAGATGCGATTGTGAGAACTAATGAGAACTAATCTTACAGCTATGAACCATTAGATATACATACCATTTATTACAAACTAATCCGCGCACCAATAAAAAAACTTTTTGTTTTTATTTATATTTAAAATGCCCAGACATTTTTTTTGTTAATTTTATTAAATGGACTGACATACCAACATATTGGTAACAAACGGTTCTGTCTTCCTTCGGCGATACAGACGTGATTTTGTGTGTTTGTTTGAATACTTTGTAACATTCATAAACTAATGAACGAAAGAAAACACATTTATCAGTTACTGTTACAAATTGGCGGCAATTCCTAAACTGTGTAGCGGCGAAATGAATCTGTTGCTAGAGATTTTCGCTCCACGATTTATTACAACTTCGCCTCTGGTTTTACTTATCAAAAAACTTTGTGGGAACGTGACTTGTTGTTGCAAAATGTTCTATAGTAGGTGTGGTATTTTGGCTTAATATAGTTAGCCTCTGGACTGCAGAGATTTTAAGTATGTACAGTCAGCTACAAAAGTTGATGATCACATTCAATTTTCCAAAACATCTCAACACTAAAATATGCCACAAGTAAATGTCGTGACAAGAGGAGAAAATAATCGTGTCATTAGTAGTTTACAATAAACAGTTAACACCAATTTTTCATAAGTCGTTGAACATTTAGGTTAACAAATAATGTTTTAGTTTTGTCGGTTGTAAATACAATTTTGTCACTTAAAATGTTTAGGAACTTATGGAACCACTGTGTCTAGTGTATTACATTACATAAATAGGACTATAGATATATATGTATGTATTCATAATTCATAATTCATGTATAATTATCCCAGAGTCTGGAACTTGTGCCCGGTAAATGGCAATAGGCTCGCCCCCTATTACATGGGACCTAACATAGCTGGCGAGATGTGGGTGTGTTTGCACACCTCTGCCTACCCCTTCGGGGAAAAAGGCGTGATGATATGTTATGTTCATATATGAAAGGAAAAAACAAGAAAGATTTTAATGTAGATTTATTATTATTTATACATTTTTTTTAAAGATGAAAAAAGATTTTTTTTTAAGTAGTATAATCAAAATATATTATATTACGTTTAATTATATTTTTACTACTACAATATTTTTTTTTTTTTTATAAATTTCAAAAACTAGTGTGCCCTTCATTTGCATCTATGACGGCCTGTAGACGTTCCCGCATTGAATTTATCATATTTTCGCAAGTATTTTGCCACCTGAAGCTCTCCCAGGTGTCCATTGCGTGGTTAAGCACATGGTCCCGCGTTCATGGCATTTCATGGTCCCAAGAGCCCAAAGATTTTCTATTGGATTGAGATCTGGGCTCTTTGGTGGAAGAGGAATCACCACAATTTGTTGTGCATTTTCTTCAAACCACGCCCTACAAATACGCGCTTTATGTATTGGGCAGTTGTCATGAATGAATTGTATAGGCCTCTCATCTGGGAACATGACTTGAGCCGTCGGCAGTAAAACATCATTCAAAATTTCTTTATAGCCAACACTATTTAATCGTCCCCCTATTTCAATAAGTTCTCCGGGGCCACTCGAACACATCCATCCCCATAATCCCACTGAAATTCTACCACTTAGATGATTATTTACAATATTGGCTGTTTCATATCTGGTATTATTTATCCTCCACAAGGAAAGATGCCCGTTTTCTGTTGAGTGAAAAGTCTTTTCATCCGAAAATATAACCTTGCTGAAATCAAAATTAAGATAATTTTCAGCAAATTGTAATGTTTGTTGTTTATGGCGTTGTGTTAGAATGGCTTTTCTAGCTGGTATGCGGTGATGGACACCTGCTTCGTGAAGTCGACGTCTCACCGTATTTGTAGACACATTATTATTAATTGCTATTACACTCGTGTGAGTGAAACCATTATTGCGAAAACTTCTTATTATGCTTTTGTCTTGTTGACGTGACGTTTTTCGAGGTCTCCCGGTTTTTTTGTTCTTTAACGACTCCGGTTTCAGCCCATCTTTTGAGCCAAAGGTAAATAGTGCCTCTCTGAAACAGTGAAATATAGAAACTTTATTTAATATTTATAAGTAAACCATCCAGGACCCACTTAAATACAAACAAAAAATAATACTCAAAATTGGTCTAGCCGCTAAGGAGAAGTTCAATGACATTACGTCCAGAAGAATTTTATACCAAAAAATATGTGTATAAAAACTACAACTTACCGATACACCTAATTCCGTAGCAATTTCTGTGATTGTATGACCTTGCTCTTTAAGTAAAACAATCCTGTGGCGTTCATGTTCTGTAATATGGATGTTATACGGCATTATTGTATCTATCACTTGAACTGGTTCAATAATATACTCGTAGATAAACAAATAATTATACAAATAACTCGAGTAAAATATGTGTCAGGACCTGAGATGTAATACACTAGAAATAATGACGTTCAAAACTGTCCAAGATGACACATAAATAAAACTACCCTACACCACTGTAAATAAATAATTAACAACAAATACTACAACTAGCAAATGACAAATTATTTGACATTCCACGTCAGAGTATCGGTGGTATAATCAGCAATGCAAGCGATGGAAACTATTACAGGAGCCTAAGTCGCGTAATGAACGTAAAATGCCATGCTACTGCTATACTACTACGTTGCAACTGCAATTGGTCAAAAAATCGGTAGTCTGCTAAACTCACAAGCAACCGAATGACTGAAGAGTATAATCATCATTAGGTTAAATTGGATTTGGTTACTCCCGACATTACCAACTTCCCAGCCCCTATATCCCGGGAACTGAGCTATCCACCTAAATTCTGGGTAAATTTTTGTTCCCCCTGCAGCACCTCCCATCACAAGGTCCATTCGCCTGCAAAAAAATTCCCGGGAATTCTCCTCCCGAGATTCCCAGTACCCCAAATCTCGTAAACTAAGCATCCCAGGTCAAGTTTGCCCTCATTTTTCCGGCCACATAGTACCCTAAGTAAATATTTAAACCCCATCTTCCCGCAAAAAAATTCTTCCCAATTCTCATCCCACTTTCCACAAAACTTGAAGCCCCTATATCCCAGTAACGGAGCTTCCCAGCTCAATTCTGAGCAAATTTTTGTTCCCCTGCACCCCAGTCGAGACGTATTCTATTCGCCTGCAAAAAACAATCTTAGGAATTCCCATCCCACAAAAATACCCAAGATTCCCAGTACCCGATATCTCGGAAACTAAGCATCCCAGGTCAATTTTGACTTCACTTTCGGACCCCCCTTCAACCCACCGCAAGTAATAAAACTCCATCTCCTCCCATAAAAAAATCCCAATTACCATCCCGCTTCCCAAAATGTTCTATTTGTTTCTTTGTTCCCATACACATCTAGGTTATATGAGTAGGTCTGGGGGCTATATCCTGATAATACAACATCAATCATTCCCTTTGACAGTCCAAACTAATTTAAGCACTGTTTTATAAGTTGCTTAGTATTCTATGTGAAAAAATTGGATCTACAACCAACACAATGAAATCGTAATGTTTTAATTTTGTTAACCTAATTTGGTCGCTATTCATGTTCAGCGACTTATGAAAAATTGGTGTTAACTGTTTATTGTAAACTACTAATGACACGATTATTTTCTCCTCTTGTCACGATACTTACTTATGGCATATTTTAGTGTTAAGATGTTTTGGAAAATTGAATGTGTTCATCAACTTTTGTAGCTGATTGTACCTAATATCGGTCCTGGCTATTGGAACATAGGCTCGGATTACAGAACGGTTATTGTTTTCTATTATATAAGTTATTCATAATTCCCGGTATAAGGGAATAGGCATCTTTTTATGCCTCATCATCATCCAGTGAGCCTATTTCCAACCTAGTTGCGGTCGGTTTTCCAGTCTAACTGCGATGCGGTTGAACTTAGATATTTTCCATGGAGCGACTGCCACCTGACCTCCACAACACATGGGCGATATCGAAGCTCTGTAGTTAGACCTTTTTATTCATCTTACTAAAATAAAAGATACTAGTGGTCGCCATTCGAACAGGAGGCCTCGCGCGCGTACACTAAATACGTTTTTGGGATATTCTCCCCCCCCCCCAGCTATCACAAAAATAAAATATTGTTTCTATTAAAGGAATACTTGTGTCAAGTTTCGTGAAGATCGGATAAAAACTGGCTGCTAGCCCGGAACCACACATACAGACGGACGGCGGACGGCCGACAGCAAAATTGTCCAATCTCGAAATCTAAACGCTTCGCTCGCTCGGTCAGCAAGTGAATAGAGCTTTGTTAAGTGTGAAACTTTAGATGACGTTGAAACGAACTTTAAAATGAATCAAT
Organism: Nudaria mundana; assembly: GCA_963556515.1. NCBI lineage: Eukaryota > Metazoa > Arthropoda > Insecta > Lepidoptera > Erebidae > Nudaria > Nudaria mundana. The sequence continues at coordinate 12,830,523 of OY748301.1, forward strand.
TAGCCACCAAAAAAAAATCTCGATAAATACAATAGGTACAACCTACCTACAATGTAACATTTGTACAAAATACGCAACATTTTTTTATTAATAAATCGTTCACTTCAGTTAGGCGGACGTTGAGTAACGTGATGAATTATAACAATCCCGCGAGAGTTCATTTAAAAAGGAAACATCTTAACAAATATCCCGAATTGATGATTTATATTCTTCGGAATTCGGAATCAGGGGCTTTATTCAACGAATCAGCTTTGATATTAATGTATAAGATTCAGTACATAATCTATTATATACCGATCGTTGTATGTAGAACGATCGAAACGCCCTGCCTTTTTTTTTTTTTTTTTTTTTTTTTTTTTTTTTTTTTTTTATTCCGCTGCCCTGGGCCGCGGCCGCACCTACGTCCATTGCCGAGCGCCTCCGGTAGGAAACGCCCTGCCTGCGCACGTGTTTCCCAACTCGGGTTCCTTCGGAGCATGAAGAGGCAAATTATTGGGTCACCAACTTAAGGGCCACTTTCGATAGTACTGTAGTGTTCTACGAGTATTCTCCAATCGTTAAACATAGCCTCAACTTTCCATCGGGTGGGCGCCGTCACTTTGGCGACGAGGAAATAAACAGAATAGGTAATAATAGAAAGAATAGAATCATGCTACGCATATTAAGTATATGCTCTTTTGCTAGTACCTAAGTAATGTTTCCCTCATGTAATAGGGGGCGAGCGTATTACCGCTACTAAAGCCTCGACCAATGATCGAGAAGTTCACCATTTGCTACTGAGACCAAAAATAGTATAATCTTAGAGACGAATGGAATAACTTAAAAAAAAACACTTCGGAACCTTACGACGGACCTTTTAACAATAAAAATACCAAACAGGAATTAACAAACCTAACCCCAATAAACGTTATTTGTTATAAGAAATGATTGTATTTCAAAATAGTAACGATTTTGCTATACAATTGGACAGAGGTTCCCCGAGAGATGTTTACTGCACGAAAAAGGTGCTCCGAGGGTCCGTGATCTTCCACGCGGACCCCTATGGGTCCCGGGGTAACCAGTGCTGGGCGTAAGCCCATTTCGGTGGTGTCGGTCGCCGTCTGCGATGACAGGCGGGTCTCTTGGTTGGACGTTATCGTCCTGTGGTGTCATATCCGGTGTGTTGTCGTGGCGGCCGGCGCGGTCAAGCCCACAGGAGGAGACCCTGTTCAGGGAGGTCCCGTGAGCGACCCACGGCCGGCGACGACAGGTCGAAAGAAGGTGCTCCGAATGAGAGCGCAGCCGCTTATATAGCAATGGCGGAGGTGCGCATTGTCTTAAGCCCCCCATATACGGGACGATTCATCGTTACGATCCATCGCTTTAGACCGATCGAAACGACGGATCTGTAATGTATGTTACGATCGTTAACGATTTACTTGATCGCAGACGACATCGGAGATCGCAACAAAAACCCATGCAATCATGAATATCGTAACGATGAATCGATAGTGTATTGGCTCTTGCGATCAACGATTCGATTTTTGTTCATTAATTCATTTAAAATATTTACATGCGTATACTGATATCGCTTTAATACTAGCCATTTCTTAACCCACACTTTTCTAGGTTTTCTTCTGTAACATAAAGTTACCGCCACAGATGAGAAAAGAAGTTCGTTTTCCATTTTACAGGACACGTATTGAATTTTTGAGCACGTCTTTAACGTTCTATTTTAAATGTATAAATGATCGATCGTAACGACCAATCGCTTCGTGTATGAGCGGCAACACTACAGATCAATCGTTTCGATCGTTCGGTAGCGATGGATCGCAACGATGAATTGTACCGTATATGGGGGGCTTTACATAACTTTTCAACTGGTAGGAGTTGAAAAGTTATCCGAGGAGGTCCGAAAATGTTTCTCATACTATTTAAAATTATAATGATCGTTATTCATAAAAAAATATTACAACTAAATATTAAAAAAACACGATCATTTAAATTCATAATATCACAAATCATACACTTAGTTTTTACTAATATTTGTTTTAATATATTTGTTTATACTAGTGATCGAAACTCATAATGATTTGAATAAATAACTATTATATTCATAAATTTGTTTTATTCTAATATTTGTTTTCATAAATTTCTTAATCATAAGTATTTTCATCCATTTGTTTTGGTTTCTTTTGCATGTTATTTAATGCGTCATTCTTCAATTTGTTTATTGTGTTGTGTACCTGCAATGGGAAAAAATATAAGGTATAATAAAAGGAGAATAAATAAAATAGAAGGTAAAGTTAAGAATGCGACTCCAGTGAAAATCAAATTGCTATCAGAAACGAGATGCTACCAGACAAGCAGGTTAGGTTAGGTTAGAACTGTGACCACAACAACGCGCGAGCCGAGCGAGTGAAGCGAGCGTGCCGCGGCAGCGGCCGGCGAAGCGCCAGAATTGTTAGAAAAGTAGACAGAATTTATGCAAAAAGATTTTTTTAATTCGGTCCAGCCGTTATTGAGAAACACGTGTAACAGACGGACACAAGGAATTGATAGAACGCAAATTTCATTCTTGCGTTCAACAACAGATCAGGTTGACAGAACAGGAGGAGGCTACCAGACAAGTAGGTTAGGTTAGGTTAGAACTGTGACCACAACAAAGTGCGAGCAGAGCGAGCGAAGCGAGCATGCCGCGGTAGCGGCCGGCGAAGCGCCAGAAACTAATTTTTGTTAGTAAACTAGACAGAATTTATGCAAAAAGATTTTTTTAAATCGGTCCAGCCGTTATTGAAATACACGTGTAACAGACGGACAGACGGACACAAGGAATTGATAGAACACAAATTTCATTCTGTTATAACGTAAGCTAATCTGAACAACGACGTTATGAGTTGACAACATTATTAATTAAAGCAATATGATAATAGTTTTTGGGTGCAAAGGGGCTCTACCAACATCTATAGGGTCCCAGCGACCTCACCTGCTAGTGGCGCACCTGCTGATAAACGGACGAGGCTCGTTAATTTACGGTACCTATGGAGTGGCTTCGGCCCCTACGTGGGTACCAGGTGGTACAACAGTGTTGGTCCGGGGGGGTACCACCGTGCAGCTGTGCTAAAGCCCCCCAAGTAACCCAGCCCAGGCTGGGTTGCGTTAGGGGTTCAGCAGCTGCACCGCCGGGCCCGGGGCGATGTATGGTGCAGCAGGCATGGGACCAGTGGGGGCGAAACGGAGTCTAGTGTGGGTGGTGTGGGTCGATTCGCCGGCCAGGGAGACCCTTAGCAACGGCGTTGCCGCGGCCGCCCGCAACACAGTCATGGGGCCCGCCTGGGGCCAACCACCCCAGGAGGCTGCCCCACATGTTGCGCATAATCCTGATGTGGGATCGCCGCTCCGGGTGGTAACCGGTGTGGGGTAGCGGCGGCCTTGCATCAGGGGGGTTTGGGAGCCCTTCCGTCCGGCGAGTCGGCTCCGACCTAACCACACGGTTCTAGACAAAGCTAGCCCCTGCGCTTTGTCACTTACTGCTGCACCAAATGTCGCCCTGTCTTCACGCTTCTTCTTCAAAATCTACAATGGCAGTGCAACAAAAAAGAAATAAACGTTACACAGCGGCCCTAGGAAACCCCACAACTTCACATTTCGAGGTGGAGTTCACTAACGTCCGTGGACTCCATGCGAACCTCGATACCGTCCACCACCACCTTGAGACGGCACGGCCCGCTGTGATGTTCCTCACGGAGACACAAATACGCCGCCCTGACGACACGTCTTACCCCGTGTTACCCCGGCTATGTCATCGAGGAACAATTTCGAGACAAAGCCGGGGTGTGCGTGTTCGTTAGGGCGGATGTTTGCTGCCGCCGGTTGCGCTGCCTAGAGAACCCCTCCAATTCCGTCCTTTGGCTGCACGTAGACCATGGCTCTATGAGCCAGATCTACGTGTGCGTCTACCGATCCCACATAGGGGATTCTGAGACAACAAAGCTCTTCCAGTACCTCAGCGAGACGGCTGATGAAGCGCAGGTGCGGTTCCCGAACGCTGACCTAGTATTTCTGGGGGACTTCAATGGCCATCACATTGAATGGCTGGGGTCCTTCAAGACTGATCCATGCGGGTAGAGCCGCCCATGCGTTCGCTCTCTCCCACGGTCTGACCCAGATGGTATGCGGGATCACCCGGATACCAGACAGGTCAGATCACGCGCCCGCTCTGCTGGATCTACTGCTGACGAGTCGCCCAGCCCAGTACAGTGTTTCGGTAGGAGCCCCACTGGGTAGTTCCGACCACTGTGTTATTCACGCTGGCATGGAGGTGTCACCTCCTGCACGTCCTGTACAAACGTCATGACGACTATGGCACTACTCGTCAGCGGATTGGGACGGTCTACGCGATTATTATGCGTCCGTCCCCTGGAGCCAGCGCTGCTTTGTAGGAAAGGCTCCTTCGGATAGTGCTTCTGCTATTGCTGGCGAGATCAGTTTAGGGATGGATTATTACATCCCTAAGAGCAGAGCCCGTCCCTGGTTCGGGCGAGATTGTGCCAAAGCTGTTCGCTTCTGGATCGCACCTGGATCAGGGCCCGGGCTGTGCGCGACCCAAACGTGGGCCACCTCAAAGCAGCGTACAACCGGGCCACAAAGTCGAGTAAGAGGGCCTTTAAAAGAGCGGATGCCCAGCGCGTCGCGCGGCTTGGTCAGGAGCTCACTTCCCATCCCACGGGCAGCCGTGGATTCTGGCAACTGGCCAAAGCCGTGCAATCTAACTTTTGTCAGCCCTCGCTGCCACCGCTGCGTTACCCAGATGGAACACTGGCTCACAAAGCCCAAGAGAAAGCGGATATGCTCGCAGACCTCTTTGCGGCTAATTCCCGGGTCGACGACCGTGGCCTGCAGCCCCCCGCCATCGCCAACTGTGGCCACACAATGCCTGATATTGTTATCAGGCAATGTGATGTACGGGCAGTGCTGCGGTCACTCGACACGCGGAAAGCCAGTGGCCCTGACGGCATTCCGGCGGTGGTGCTACGAAAATGTGCAGCTGAGTTGTCTCCAGTATTAACGCGTCTGTACCGCCTGTCATACTCTTCAGGGCTCGTGCCGGAGGTCTGGAAGGAGGCGAACGTACAACCGATCCCCAAGAAAGGGGATCGGTCCGATCCAGGCAACTATCGACCCATAGCTGTCACCTCAGTCATTTGCAAGGTGCTTGAGCTCCTTATAAATAAGCAGCTCATGCAATTCCTAGAGGATCACGCGCTAATCAATGATCGACAATACGGCTTCAGGCCAAAGCGATCAACGGGTGATCTTCTGGCATTCGTAACGCATGTCTGGGGTGGGGCTATGGAAAGGCACGGCGAGTCCTTGGCTATTAGCCTGGACATCGCCAAAGCCTTCGATAGGGTCTGGCATGCTTCGCTCCTTTCCAAGCTTCCGGCATATGGTCTACCTCCTCAACTGTGCAGCTGGATTGCCAGCTTTTTAAACGAGCGCCGATTGCGGGTCCTCTGCGATGGCCAGGCTTCTCGCTTCTTGCAAGTGAATGCCGGGGTACCGCAGGGGTCCGTACTATCACCAACTCTCTTTCTTCTGCATATCAATGATATGCTATCCCTCGGGAACATTCATTGCTATGCAGATGACAGCACACTGCACGGGAGTTACTCGGTTCGTCCGACGGCGGGGCGATCTGAGATTGAGGAGGAGAGACGACGACTCGTGGCTGATCTCGACCGTAACCTCGACAGTATCTCTCAATGGGGTACCGAGAACCTGGTCGAGTTCAATGCCCGCAAAACACAGGCGTGTGCATTTACTGCGAAGAAATCCCCTTTCCTTCCCCTACCCTCTCTTCAGAATGCATTATTACCAATGAAGGACAACCTTGATATCCTTGGCATAGACGTTCGTCGAGAGCTCAATAATAAAAACTACATCGAAAGATGTATAGGGCTAGCTTCGCGGAAACTAGGATTACTGAATAAGGTAAAGAGATTCTTTACACCGGACCAGAGGTGTCTGCTGTACAAGACGCAGATTAGACCCTGCGTCGAATACTGCTCTCACCTCTGGGACGGCTCCGCGAAGTATCTGCTGGACGCTCTCGACGCTATGCAGCGACGGGCTATCCGTATTATAGATTGTCCGGAGGTAACGGGAAGCCTTGAGCCGCTAGTTCAGCGCCGAACAATAGCTTCCTTGGCCGCATTCTACCGTATTTACCACGGCGAGTGTTCTGAAGAGCTGTTCAATCTGATCCCACCCTCTTCCTTCCGATCCCGAACGACTCGTGCCGGGCAGAGATGCCACCCCCACACAGTGGATAGCATGTTCGCGAGAACCGAACGTTTTAAACGTTCGTTTCTCTGCCGAACGATAGTGGCCTGGAACGCCCTGCCTGTGCACGTGTTTCCTCCCACATATAATCCTGGGTTCTTTAAGCGGAGCGTGAAGAGGCACATCAGTAGGTCGTCAAGTTGAGGGCCACTCTCAATAGTAATGTGTGCTGTGAGAGTGGCCCACAATCGCTAGACGTCGTCACGACTTACCACCAGGCGGGCGGCGTCAATTTGGCGAACCAAATATAAAAAAAAAAAAAAAAAAAAAAAAGTAGAATGTTATGAAGAAAAAATATCTGAAAAAAATAATTAAGGACTTAAACTGGTTCTTGGTAGTAACAGTATTAATAAAAAAATTATAATAACTGACTGTTATGAGTTCCGATGATAGTAATAACAATGTATGAATAAAAAAAGTATGAAAAATAAAATTATGAAGAGTGATGATTATGAACACAAATCGGTAGTAAGATCAAGAATATGAATAAAAAAATTATGTGAGCCAATATGGACCCCAATGGCGGATATTGTCACGTGACTTCCCCTCCTTTTGATATTTGTCAGTGATTTGTCTCTAACAATATAATTTTATACTCTAGCTAAACAACGAATTTTATTAATATTTCTTTACATATTCGTAGCAAATGACGCGCGACAACTAAGTTATCTCTTTAACCGCAAGTACTGGATCATTACTTAACATAACACACTTTAACTTTGAAAGGGTGCTTTAGTACTCACTGTCGGGTGCGCATTGTCTTACATAACTTTTGAACTCCTATAATCGGAGGTCCGAAAATGTTTCTCATACCATTTAAAATTATAATGGTCGTTTTTCATAAAAAAAATTAAAACTAAATATTAAAAAACATAATCATTTAAATTCATAATATCACAAATTATATACACTTAGTTTTTACTAATATTTGTTTTAATATATTTGTTTATACTAATGATCGAAACTCATAATCATTCGAATAAATAACTATAATATTCATAAATGTGTTTTATTCTAATATTTGTTTTTATAAATTTCTTAATCATAAGTTTTTTCATTGTCTATATTCCAGTGAAAATCAAATTGCTACCAGAAACGAGATGCTACTAGACAAGTAGGTTAGGTTAGGTTAGAACTGTGACCACAACAACGCGCGAGCCGAGCGAGCGAAGCGCCAGATAATTATTGCTACCAGAAACAAGATGCTACCAGACAAGTAGGTTAGGTTAGGTTAGAACTGTGACCACAACAACGCGCGAGCCGAGCGAGCGAAGAGAGCGTGCCGCGGCAGCGGCCGGCGAAGCGCCAGATAATTATCTGTTGAGTTGAAGTATGTTCGTAGTAACAACATTATTAATTAAAGCAATATGATAATAGAATGTTAGGAAGAAAAAAGATCTGAAAAAAAAATTATGGATTTAAACTGGTTCTTGGCAGTAACAGTATTAATGAAAAAATTATAATCACTGTTATGAGAACTGTTACGAGTTCCGATAATAGTATTAAAAATGTATGAATAAAAAAGTATGAAAAATAAAATTTTGAAGAGTGATGATTATGAACACAAATCGGTAGTAAGAAAAAGAATAGGATTAAAAATTTTATTTGAGTCAATATGGACCCCTCACTGTCATATACATTAACCCCTTTATTCATAATGAAACCATTCATCAATCACCGAGCCTTTTCCCAACTCAGCTGGGGTTGGCTTTCCAGTCTAACTGCGATTCGGCTGAACTTCGATATTTTCCGTGTAGCGACTGCCATCTGACCTCCACAACCCAGGGACGATATTGAAGTTCTGTAGTTAGACCGCTCGGATTTTTGATTAAGGGCTCCAACTACCCCTAACGACTGCCATAGATTCGTATGACAACCGGGACCGAAGGCTTAACGTGCTCTCCGAGGCACGGAGGGGTCTCAGTGTCTTAAGAAATGGTCGCCTATCCTAAGACCGGCCTGACTAGATGTTGTCCTTATACCTTATACCCCTCCATTATAAGGGTATTTTAAATTCTGAAAACTCATTATGAATAAGGGAGTAAATCTTTAATTATTATTTAACTGATATATTACCTACAGATATTTATAATGAGACTTCTTAAAATAGGTATTTAGATAATGGTAAGTAAGAGGTTAAAAACTTTCAAAATATAATAGCATTAATTTTTCGCAAAATTAAAAAGGACAAACAAACGTCGACAATTGTTTTGCCCCTAAACGAGGCATTATCAAGACTGTCTCAAAGAGAACAGCTGTGAATGTCATCGGCAGGGCTCGAACTCTGACCACTGAGCTGACCTTGATGACCAATACCTACATCGTCCAATCTTTGTTTCATAATTATAACTTCTAGATAGCGCTATTAAGTTTAACGTAACATGATACTTCTTTCAACGGAAGCTTTATAAAGCAAACTCCTCAGTAGCACACGAACACACTTTATTCATTGAAGCTTGTAGGAAAAATTGGCTTTAGGGAGGAAATGTAACCTTCTCCTAATAGCCGTGCCCAGATGGAGTAATAGTGGACTGTATTATGGTGTATATAGGGGCAGATCCAGTGAAACAACAGCGTGAAACTTTCACACGTCTATATTGAACCACGTACACTAGAGAAGAGAGAACGGATACATATTTCTGCAGTGTTGTGACCACATACGTTCCTATATGTACTAACACCGATATGGCTAAAGGTCAATTTGACCATACCGTTGGTAAATTACATATTGGTTTCCCAACAAAGCTAAGTTATGGTTGAAAACCAACCAATTTTATCCATATAGTCAATTATGTTATTGATGCAAATATTGTCTGATTGACGTAAGATTAGAAAGGCAGCAGCAATAAGTAATTTAATTTGTCGTGTGACTCCAAATTGACCTAATCCCGTTCCCGGCTGTTGGTAACCTAGATTGAGGTATTAACGTAACCAAAATACGAGTAGCACTCCCTAGCCTACCTAGTAGCACTCAGCTTCACAATCCCGGAAATAAGTTGTTGAAACCAATACTTTTATTATTTTTTGCGGGTTAACTTAAAAACTAATTTCTTGCCCTATTCAAACACAAATATAATCTAACTTTTAAATCTTTGTCTCGCAGCTTCCTGAAACCATCCTTAAGACAATACCCAGTCTCAGTATAAATATTTTGATAGGATGTCAGCATTGAATACGTTTTTGGAAGCCATGTCACGTGCCAAAGAAATCCAGTCGTTGAAATTTTAGACCATTTTATCCCACTGCAAAATCTGAGAATATAAACTAACATTGTTGATCGTTGAATGCAAAATTCTATCACATATTACTAGCGACGGTGTTCCCGTATCTAGTACGATGCGGTACACACAAGCTTTCATACAAAATGTGGGCGTATATAGGCCCCCGATTCGAGCAAGGCCAACTATGAATAATTTGGTCTAACCATGTCGTCAGTACCAGTCTGCGACCGTCGCCAGTCCTAGTGTAATAAATCCAAGTTGATACAAGATTGGCTCCAGACATGCTAGGGTTAATCTTAGTGGGTATGGGTATGTCACATTCGTTACGTTTTGTTATGTGGATGGTTGAAGATTTTGAAAATTGAACTGTATTAACTTTAAAAGAAATTCAGTTAACGTTAAGTTGTCTAGACATTTAAGTACAAAATGTTCTTGTAATCCTACTTACGATAATGTGCAAACAATTGAAATTTATGCCGTTATATCTTTTAATAGAAAAAATATTTGTAGTTTTTACTTAAGTATGATAAAGTGAAGCGAGGTTTTAAAATGACGAATCAACTACGTTCTTTGCCAAGCAGATTGGATTCACTTTTTCATACCCTCTTATACATTATTAATGTATGTCAAGATATTAATCTTTCACGAAAATACAACAACTTATTAAAATTATTTGATATGTTTTTTACAAACAATCTCAGAATCTTGTACTACAGAAGTAGAAACAAACTAATAGCCTTACAAAATTAAATCCAAAATTAAATGGAATATCGTTTTATCCGCATCATTTACGTATTGTAAGGGTCTTCGGTCATTAAAACGGCCGGGTATGCATATAAGGGTCGGCGCACACGATGCCGTTTCATGAATACAATTACACGGCCCGGCCGTTCGGTACGGATTAAATTCTCTCGACCGATGAATCTCAAATTCTCACCCTTGGGACGTATGACGAGACGATTTAATGATATTAATGGTATATTGTTGAGTTACCATTGTTAGTTTGTTTCTATTCGATGCCGCCCACAATATTTTATTAGTAATATTGTGGGCGGCAATATTATAAACGCGAAAGTTTGTGAGTATGTATGTATGGATGGATGGATGTTTCTTACTCTTTCACGTAAAAACTGCCAAATGGATTTAAATGAAACTTTACAATAATATAATATAGATTAAATAATATAGATTATACATCAGAATAACACATAGGCTACAATTTATAAAGATATTGTGTGAATTGTTCAAAATATGATGCGGCGCGACGGGGACGGGAAAAAATCCAAATTACCACGCGGACGAAGTCGCGGGCGACCACTAGTTACTAATATTGTAATGTAAAAAATCGTGAAGATGATGATTTTGACACAGAAAAACGAATGAAATGGTTTGGAATAACAGATAACTCATACAAAATTATGAACACAATAAACCATAATGATTAACGCTAAAAATAGTCTCATAACCATTTGCAGTCAGAATGACAATAGTCAAATCAATAAAAATCAATAAAAAAGTAATATTTCTGCTAAAAGATTCTTTGAAAATCATAGAATACTAAGCCAAATGAATTATCATTGTCTGTTAGAAGAAATTCAAACAGGTTTTCTTAACAATAACTGCACAGTCATCATAAAACGATGGTCGCCACACAATCACTAACTGAAGAGCCTTAAGTCGCGTATGACTTGCCATTGTGCCTTTGTTCTTCGCAAATCAAACATGGCGGCCATTGTTACCAACCAGCTGTAAGGGTTGTCGCGTTTAGATTAAAATTTGTATAATAAATTGTCACAGAGTATTTAATACCTGAATTTACATTTAAGTTAAACAAATCCTTGAGTTATAAATAATAAATATTTTTGGACATTCTCACACAACGTCATCTAGCCCAAACTAAGCTATAAGCTTGTGCTATGGGATTTAGACAACTGATAAACATACTTATATATTTCGAAATACGAGTACAAACATAAAATACATAAAAAACACCCAAACTCCGAAACAAATTTTTGATTCGACCCGGGAATCGAACCCGAGGCTCCGGAGTCGAAAGCCGATGCACTACCGACCACGCCACCGTAGCAGTTGAACATTAACTAAATCGTACTCGGCTTTCATGCGTACACTTGCTGAAAGGCTACATAGGTACGTTATGCGAGTAAAATTGACAGCCCTAGGGAGGTTCTTAAAGTGAAACTTTTGCATTTGGAGTAAGCTTACCTGTGTTATTCGTGTCCAGACAGTATCTGAGTATTTAAAAAGAAGCATACTGTTATGAACCGTCTTACAAAGCGTTAAATTTGTGCTTATGCACATACTTACTTGTGTTTATACCCACTGCTTAGTAATGCGAAGGTTGAGTAACAACATGTTATAACTACCTTCTATCTCTATAGCATTAACTGTCTAATTACAACTATTAAACACTAAACAGAGTTTAGTTTCGTTTACTGCCTTCTAATTATTTTACCCTCATTCAACCAAAACGCTCTCTTCGTCAAACGTCAAATTAAAACAATTATCACGAAGCCTCACCGCTGATCTTCCTTACACGTCAACACGTCCATTCTGCACACAATTTACTCTAACACAACCTTTTCGTTTATTTAATTACATAAAAACAATTCTTAGGAACATCTCTATCCAATTAGAGACTTTACCGTAATGTACTATTACAGTATTGTTTAGAGGAATTTGCTAGAGTAGTGCAATCTCGGTCGAGATCGCAAACTGGGCGTCTTGAACTCATTTACACTGTTGTACTAATTCAGTAAGGAATAGGTACGCAATTTTTCGCCCGTTAGTCCCCCCCCCCTTCTCTCTTGTCCCCCCTGTTTACCGCCCAAGGCGCCCGGACGAACGTGATTTGAAAACAAATAGGTACATTCGTGGAATACAGTATTTGTTGGCGCTAACTCGCCGTTGTTCCGACTAGAATACGATGGACAATGTTATTTCCAATGCAATCCCTTTACATTATAATAAATGTGCCGGTTATCCCTGTTTGATATTAGACACATATTTTATTTAAGTCTGTATTTTTTACCTACTATTTGTTTTGCTATCTATTGCGTAGATCACCAACGGATAATATTGCATTGCAAACATTTATTTTTCGTGTTATATTTGAGGCACTATAAATCACACATAATTATTAATAGATTTATATATCCGAGACACCCAGAACTTTAATTGGCTGTGCCATAGCGGCTGGCACGTAAGATTTTGTTGCATTTAATCAACATTTCATCGCAAGGCAACGGGTTTCAATTTTTTTTTCTAAATTACAATATAGCTGCTACTCTTTATTCAATTCATTCGGCCATTTTGGACATGACCCATTATATGTGTGCCCGGTGACAGCAATAGGCTTGCTCCCTGTTACGTGGGACTAAAATACTGGCAAATTGTGGGTGTGTAATGCACCTCTGCCTACCCATTCGGGGATATAGGCGTGATATGTGTGTTATATATCCGTTTATTCATAATTACAATAATAATGCATATTTCACTGAGGAGGTAGGCAAGGACTCTTATGCACCCATATTTTGATCCTAATACGTAAAATGGGGCGAACCTATATTACCTACCGGTAACCTTAATGTCCCAGGTCAGAGATGACAGTCGTAATTTTGTGTAAACGATACCTTATGGCGTAAATTGGACTAATCGAGGCCAGGAGTCGAGAAAATACACAGCAAATAGCGTCAGCAAATAGCAACAAGAAATTAACAGAATTATAAATGTACAAAGTTATAAACATACTCATATTAATGTTTATTAAATTACCCTGCTGACTGTACTCACAATGAGTTGTTAGTTCTGTTGGCTTCATCATTTAACTTGTTCAGATACATCTTGAATACTAATGAATAACCCTCCTATAGATTTATGTCTGCAACTGGTGAACAGAATTCGTAATCACAGTTCTGTAGAGTACCTCTTAAATTGGGACTAATTACTTCACATACTAGTTTGATAAAGAAATTTAACCCATGCTGAATCAATTACGTATTTAAAGCTCTTGCATATAGTGAACGTTTCTGACATAGATGTTTGAAGTTAAGACGAGACCAACGAGTTTTATAGGCTTAGACTAACATAGTCAGTAGGTTTCATAATTCAGCGTATATTATTTCTTTCGCTCGGACTGCAGAGTTTCTATTCAGTGGTTTATAACCGCTGTCCTGGCTGTTGGAATTTTGGTTTGAATTATAAAGTGGGTATAGATATAGTGCCCGGTAAAGGCAATAGGCTTGCCCCCTACTACGTGGGCCTAACAAAATTACTGGCAAAGTGTGGGTGTATAATGTACATCTGCCTCCTTTCAGAGATATGGGCATGGTTTATGTATGTGTCTGTCTGATATTGAGAAGTATTGATCAGGCAACTTTGCTATTATCTCTAGGATGTATGACGATTTTTTCGTTTTGTTATGAATTTTTCTATGAAAGTAGATAGAATAGAGCGATATGCCAACTTGATCGATAGCTCGGTTCCGGGAAAAGTATATTACTAGGTAATGCCTAAATAACACTTCTATAAAATCTAGAACATTGCTCTATAATCCAATTAAACAACCAATGACTAGTTTCTCTGTATTTTCCTACAAAATCCATTTCATATCTGTATGGGGTAATTATTATTATGTAGGCCATTGTTGTGGCAGTAACAGTAAACAAGGGGCCCGAATGAAATATACGTTTATTGCCCAACTTACCAGATAATGTATATTATGCAATAACTACTATATCAACCATGACTTAAGGTCTTTAATTGCTTGTAATACACGGTAATATTGTCTGAAACAATTCGTATTAATTTAGATTATATTTTGTAAGATTTAAGGACATTTTTTAATGTATAATTCTAAGAAGACGTCTCATATTACGATTTTATGTTTAGTAATATTTGTACTTCTATATAATCTATGGTAATACATAAACACATAGACACTATTATGGTCAATGCTAAATGGTGCTAAGACGTCTCGGCGCCCAAGACGGACAAGCTTATCTACTAGGTTATTGCCAGGTTTTAATGCCAGGTTCTTTCTCACGGTTCTACCTATTGCTTTGCGAATCTGGTAGTACATGCAAATATAGAAGCAATAATAGTTTTATTTTTAGTACTTACTGACGTTAATGTGCATCATTTAATGAACTGTATGAATAAACTTAATTTTTTTTTCATTTTATCACAGGTAGGTGATGAAATGAAATGCAATAAAATTTCCAGGATAAAAGCTATCAAATAAGCACGAAAAAATATTATAACCAACAAGAAACCAGGTTCCTCCAAGATAATAACTTCTCGAAATGTTTAAAGATGGCGTTTGTTGATTTAATACTAAAGTCCTTCAGGGCAGTTAAATATATTCTCGCAAATGTAACTTTGAGAAGAATTATTACGCTAAGAAAGTTAATTTTTGTATAATATATCTCTAAGTAAATGTGACACCTTGAAAAGCTATTTCCTCGTTGCTTTTAATGCTCTAATAATTGTTATACTCAATTTTTTTTTATATTTTGGACATTCTCACACAATGTCATCTAGCCCAAATTAAGCTATATAACCTTGTGTTATGGGATCTAGACCACTGATAAACATACTTATATATTTCTATATACATACATATTATACATAGAAAACACCCATACTCCGAAACAAACATTTGTGGATCACACAAATAATTTGATTCGAACCGGAATCGAACCTGGGACATCAAGGACAGCAGTTGCATAGTGAAACCACTGCGCCACCAAGGCAGTCAAGTATTTGTGTTGAATATGATCTGTTTACCAGCACAATAATCATAATATTATTATATATTTGGATATTTCTGAATTCTAAGTTATTATATCAGCGCCGATTGTCGCTTGAGTTGATACTGAAAATCAGATATACTGAGAGAGAAAATGTGCTCTTCTCTGTACATGCTGACTATCGTTTAAGGTTTATCGTAAGTTTTGTTCTCTGTTGTCATATAAAGGCCCATAATGTTTGTAAAGTATTGTGATGCTCATAAACTATTTATTCTGTTTTACAATATTCACATCTCC
The DNA here is from genome assembly GCA_963556515.1 of Nudaria mundana. Lineage (NCBI taxonomy): Eukaryota > Metazoa > Arthropoda > Insecta > Lepidoptera > Erebidae > Nudaria > Nudaria mundana. The sequence goes on from OY748301.1 coordinate 12,846,133, forward strand.
ATATTATTTCCACTCAAAGACTGTTTAGAGATTGTTACATACTCCTCAATATTAACGCCATATTGTACGCGGTTTTTACAGTCCACTGCATTTCATTTGACATATAACTGAGCATCGTAGGAACAGAGATTACATTTTAGCCACAAGGCCGCCTGTTGTAAATGATTTTTGAAGTCATGTTTAACATATGTAACTGTTTATATGTGTAAAACAAAGAGGATTTATACCAGCACACACTTTTTACAGTACCCATGCAGTACAATAACTCCTATAAACTCTTCGTAACCCTCGTGTGATCCAATAACTCCTCAAATAACTCACGCACCTAATTTTACTCCCGAAATTTTACTGACAAAGAAACTAATAAAACACCGTAGTCCCTTCACGCCATCAAAAATTTACACTCACCGAGGAAAACAGTAGGGAATCCTTAGTTTTCGAGACGTCTTTGCATTGTGAGGGGTCAGTGAAATAAGTAACCACGGAACCCAATATTGTACTGAAAATTTATTACGTGGAGCAAAGACTATTTGTTTCGACACTCTTTATAAGTCTCAAGTTGGAGTTATCAGTTGAAGAGTTTTAAACGACCTCAAAAAGGAGACCGAATTCTTCAGAATATAATTTTTTAGGTATGTTCATGGTTTATTCGGATATACCGCAACAGATTTGAAAGTACTTTTTTTTAAAAGTAAACAATGAGATGGACAACGAAAACGTCCAAAACAAATGAGTATTTTCAGATTATTCAATTTGACCTGGGTACTGAACCCAGTACTTCTAACGTGGCAGTCACACATAGGCCTTACATTTAACCGACTATGTTACCAAGGGTGTGGGCTGTAGAACAATGAATATTAATAACGAATATGGTTATACTCTCCTCCACGGAACCGAAGGCTTAATGTGCTCTCCAAGGCACGGAGGGGGCGTCTAAAGAAATGGTCACCCATCCTTAGACCGACCTGGCTATATAGATGTTACTTAAGCCACGAAACCAATAAATATGATTGATGGACATCAAACGCATCCAAAACAATGTAGCATAGCACATATCTGGTGGAAAAGCACCCTAATCGTAAAGTTTGACTTTGTGTCCAGAATTATTACTCTTTCACGCAAATATTAAAGAACGAATTTAAATTAAACTTACAATAATGTAGCTCATAATAATAATAATAATAACTGGCAACTCTGAACATCTCATACATCATTTTCATTCTTAAAATATTTTAATATTTTTATTTACATATTATTGCCTAAATTTATACAATTATTTCAGATACCAAATTAATATAAGCAAAAAGTCAATAAATAAAGGATTTTATACTATTTTATAACAATAAACAAAGTTTACAAAATTAACATAGAAGATTTGACACATGTCATATGAATACCTACGAAAATATCAACAATATTATGGCTAAATTCAAAATGAAGTGATTGAGATGCAAACAAGAGCCAGAAGCAGAAATGCGCAACTAACACCCCCGGACTCGTCACTAAACTCCGCCTCGCAGGCACCGGACCGCACATCGCCGACACAGGTGCTCGCTGAGGCGTCGAGCTCTTCAAGTGAGTGAGTATTTCTCTCCGCCGACGTCGCCAACACCTGTACGCCGGCGAGGGAGAGGCCGGCCGCCGAACAGTTTGGGGCCCCGAAGCCTACCAGCTTCGAGTAGGGTCCCCACTACCGGTGGTATTGTGCACCGCATGCGATGGACTTCATCCATCAATGAAAACGTCATGACTACGCCTGACTGCGTACCGTTCAAGGATGCTTCCTTTGTTTCAGGCTCTTGAACCAACAATGACCTTTGCCGTCCAACGGCTATCGGATCAAGTGCGGGCTATCCAACGATGTAAGTTGTTGGATCAATCTGTGCTTGATCGACTACGCCTGGAAGTATTATCTACTCGTACAGCTCCAGTGTCAACGAGAGCACCGTCACCTGTGACACAGACGGTTGCTACAAGTGTGACGTTAGCGACGCCCGCACCCGACACGGGAAATGATACGAGTGATACATCTATCCAGGTAAGCGAGCAATTGAGGAGTACTTTGGAAGATGTGATCTCGCAGTATAGGTTTATACCTAATTCTAGACCGCGGCTACCACGCTTGTCAATGCATAAACGAAATCTGGCGTTGATGGGAGCCCTGAATGCATTGCTAGAGCCGTACTTACGGACTAGCAGTGATTTGCTTGATACTCACTCGATTCTTTACTGTGGAGCCATTGCCGCTTGTCGTGTTGCACGCGTTAAATTCCCCGAAGCTAACCGTGCACCACGACCGGATGGTGTTCCCGTATGGCAGGCAAGAATCGAGCGACGTATCGGCACATTTAGGACTCTCATTGCAAAGCTTATCTCTTTCAGCCGGGGAAATAGTCGTCCCCGGCCTGCCTGAGACCGGTATTCGTCCCCAGCAATACTTAGCCAATGTCACGGAACGTATTGACTTTCTGAAACAGAAAGTGTATGCATGAGCAAGCCGTATCCGTCGTTATAGAGAGCGTGTAAATGGATACTGGCAGAATCGCATCTTCCAAAGTGACCAAAGGAAGGTGTACCGAGAGTGGGAGGGAACTGGACAACGTTTGAACGACGGACAACTGCCAGATGCTCACGCCATGAATCAATTTTGGCGTGACTTATGGTCGGTGCCCGTCGAACATTCGGAGGGCGACTGGATCCGTGTCGTCGAGCGTGAATGCAGTATCATCGAACCCATGGAATCTATTACCATAGACTCCGAAGACGTTAGTTGTGCAATGCGTACGGCCCCGAACTGGAAAAGTCCTGGGCCGGATGGATTGCACAACTTTTGGATAAAGTGTGTTCAGAGCTCGCATGAACGCTTGGCAACACAGTATCAAGAAGCCCTTGAGTCTGGTTCCTTACCCGCTTTCATGACCACTGGCATCACCTTCCTGCTCCATAAATCAGGTAGTACCACGGAACCTAAAAACTATAGACCCATCACTTGCTTACCTACCATCTACAAGCTCCTTACATCTATTCTGAGAAGTAAAATAAATCGCACATAGTATCTAATAATATCTTAGATAACGCTCAGAATGGATGTAGAAAGGAGCTACTCCTCATTGATATGGCCATTAGCCAACAAGTCAAGCGGAGTAGGGGCGCCCTCTCTACTGCCTGGATTGACTACAAGAAGGCCTATGATTCGGTGCCTCATTCATGGCTGAGGAGGATTTTAGAGTTGTATAAAATTAATCCGACTCTTAAATCCTTCTTAGCCTCGTGTATGGGACAGTGGACCACAGTCCTTCGTCAACCAGGTAGTGGTGGGCACGCCTCTGACCCGCAAGGCTTGATAAGGATCGAGCGTGGTATATTCCAGGGCGACAGTTTGAGTCCATTGTGGTTTTGTTTAGCACTGAATCCACTTAGCACATTGCTGAAGGATTCAGGGCTAGGCTATCGGTTTCGTAGAGGGGGTGAGGTTCTATCTCACCTGATGTACATGGATGACCTCAAACTGTTCACACTGAAGCACCAAGATTTAGTGACATTATTAAAAACTACGGAAGTTTTTAGTAATGCCATTAAGATGGAGTTCGGTGTTGATAAGTGTGCGGTTATGCATGTACAACGGGGGAAGGTTGTAAATTCACCGAATTTACAACTTTCTGAGATAATAACTCTCAGATCTCTCTCCGAGACCGAAACATACAAATACCTAGGTATGTCAGAGTCATTGGGTATAGCGGTAGAGGATATCAAGAAATCGGTGAAAGAACGTTTTTTTGGCCGCCTGACAAAAGTTCTTAACAGTTCTTTGTCCGGTGGTAACAAAATGCGGGCTTTCAACGGTTGGGTGATACCTTTATTATAGTATGCCAAAGGAGTATAACACTCCTTTGGCATACTTAGGTGGACTCAAACGGAACTAGACGCCCTGGATAGGCGAGTCCGTCAACAACTCACATTGCATCGAATGTTACACCCACGATCATCTGTCATGAGACTGTACATTCCACGGAAGTGGGGGGGTCGGGGATTTTTGAATGCCAAGAACCTCCACAACCGTGAAGTGTGCAGTCTGAGAGATTACTTTCTACAGAACGGGTGTGACATTCATTGCGATGTCGTAATGGTTGACAAGGGCCTGACACCTCTTTCCTTGGCTAACGAGAACTGGCGTAAACCAAAGGTACTAGGTACTGAAGACCGTAGGGACGTATGGAAGAGTAAGGAGCTACACGGGCGGTTCTACCGGGTCTTAACAGGACCCGACGTAGACCTGCTCGCATCGGTGAACTGGCTGCGTTTTGGGGACCTCTTTGGGGAAACTGAAGGTTTTGCCTGTGCAATTGCAGATGAGGTTATCAAGACGAACAACTATCGGAAATACATCATGAAGGACGGTACGGTCGACATTTGTCGAGCATGCCACCGTCCTGGTGAATCACTTCGCCATATTATTTCCGGTTGTTCGTATCTTGCTAACACCGAGTACTTGCATAGGCACAATCAAGTAGCCAAGATCATCCACCAGCAACTTGCTCTTCAATATGGCCTTATTGAGTTTGAAGTACCGTACTATAAGTACACACCAGTGCCAGTTCTTGAGAATGGTCGTGCATTGCTCTACTGGGACCGATCAATCATCACGGACAGGACTATTGTTGCCAATAGGCCCGATATCGTGTTGGTTGATCGGACCCAGCGTCGGGCAGTGCTCGTCGATATCGCCGTCCCGCATGACGAGAATCTCGTGAAGGCAGAGAAGGACAAACTTAGTAAGTACCTCGATCTGTCCTTCGAGATAACCGCCATGTGGGACGTAGACTCGACGATCATTGTCCCGGTGGTCGTTTCGGCAAACGGATTAATAGCTAAGAGTCTCGATCAACATCTCAAGAGACTCTCGTTAGATTGTTGGATCAAGAGTCAGATTCAGAAGGCTGTTATCCTCGACACGTGCCGTATTGTTAGGAGGTTTCTTAGTCTGTAGCCTCCACCGCCGGTAGTTTGGGTCCTACTTCGCTACTGGTGGGTCACTATTTTTTATATTTTTAAATGTATTTGTTTCTTTTTTTTATAAATGTATTTAAAAATGTATAAAATAAGAATGTAAAGGAATAAACGA